>JAQJVL010000182.1:275680-445680 GCA_035578905.1 Stictocephala bisonia
AGAAGAATAAAACACATTTTGTGTTTTTTTTCCGTTTAGTGTTTTTGATATTTCATGTATTACTATGTGAGCACCTGCAATGCAGTGTGAGACTGACAAGTGGACAGATCCAAATATCAACTGTTACCTCACAGTCCACACTTTGAGATATCTCTAATTACCTTGTAACATAAATAAATATAGAAGCAAAACATTGACTACCTTAAACTTAATTGCTAATAATTATGAATTGTCTACTTAGTGCACAGAAAACACTTTATGTTTATGGGATTATTAATAATTATCAGAATATGTTAATGAGAATCTAATTTATGTCAAATAGAGTTACATTATGATAATATTTTAATGTATTCATATGAAAAATAATTTCGTTGAAGATTGTGTATGAAATTATAATTGAATTTTGGATTGGTTTACTCAAACTCAGAAGCTAAGTAAAAAAATGTGAAGCAATTAAAAAATCACGTATTTACGAGTGTATTATTGTATTAAATTAGAGCATGCTTTGTGTCATGTTAGTCCTCATTTTTAAATATGTACGTTAATCAAAGACCACAATTATCTGATTGTCACTCTGTAATTTTATAGCGTTGTAATATGCTACTCACCCGACTGCGCGTTTGAACAAAATCAGGTGATTTTATTTTAAAACATTGTTATAGAATTCAAGCAATATTTTAAGGTCTACGCTATGATTACTGAAATAGCATAGCAATGTAGCTCACCTGAAGTTTTTTTTCTATAAGTGTTCATATTATATACTAATTTACCCAGCATAGACAATTTAGATCAATTATTGATATATACAGAGCTAATTAATTTTTTTATCAGTAAAAGGCAAAAGAAGGAATGCTTTGATATGGCAGATACCTACAAGTTGAAAATCGATAATGTTCAGTTGATACATCGTTTTAATTTAACAGTAGGGTTAAATATATATGTTGATATGTAATTACAATAATGATGTATTCAACTGAAGTTACTCTGTATTTATTTCTTTTGGGCGATATTTATTTATAAGTTTTAGGTGGGATGAAAATTATAATGCGTTCCATGGAAGTATACACAGTTTTAGTATTTGTATTGATAAACGTCATTGCAGGATACTCTCATCTGTACTTTTATTTATTATATTTTAACGTATATAATATCCTATAAGTAGTAACATCAATACAATTACAGGAATATTTAATGAAGACCAATTCATTATTTAATATCTACTATGAGCATTCATTGCATCATATATGAGCTCTTAAACGTTGTCATTCATTGCAAAATTGTCGTAATAGAATATAGCTAACTAGTGTACCACCGTGTTGAATGTAACTAGAGAATTAAGGATGTTACAACACCACCGACACAAAGCTCTTATTGTGAATCGCCTCACTAGATCCGATTACGGGATAACGAGGGCTATTTTACCCCTTTGCATAGCCCCTCCATCCCTCCAGACCCTTCGACTAAAAATAACTCACTATAGCACGTCAAAACGTTAGGTTATGTAGCTATGGATGCTACAACACCCCTGACAGTAATATGTTGTAGTTAATCGTAATAATATATTACAGGTAAATAAGGGCTATTTCACTCCTTTGCATAGCCCCTCCATCGCTTCAAACTCTCTTCGACTCAAAATAACTCACTATAGCACGTCAAAACGTTAGTTTATGTAGCTATGGATGCTACAACTCCCTTGACAGAAACATGTTGTTGTTAATCGTATTAACATATTACAGGTAAATTAGGGCTATTTCACCCCCCCCCCTTCTATAGCCTGACACCTATATACACTCCAGTTGTTTAAAAGTTATTTATTAGCATTGGATTGTTCATGATATGTAGGTAATATTTGGAGATTTCCAATGCTTTGAGTGTTTAAGAAACAAACACATCGTTTCGACAGGCATAACAAACTCCTTATGTCTTCAGGTGTACTTACTAACTTTTTTTTATCTTAATACTACAGAAAATACTTAATACTACATGGTAGATACTAATCTTTAGTATCTAGCATGTAGTATTAAGTCTTTTCTGATCTAGTAAGAAAACAAATGTAGGCACCTGAAGTTACTAAGTACACCTGAATACGTCTGGAGTTTGTTATACCGTCGAAACATAGTGTTTGTTTCTTAAACTCTAAAAGAATTGGAAATCTCCAAATATTATCTACAAAATATATCCACTCCTGTTGATGTAAATGAGCTTCCATTACCATTTATCAATGTTAAGTTTCGTGTTCATGAAAGTTATAGCAACACTATCACATAGCTCTTCTTGTCAATATATCATTAATAATACAGGTATTATCTCACTAGATAATAATTTCATCTCCTATGCATAACCCTCCATCCCTAGAGATTCTCGGTGACGTAAAGTAACTCCCATTATCATATCGTGACGCAAGGTTTGCCCTTTATTTTCACTTTTCATATACGTACTATTGTTGTGAAGTAGATTAGAACATTTTAGTTAAAAGCTATCATTCTTTATATAGTTATGAAAGCATGTAATTGTATGGAAGGTATTTAACAATACTATGTTTTCAGATGTATCTACTTTATTATTTTTAGTATCCTTTTTCGTCAGTAGAAAGCTATTAACAAAGCAGATTGTTATTTGAATAATTATGGTGATACGTATATTAACTCTAGTTCTGTTTATTCCTATTGAATAATTACTAGTAATATATATTACAATGAATCAGATTTCTCTAGTAGAAGGATAAACAATTACAACAAAATTATAATTTATACAGTTACATAGGATACAATAAAAATTAGTTATGTAAAAAATCTTAAAAACAATCCATAAAACTAAATTTAAAAAGTTTAAATCAGCAGTAAACTTTTAATGTAATCTTACACTAATAACAATATTATAGCCTTATTTTTGTGTTTATTTGACGTTTTTATAATGTTGTGATGCTGAGATTGGAATGTAGTAGTTAAACATTTTTCTGTGCATTTTATTGACACAGCATGATGTATTGGTGATAAATAAAAAAAAAAAACTTAATACAAAGAGATGTATATTTATAAATAAAGATACAATATTTTGGAAAAACCCTCTTTTACAAGTAATATTTACAACAATTCATGCAGTTATAAAATTTAGCCATACAAATATTTATCACAGTACATAAAATAAAAAGTTTTTATAACTAAAGTACACATTTTAGCTAAAATTATTTTTTTAGTAACAAATATACTAAAATTTTGTTAACCCTATAATTGTAAAGTACACCTCGAAAAATATATGAAGAGTAGCATTATAATGGATATATATGAAATAAATACTATTTTAATTTGATCCTAAAAGATGTTATATTATCGAATTAATTAATTATTTTATTATAAATTATATGTTTATGTATTAGTTATTTTAGTATCCTGTTAACGTGGTATTACCACTAAAAAAAGAGATTTTGTAGATATATATTTGAAGAATTTTATATCTTGTGATTAAAAACAACATTTAATTAATAACAACTATCACTTAAAACGTTACCAGCATCAGTTTTTTTTATTAATAAGCAGAATTTATGATCAGCGTAAAATAATAGAATTAACCTGAATGTAAAGTACTAGAAAACGTGTAGTTCTTATTCGATGTTAATATTATGACTTAGTTTATTTAATGAGCTATAAATTTTAGTTACTTGTAATAAATAATTATAAAAACCAGTTTAGTTAGTAGTTTGATTTAAAATGTATTGATTTAATATTTTTCAATTTATTTATAGTAGTTCGTAATTAAATATATAATTAGTATTAATTTATAATTTACTAAGCACTTTTATAAAGTGAACTGTTATAAAATATTAATATATTATTTAAGTTATATGATAGAATAAACATAAAATGAGGTAATATTATTTTGATAAACTATTCTAAAATTAATAATATAATAAAGTAAAGCCGTTTAAATACATGGTATATTAAAATCAAATATTATTCCCAGGATATAGATGATTAAAATAGCTATATTTATAATTGTTCACCTATATGTAAGCTGGTTATTTTTAATTTTGCTTAGTAATTCGGACTAAAAAACGTTAAAGGATATTTTCTTAAATTTATTCGAGGACAAATCTTAAAGTTTAATCAATATTTAAAGAAAATTATATTAATAACTCGGACTGTGAATTAATAATTATCATAAAATAATTTGCCATACATTATTTACTTAATATAGTTGTGAAAAAAATTATATTTCTTGTGATTAAATAAGAGATGTTAACTTTAACGTAAAATACATATCTTCCTGTGAAATTACACTGCATTTAATAAATATAGTTTTAATTTTGTCATACTACAGCATTTTCAAACTAACAGTTTTATTAAAACTGTTAAACTAATAATATGTAGACAGTTATAATAAAATAAATACTAAAATATTATTTACATTAATTGTTTATTTATAAAAGATTCAAATGATAATATGGATATACAATTTTATGACTTTATTATAAGAGGAAAAAATATTTAGAAGTTTGGAGTTTCTTATCAGTTTCCGGATGAAGCTGATGATAATATCCGGAGCAATATCCGCCTTCTGACAACGATACTGCTAAAGCGAAGTGGTTGATTATACGTCATCTAAGATATTAACCATAAGGATAACTGAACTTCAAAATAAAAATTTAATCATTGAACTAAAAATAAATAGTATTTTATTCTCTGAAAAACCATGACACTACCATGTTGCTAAATTTAGTTAAAATTCAGTATTATTTATAAATCAGTGGATAAAACATGTTTACTGAATCACTTTGTATGAAAAATTCAAAAAGGTTAACAATTTCTTCAATATGCGTAACATAAGGAGTTATGAATTGTTTGAACAAAATTAATATAGCAAAACATTTGTGCAAAAATGTATTACTTAATAAATGGTAAAACTTTCGTCACTCATATTCCTGTTAAATATTTACCATGCATTAACTTAAGATATAACTAACACAAAACTGTTTAACAATCTTACGGAAACATAGTATATTTATTAGAAAATATTCCAAATGAAACATAAATCAAATTTACTTACATTCCCTCACTATAATATAAATCAATATGATTTTTGAATATAGATTTTTCTACTACAGTAATTTTTTAATGCAATATCACTGAGAAATTTTAAGGTACTTAGGCATTTAATTTTAACTATTTAAAACACTTTAAAATAATATGAATGCAATCATTATTTTAGCAATGTATATGTTATAAGTACATTGATATTAATGATGCACTATGTATATATTTGGAATTAATGATGATAGATAAGATGGATGAGGAGACAAGAGCTGGATCACATGTGATAATTTATTCATAACATCACATTAGCGGCGTGGTGTGCCTGGCTTTAATAGAGTAGCGGGAGGCGGATACGACAGTCTTTATATGTTAATGTGCCCCTGACTACATTTACTTAACCCCGTCTCTTTTGAGTATTAGAGGAGTAGTTTTAACAAAATAAACTAAGAATTACTTCTTAATTATTACGTGGCTTTATCTTAAAGGAGTTATATAGTCAATTTATTTACGTAAATTAACAAATAATAAGTATCGTATAATATTTAGTTATTTGTACAATTATCTATCAGCTGATGAATCATAAATTATGGACTGTTTCACATTTTATTGGAAGGAATAGAAAAATCATAAAAATGTTTTAAGCATATAACTTTAGAAGGATTAGCTTTCATCCCAAGGTCAAAACATAATTTCAAAACCATCTTTAAGATGTCTCATCATTTACTTAAAAAAAATAAAATTAATAAACTACTTGAAGTGGAGTAATAATTTATAATTTCATACCTTGTAGCCCTTTATTAAGCTTCTTTATTCTCTTCAAATATTTAACTAGTGATATGATGAATAACAAATATAAATATTTTATTATAAACGGTAATTTTTATGTAAACTATCGTGCGATTATAGATAGGGGTAGGGCCATCACTACTGACCGTGTATTGGAGGGGTGGCATCAGTAAATAGTTGCTATCGGCGTGGACACTTACCTGAGAAGTCTGGGTTGTCCATGTTGGATAGTAGTCAGTGTCCGGATTTTATGTAGGGGAGGGGAGTACTGAGTATTAGGCTTATCAATTAGCTGAAAATCATACCAATACTTCGTGGATTCAACGTTAAGCATTGATTTCACGTACCTTAGTTGTCCTTTTTGACTACTAATATTTGGCCCTTTTTGAGGAACGGAGTAACCAGACTACACAGACCATCCACACTCATTCTACACTCAAGTAATAATTCACATACACCTTAAAATACTCTAAGTTGTGTCAGATTGACACATATTAAAAATCAAATCGGTGGATTATCACCACCGTACGAGTATGGTTGGGTGGATAATCACTACAATGATAAATGTATAAGTTGGTTCACGAGTTAGGGCTACTAGTGTAATAAATTGAATAATAACTATAGTTAAGTACCCTTTATTCATTTTTTTATAATAATACATGAACGATTTCAGCTCTTAGGCCATCTTCAGAGTGTAAATTATATAAAGTATATATTATATGTAAATAGATAGGAGACCCAGTTGAGGACACAGAAAAGTGTTGAAAAATAATTGACCAATATGGCAGTATGGTAGCTAAATAGTGATGGATCAACAAAAACAGGAAGATTTAGTGGACATAATAAAATATATCCACTTCTTGATATGTGTGCAGTCAAAAAAACAATTATTATTGTTCCAGCACGTTAATACCATAAAATAAAATTGAAAAAACATCATATATAAACAAATATAATCATAAAACTCATTTCATAATTAAGTGTATTGAATAAATAATTATGAAATTAATTGTAATTCTTAAACTATAATAACTTTGTATCTTATCAGTGATAAGATCCTATGACTTTTGACTGCTTAAGTACAGTTTCTTTTTCCAGTGTATTAGCAACAACAAACTAAATTTATCCTTCGAGTTTTAAATATATCGTGATGGCAAACTGCTGGCTAAGTATGGAGAAAGTGAAAGGGAAACAATTTGAAGGCCATTTCGATGTCTCACTTGTTGTGACATCAACATCTCCTTTATACGAGAACATCTCCATTCAGAAGCTCCTCTTATCCTGTTAAACATCTGTTGATGATGACTTTTAACCATACTGTTCATTGTACACCCATCCTCTAATTCCTCAAGCTTCTCTGTCAAGCTCTATTATTATGCCTTATTTTGATGTGTCTGTTACAACAATAAAATTAGAGTTCATCTTAGAGGTGATGAAACGATGGAAACTGTTCTGATCTACTTTTCAGAATAGGTGATGGTAAATATTTCGAATCTTGAGGTAAGATAAATTTGCTCTCAGAACTAGGAAATGTGGTAATTACTCTAAAGGAATTAATGGCCATAATATATACAAAATTAAGCATAACTCAACTAAGTGGCTTTGTGAAAAATCAATATTGACTAAAAATAAATGAGACAGCTTCGATAGCTATATAACTCTTTTCAAAAAACAAAAGTTATGTAGCTATCGAAAGATTTACCTGTATAAGTAGATGATGTTGTACAGTTTCCAACTGAATGTCTACATACTATCAGTCAACCTGAGGTTCCACCACATAGACTCACTTTAAAAATTAAAGCATCTGTATTGCTTCTCAGAAATATTTTTTCCACAAAAATTATGCAATGGTACACGTTTACGAGTGACTGCTTACCAGAAAAATGTGATGAAGCAACTATTATTACTAGCAGTACTAAATGAGAATCTTTGTTTTTTTTTATTCCTAGAATGCAATTGATTCCTACAGACAATCCATTCCAATTCATAAGAGTGCAGTTCCCTCCCTATTAATTTGCGTTTTGCAATAACTGTTAATAAATCACAAGGACAGTCATTAAAGTTTGCAGGCATACAGTTGAGAGATGTGTGCTTAGTTTTAGAAGTTTAGTTACTTTTACACCAAAAGGAAAGACACATAACGTAGTTTACAAAGACGTTTTAGATTAAGTTTTGCTTGAAATTCTTTATTGTGCATGTATGATATGATTTTTTATTGCAAATTTATAACTTAAAATAAAAAGTAATTTTATTCGTTAAATTTATGTTTTTTTTATACCAATGGAAACATTTTAATTTTGGTTTTGTTTTTCTGAATCACGTTTGATTAATGTACTATAGGTTAATTGCTTTCTATCTGCCAGTGATCCTGTAAATCTTCTTGGATTACGCGTTTTGGCTTCTATGCAACTAATCAGATCCTTAAATAAGTTTATTTGATGGTCAGGGTATTTTTTTCTTTTTTATTATTATTTACAAGAACATCAAGAATAAATTAAAAAAATGTTCTAGTTTATTAAGAGTCTAAAAAAAGCAATAACACATAATCTAAGAGGATTTACATGATCACAAGGAAATTAACATATAATACATCATTAATAACAGACATATTATCACATACTCTTAACAATTATTATAATTTGCACTTTTATTATAGGGAAAATAAATGAGCATATCTTCTGTTTCTTACACACATTTCTAGCCTAAGTTCATAAACTAAAATGCTTTTATGTTCACAAATACTTAGACAATAACAAATTTCATACATTTTGTATACAATTTGCGGACGAAGGCGCAACGGGGGTGCTAGTTAGAATATAAAGCGATAAAATTAGAATAAATGTAATTACGACATAACATAAAACATTCATGTGAAATATGTTTGTAATAAAAATATAACCTATTCTTTGTTATTGATAATTTACAGCTAACGTGGTAAATATTATTTTAAAATCCCGTATGAAAAAAAAAAATTAAAGCAAGTTTAAAAATGTTTACTTGTACTGTATATGTACCAACACGTATTATGCTAATTAAAAAACTATATAAATTGAATCTTGATAGAATTATTTATAGAACAGTCATTCTGCATAAAATAAATTTAAAAATAACAAATATTTACAGTGTTGGCAGAAGAAAACTAAATTAATTATGCCTCTGAATAAAACCCACTGAATAAAAGCCAATAAAGGGGCTCTGTAATATAATAAATGATTTTGTATAAATGACTGTTTAAAAAAAAATCTATAAAAATGATATAAATATATATATATTACTTTTAATGTTTATTTCAGATAAAATAACAGTTCTTGAAAATAAAGTGAACATAGAAATTAAAGTTAACATATGAAATTCCTTTGTATTCATCCTCTCCACACCTTAGAAGAATTATTTTCAATTAATGAAAAAGTGAGGATGCATTTATAAGTATTGTTTATGACATTACTTAATGTTATTATTAGTTAATCCATTTGCTAAACAGAATTTCTCGTAAAAAAAAAGTATGTTTAATAATTTCATCATAGTATGAATAATAAAATATGAGAATAAAGCGTACAAATATAGTTCTTGTCTCATAAAATACAAACTGTAAATATACGTTGCATTACCAAGGAAGTATATTTAAAACTAGTAAAATGGTTATATTGTTAAACAATAAAAAAACAAGTACATATATTGAATATCTATTATTCTCTAATCAAAAGAAAAATTAGGATATCCAACCAAGGACTAATACATTGATGATATTACATTTAACAATAATAACTGTATATTTGATATGATATTCAACAAGTTTCCTCTTTTTTAAAACATCAACCCTGCAGACATATGAAGCCAATTAGAATTTGTTTCCTAATGGGCACAAATGTGGACCTAATGGTGTATCCATTAAAACTACCACACATCCCTTCAAATCTGAAAAAAATTGTTTTTTTATACTGTTATCTGTTTATTGAATTGTTTATATATTTAAATATTATAAACGTTCGTATTTATTAAACTGTTGAAATAAACAATATTTTACTGTGTTACTACTTCAATTCAAAGCGTCTCTCAAAAATTAATTTATCCTATATTTAATATAAATAAACAACACATAATTATGTGCTAAGTCTGTCATTATAGGTTGTAAGCACAAATAAACATAAGACAATTTAAATAAATATAAACTTATAAAACGATATAGTAAAACACATTATAAGTCAAGGTATTCGTAAAATAATATAATGAAAGTACGAAAATTAAATTATAATTATCATTAGTCATTTATTGAAAAAATCATTAAAATACAAGTTTTAATATATTTTGAATATATATAATTATTATACATTGGCGACTTTTACGTTGTTCTGATCAATCTACGTTAGCTACCATATTGCAACATTAATATTAATTATAAAGAATGGGATTAATTATTAAAGACCATGACTAAAGACTGTAAACATGTTATTAGATCTAAACGAACACCGTATTATGTTTTTAACCCTTAACCTTAGCTGCACTTAGAGCCTAAATATATCCTCGCCAGAACTAATGGGTTTCATCAATGAATAATACAATTTCCTCTGATGTCATTTAGCCCAATTTTCCTCTGAATATAGTTAAGGAGCTTAAAATCCTATTTAGGACGTTACATTAACATTTGGTTAGGTTTATCTTTAAAAGTTATATTTGTAAGCCTTCAAAGTGATTATTTTTATTTAATTAACATAAGTAATTTGAATACAGTATTGGCCGTGTATATCGTAATTCACGTAGGCATTTAATTAACAAATACTTTAGGGGAAGATAACAATTTAATCCATACCACGCCGTAAGCGCATATACCCGTATTAATTACAAAAAATATTATTTTTGTAGTAATGTTTCTAATTTATTTCCGTAGTGATTTGGGTTATGGGCGGTGACTCATGAGAGGCATATCGTTCAACTCTCGACCTTTTTTTGGCCTGTCGATCACTTCGAGACTGGTTTTTGTCTGGCAGTGTACATTTCCGCTGCGCCACCCAATGCCGTACGCGCAGCTACTGTCAAGCCGAGCGGTTGTCATTGTTCGCCGCCTTACTGCTTTGAAACTGTGTATTTAGTTGTTTTATGATTACTTTAGTTTAATATATATTAGTAATTTATTAGTTTTAAGTTTCAAAATAAATAATCTGGGCGATTTTTATTTTGTGGAAGGTACTAAATACATCGTAATCAAGTGCTATATGTATTTACTTATTTGTTATCATATGTGTTCTGTGCAGGCCCTGTCTTTATCAGTTTTTGTACAAGTAAATGTACTCAATTATACATATTTTATTGATAGTCATAATATTTTGTAATTATTTATAATGTAAATGTGTAAACGTTTTCATATTTACATATTCATATATAAGAAAAAAAGAAAAAGTAGGTTAAAAAAGTTTCAAAATATTATCATATCTTTTATTTTCCTGTACAGAATAATAAAAAAAATGAGCATCTAAAAATTTTTATTTTGATTTCTGTGCAATAAACTAGCGCTAAATGGAAAATAGGCATTGTATAAAGGCGCTCTAAGGGTTATGTCAAAGAATGTTAGTATAACAGTTGATAGAAGCCTTAATCAGATATTATACCAAGCATATGCATATTATAAAATTCTACTGACTTAAGTGTTCTGTAAAATTAATTTTAAACATTTTATACAAAATCATGCTATTATCACGTCATATATTATGACATATTAATTTATCCTATATATTTATTAATAAGAGTCTTAACTTTTTATTACGAACTTGTTATTATCATTGCATTATTCCAGAATTCTTTAATCAGTTCACTCGATTATTACTGTCTTAATGTATTTATATCCTTTTGAAAAAATTTATACATTTCATATTTTACAAAATATGAGACAATGATACTGATATGACTACGTAAGCAGACATCTAATAACTTTGTTTATGTTCTTTCTAGTATATCTCCTAATTATTTTTAAAACAAATATAGAATATTTTACAGTATTGTATTTTTACTAGCAGTTTTTTTCTATGTAAATGTTATTCAAATATGGTCTAGTAAACTGCCTAGGTCAATAGGAAAAGAGAATATGTTGATGGACGGTGACATTGGCCAACCCCAAATGTCAGTCAGTGGTAATGAAAGCCTGTCATCAGCAATGACTGGCGGGTTCCTCACATAATGGAACTGGTACTTTTCATATACAAACACATATTCTTCTCTGTAATATATTATATAATAAATAGTATTCACTATGCTATTTTATTAGTAAAAGCCTTATAATTATATTCATGTTTGTACAATTAAAAAATGATTCTCTAATAATTAAAGTGTAATTTGTATTCAAGTGTATTTTTCAGATAATACTGTTTACAAGTATAAATACGTACGTTAAAAAAAGTTTATACACATGAGTATTATCATAATGTATATACCTGATAAATAATGTTATATGTCAGTTATGTACTTATATAAATAAAAAATGTGTTACCCGGAAGTAAAATCCAAAGTTGAAGTTTAGCTACTTAAAAGAATAAGCTTATATATATATATGTGTGTATGTGTGTGTGTGTGTGTATGTGCGCATGTGTGCGTGTGCGTGTGCGAGTGCGTGTGCGTGTGCGAGTGCGTGTGCGTGTGCGTGTGCGAGTGCGTGTGCGTGTGCGCGTGCGTGTGCGCGTGCGCGTGTGCGTGTGCGTGTGCGTGTGCGTGTGCGTGTGCGTGTGCGTGTGCGCGTGCGCGTGCGCGTGCGCGTGTGCGTGTGCGTGTGCGTGTGCGTGTGCGTGTGCGTGTGCGTGTGCGTGTGCGCGTGCGCGTGCGCGTGCGTGTGTGTGTGTGTGTGTGTGTGTGTGTGTGTGTGTGTGTGTGTGTGTGTGTGTGTGTGTGTGTGTGTGTGTGTGTGTGTGCGTGCGTGCGTGCGTGCGTGCGTGCGTGCGTGCGTGCGTGCGTGCGTGCGTGCGTGTGTGTGTGTGTGTGTGTGTGTGTGTGTGTGTGTGTGTGTGTGTGTGTGTGTGTGTGTGTGTGTGTGTGTGTGTGTGTGTGTGTGTGTGTGTGTGTGTGTGTGTGTGTGTGTGTGTGTGTGTGTGTGTGTGTGTGTGTGTGTGTGTGTGTGTGTGTGTGTGTGTGTGTGTGTGTGTGTGTGTGTGTGTGTGTGTGTGTGTGTGTGTGTGTGTGTGTGTGTGTGTGTGTGTGTGTGTGTGTGTGTGTGTGTGTGTGTGTGTGTGTGTGTGTGTGTGTGTGTGTGTGTGTGTGTGTGTGTGTGTGTGTGTGTGTGTGTGTGTGTGTGTGTGTGTGTGTGTGTGTATGTGTGTGTGTGTAATACATAGTTAATATTTGTTGATTCCTTTATTGTTGTTCTCATTGGATATATTATTCATCGTTAAAATAGAACTTCAATCACCTTTCAATTCTAGTACAACAATATATTTATTTTTTAAGGCAGACTATAACAAAATAGAATGTGGATTTAAACATTTATTGTGCAGAAATAAATATATGTCATATTTAACACTTACGAAAAATAAATAAATAATTTCAATGTATTATAATAACTTAAATACTTGCTGAATGGTAGTTAGTAATTATCCAGAGTAAAACGTGAACATGCTGCTTTAAATATCTTTTTCAATTTAAGCTAATCTTCCATTTGTAAATACAGCATCGTCACATCCACCCCAGATCAAAATGTAATATGGTAAACACTATATTAATTTATACGATTGTAAATATCTATAATTTCATAGTCTATACGAATCCCTATTGTCATAAACAAACAAATATAAACCAATAATACATAGCAAAGGATCAAAATGTATGATGAAACAGAATCTGCAATATGTATTCTGAATGCCGGCAACATTAGCGGTCAGACGTCGGTGACAGGGCTGTGTCCGGGGATAAATGAACAGCAGTTTGTGTTTACAATTTGGTTTGTCTCTCGACCACAATAATCAATCTGTTTACTACTGGGTTTGGAGTTATCATATATTTTTACTAGCAATTAAAATTTATAATTAAAGTAATTATTTAAATATTTTATACTACAGTATTTGTATTATTTTATCTTAATTTTTGTACAATATGACAATGTAAAAAATGTATTATTAAATAATAAAGTTAGTTATTTAAAAATATTTTTGTTTTTTGTAAATTTATCATTTCAGAATTTCCATTTGTTGTTATACATCTATCTGAGGTTATTATTATGGTATTGGTAGTGATAAGAGTTTTGCTAGTAATTTGGATTAATGAAAGCTATGCACACATAGCAAATACGCACCTTAATTACAGCTTTAAATAAAATGGGTATTGGTGGCCCAAAATCCCAATTATCGAAAGTCTCATATTTATTTAACTGACGTTATCCACTTCGACATACTGCGGTATTAAATTAAAGTTATTTCTCTCCTGAATTCTTTATTTCATCATAGTTGGGGGGGAGGCAAGTAATTTGGTATATGTACCCCAAAAAAGAAACAAATTGTTAGAAAACAGTATAGAACGTAATACAGTTATAAAATATTAAAGTGGGATATTGAATTACAAGTATTTATCTCCTAAATATTAATATTTCATTATATTTGGAAGAAACAACGTTTATGGGCGTTGACCCCCAAACACAAAATTTAAAATGAGTAAAATAAAACTAATATACCCAAGTGGGGTACACAACTAAATTATTATTTTCTTCAATAATAATATGCCATCAGATTTATAAAAGACTATGTTTATGGCCTTCACTCTACCGAAAATAAAACATCATGGTAAAAGAGGCCAAGTATTCTGGTGAAGCTGTAGGCCGATATTAACAAAGGATGCTGAAGCAGAATGTCTAGGCGACGCCGAAGGCCGAGCATCCTACGAGACCGTAGCCCGAGCTTCCCAAATGATAATAAAAATTTTCAAGTTAGCTTTAGGTTAAAGGTATTTTCCTCTCGTTTCCCAATACACCATTAGATTTAAAAAAAATATACTATGTTTATGGGCTTTAGTGCCCCGAAACCCAAAATTCTTTGTGAAAAAGCCCAAGGGTTTTGGTAAGGCCATAGGAGTTGGTACGTATTTAAAATGAAGCAAAGAGTAGATCTCAATGTTTCTAATTACTAAAGTTAAAAATAACGACTAATAATTAACATAAGACTAAGGCACAGCAATGCATCTAGTATTGAATAATTACAAAAAACCTCAACTGCATCTGTTTTTAATTAAATGTTTATTTGCAGGTCATTCTAAGGCTATATTTAAAAATAAAACAATAAGGTAAATTTACAGCAATTTGAATAATAATAAATACTAACTTGCTATATTATATTCAATTAACTCAGTTTTACTTGACAGACATTAATATACGATTTTACCTTCTTTGAATCGGTATTTTACTACCAATTTAATATTGCAATGTAATAGGAACACTTAAAATAGTTTATATGACACTAAATATAGTTATCACCAATGTGTATACAATTTACATTATAAAAACACATTGTATTTTTGTACGTCATCAGTTTTTACTTACGATAAAGTAACGAATAATTCCAGATCTAGATGAACTTAAATGAACGAAGTTCTTGTTGACACGTGTGCCAAATGTTATTTCTGTATTCACATGGGCATTAGACAGTTACTCTCAGAACTTCTATCTTGTTAACTCGTGGAGTAGCAAGTTTGTCTAATGAAGATTTACTTTTTCCCTCTAGGGAAGTTTGTTATTCCTTTCGGCCATATTACTTAGTAAAAATCAATAAAAATCCAACTACAACAAGTTTAAGTGTTTTTTAAATTTGCATTTGATTGTTGCTGAACACTTCTACAGTAATTTTAGATCATAAGGTTTTATAAAATGTTTAAGAACTCAATAATATTATCTCTTTCCTTAGTATATCTGTTAGTTTAATATGAACATAAAGCCACTTAGTAAAATATAAGACTTTATTCCAGGTAAGAGAAAGCTTATTTATTAATTTATCACTACTAGTGAGGCACCTTTCATTGTTACCATACTTATAGAATAATTATAAATTAAAGTTTATAAATTAATAGCAAAAAACTAATTAATAACATATTAGCAACACCAGTACAGTTTTATAAATATTTGTAGGAAGATTTGGTTTTACGGTAACTATTAAACATATGCTTAATGAATACAATCACATGAATAGGTTTTCTCTTAAAGACTATGAACAAAATTACCAAGCACATAACGTAGGATTTTGAAATATGAATGAATAAATATTTTTTATTTATATATGCAATAATAAGTGGGGTAAATATTGTAATATCAAACATCTTAGTCATTGAAACATAATTAATCCTATGCAATATTTTACTTCAAAAATTAATATAAGTAAATTCCCCTCTGTATTAAGGATGTATTATTGCTAAACTAAAGAATAATCTCTTAATATATGCATTACAACGAAACAATTTTAAGTGGGTGTGTTTAAATTCACTATTGCCGAAAAAAAGATTACCGTTAAAACATTCGGTACTTAATAATTGATTAATTTAATTTGAAATGTGATTGTATCGGCAAATAACTGGTCCATGGGGTTTTTTATTTTTTAAATTTCTAAAACAAAAATAATTTTCTCCATCATGATTTTAAATTAAACATGTTTATATTTTTGGATTACGTTTTAAAAATTTACTAATAGAAACAATAAATTATAAGTCCTTTCGCTTGTATTACAAGAATAGTTAAATTACAAGATTACCAATATCTTCTCAAATTGACAACGTTTAATGTTAACTTAAGGTCTTCTAAACTGTATCTTTAACAATTAATCAGTATATAATTAACCATTTGAATCAATATAATTGTAAATATGAACCATACAATTAAATTAAAGCAATATATGTTTCCCATTGACGGTAACTTTATATCTCTATTATAGAGCTATTGACTTTCCAGGGGTCTAATATAATTTTAGTAATAGTAATACTAGGTGTATTGAAATAGATAAATCATATGTAATCAAATATTATATTTGTTTTTAAGAGTATTTAAAAAATACAAACAGATCACTGACATAACGTCAGATTGATTTGAAATTTAACCATCACCCAAACCAATTCCGCTGTTATTTATTTAGAGATATTTCTAAGAGTTATCACAAAATACACATTTCAATATTATATCGAGGATACTTTTAGTCGTACAGTTTACTTAAGTTTCATCTCGATAGTAAATAATTTACAAAGGAGAAAGAGATTGGATGACTCGCAGATCTCGCCAGTTCTGTGCCAATCATAAAACAAAGGAACCAATTTGTTGTGATAATATCAATCATTGAAGCAGCAAAGTGATAGGCATCATTTGTTATGTCACGCCCACTTCACTGATTTGATTTGATTATTATCACTTGATTTCATTTTACGTTTGCTTAGTATTTCATAATTTACAGGGTGTATAGTTTGGATAAACATTATCTTATTTCTTTTTTTTTACTAATGCGGGATTTTTTTAATATCATTTTGAATGTTTTATTGTTATCTATGTCATTTTGTATTTTACACAAAATAGAATGCACAATCGTACATGATTTAATTGCAATAAATATTATAAATTACATACAAATATTTAGATATTTTGATATCGTATTAAAATATCTTATTAATATATTAACAAAATATCCACTAATGTAAAATACAGTGGAATTGAATGATCCCAATCACCTATTCATAGGTGTTTATCTACATTTCAAGACATATTACTGGTTTGTTCATTTTATAGTCCATTAATAAAAATTTATTTCAGTTTTTGTTATATTATACTGAGATGTATCTGCCTTATAGATGGAACCCTAAATTAATGTAAATGATACTGTACATTTTCAATTATAATTCTTTATTTAGTATGAATATTCATATAAATATACTGTTCTTGCTGTATAAAAAACAATTTAACAGGTTAAGTGGAAGATAGGAATAGCAAGTCTTAATTTTAGCTATTTGGTATAGAATGATTCAATTTCATTTTCATCCTTATGACAGCCATTGTCATATGAAAAATTTGCCATAAATTATTTAAAATGATAGTAAAAAGTTAAAAAAACAATAACTATGTTTTCAAATGAATATAATAATAAAAACTGACACGTCTTTAAAACGTTATATTAAAGTCAAACATTTCAACTATAAAATAATGCGTGTGAATTTGATTACTTAGTGATAATATGTTAAAGAAAGTAGGCTACGTTTATTATTCGGGTGTTTGTGAATTTTACACCATAAAGAGTTTCGGGAAAATGTTATTTTTTGTAATCTTTTACATCAACTACATGGGAGCGAACCTTTTTACACTATTTTAGATGTATTAATACTAAATTTAAATTATATTTTACTTTAGTACGAAACTCTTCTGTATAGGCCCTCGAAAGCGTACATTTATTGGTGAAATACGAAATTAATTACTTTTGGCATTAATTACCATTGGTATATAAGTTATAGGCTTTATATTAATTACAACCACTTACATAATTTCCATTAACTGCATAATATCAATATAAAATACAATTTAAAATAATTAGTACACTTCCAGTAAATAATCTTATCACAGTTTCACCTCATCTATCAGATGTTACTTTGGAATGATTTGTAACTCCCCTAACTATTAGGGCACAAGTTATTATCTATACGTTCATCTCCAAATCAGTGACAGTTAACTCTTTTCATCGCATGTCCAAAAAGACAACGCATCTATCAGTATTTGACGTCTATGTTTTTGAACACTATTCCAACATACTTGTCACAATTAATTGATTTTTTAATATGTATTTAACATTTTTAAAATTTTGGTATGATAAGTGTGACTAGATGCCTTTTGGATAAAATTTTTTCTAATTTATTTTTGATCATTTAAAAAAAAATGGTAAGTTATAAAAATAGTTTAAAACTTAAATATAATTAGATTGTACAGTTGAAATATGATCCTTGAAGCTCTAAATAACTATTTTCTCTTTAAATAAAAATTGCACGTTAATCTACAAAGCTTCAATCCTTGTTATTTAAACTGACATTATGGAGAAAAAACTAATATTGGGCAAGCACTGCAGCCTCTTAAGAAAGTACATATCATTTGTGACAGTTTAATACGTTTAAAGGAAGGTTGAGAGAGTTGTATACTACATTATTAAGAAAATATAAAAAGGTTCTAGTCCACCTTCTGATATAATTACCTTGTACTTGTCGATACATGAACGTATCGGCTCACTTAGTTTAGCTTTTAAATGTTTATATATTTATTTTTTTAGTATATATTTACCTAAATGTTCATATAAATAAATAAAATAAATTTTGATCATAAGATGTTGCTACACCAGAGGTAAATGTCGTTTTACTTACTTTAACAAATTAACAATTGATTTACTCCAATATAAAAAACTAATGCAAATTATCACTGAATATTGTAATCAATATTTCACCTAAGATTATGTGAAAATATTCTAAAGCATTTCTTTCAACTTTTTTTATTGTATATTAACTGACAATGTAGTGGCATTCACTATTGTGAGCCTTGAAAATAGCTTTAATTTATTTAGTGAGTATACTGTGTAGGCTAGTAGTATATATTTTAAATATATTTTTTATTTAGATACAATTATTTTTATTCCAAGGACCAATCTTCAGTTGCTGGGAAATTTTATTGATAAGGTTAGAATGTTCTAATTCACCTCTTCATGTAAAGATGGCTTTTTAACACTATTTTTAAAATTTATTCGCGAAAATTGTTTTGAAATGCACCCCCATTATTGAATTATTTAGTTACAGTTTAAATATTGGTCATAGTTTATAAATTAGTATTTATTTTATAATTGTTTGAATGTCAATGGATGAAATTATATAAGATATTAGTTAAAATAAAATAAAAGTGGAGATAGTAGACTATTGTACATACTTAAACGGTAAATAATAAGGAGTCAAAGTCATTATATATTTTCAACCCCTGAAGCTGGAGGCTTTTTATCTTATGTTATAAAACTTTAAAATATGTTGGGAACAATTTTTTTACAATACCGTAAAAAATCTTACACTTAAAATACAAACAATATGTATAACAGAGCCAACAAAATGTAATGAAAATTTTATTATAAAATTGCGTTACAATTTAGAAATATCTATTATAAAATATATTTTTTGATTCTGGAATATCATCCAAGAATTGTTAAGCATATGTAATTTAAAATAAAATCAGGATGTAATTGCTTGTTAATAAAGCATAATTGTTGTATTTTATTATTATGTCTCTCATATTAAACACAATGTGTTTAATATACTTATTTTATGTATGTCATGCTTCTTGTGAAAAACATTCTTTAAACTTCTAACTTGTATAAACTTTGCTACTCCGATAAGCAGAGATAACACACGTATAGAATGTAAATATACTTACATATTAGATATTCCTTGATGATCTTAACTCAAAAACACAAAAATAAATTGAAAATAGGGGTTTTTGTGCAATACACTTAAAATAACGGCCATACGTATTATGTAAATAATTTTTTTTATTAAATTAAACCATATAAATTTAAAACACAGCAAAATTAATTTTTTATGTGCTAAAAATATCATTATATAGACAATAAACATAATATACATGATGTACAGAAATACTTCAACTTTACCCTAACTATAATTAATTGTTAAAATTATAGGCCGATAGTAAACGCACATCAGTGATGACTAAACCCTAAACATACAAGTTCACAACATACACGTCTAATTGTATTGACCCACACACCTATTCACCTACGTCCCACAGTGGTAATAACCATCTGACCACCCATAAAGGTAAGATGGCACATTATCTCCTTTAACATGTGTTCTTGTTGATGGTTTGATAACTACGTGGCTGAGAGGGGGAGGGTTATCCCCACTGTACATGTATGGGTGGGTGGAAGGGCCATCAATAATTTATGTGCTATTACCACTGTATATGTATATATGGTTGGGACGTATGTATTTTTAAACTCACGATATGCACTAGTTTGTAAACATAGCGCGTTTGTAGTTGTAAAAAAACGCATGCTCGCACGCACGCGCGCGCGCACACACACACACACACACACACACACACACACACACACACACACACACACACACACACACACACACACACACACACACACACACATTCAGTGGTATTGATGTGGTACACGCACTCAGAGGGACTATTCGATTATATTTTATCTTTTATATGATGTAAAAAATGCAATGATGTGAAAGAATAACGTTTGGGATATAATACCTTCCTTAAAATATTGTTTACAAAAGAAACTTAAGTTACATAGTTATGTTGCAGACGAATGCTGACCAACAGGTTGATGGCTTTCGGGCTATTAAATACCGCTACATAATTTTACCAGTTATGTTTTCAAGTTAAAACCCTCTGTTAACCTTGATAAAGAGTTTTCATTTAAATCTAGTTGTTTAATTATGTGAAAGATATTTATCTAATCAAAAGCCACAAAAGTATGTCTTAAGAGTTAATATTTTTTTTTACAGATTTTGTGGTAATATTTTGGAATTTGATAGTTACATTTGAGTAAGTTCTTAACAAAAAATAAATAAATAAATTATTAGAGACTTACCTTTTATTAACAAGTTTAATTAGTTGTATTGTATTAATCACTGAACAAATATTGTTTTGCAAAATATAATGAAACGCTGTTTATTAATTGTTTTATATTGTTGGTAATATTTTTTTGTTAAGATATTGCAGAGAAATTGAAATGCATTAAGTTCGTTTTAATTAAATAGCTTTTAAGCCGTTGTTTTGTTTTAAATATTAGGGAATAATTCGTTTTATGTTGTATTTAAAAGTAAGGACATTTTCAGAAAGTCACGGTATAATATATTTTAAATAGTGAAACTAATTTACATAAACAAATTTAATTATGAATTCGATTTGTTATAAATTGTCATAACATAGTAACTAACAAATACAATGATTGCTAATACACAATAATACAACAATACAACTAAATGCAACTTGACTCAACAAAATGTTGGTCTAAAAGTTTAGTTACAGTAACTTGTGCTTTTAACCATGTAAGTAGTATTTTGAGGCTGGAATTTTTTGTATTATTTTGTATTGCTGGTTAGGTCAGGTTAGGCTAGGTTAGGTTAGGTTAGGTTAGGCTAGGTTATGTTAGGTTAGATTTGGTTAGGCTAGGTTAGGTTAGGTTAGGCTAGGTTTGTGTAAAAAGAAAAAAATAATTCTGAGAAAAACCTGCCTTTAAATATCCCTTGAAATGCGGTTTTCAGCACCTGAACTTCCAATAAACACGAAGGGGCAATATATTTCGGTGACAAACGATGGAATCGTTCAATGGGAGGTAAACGGTTTATTGCATTGTTTCAATGCATCGAGTCGTAAAGCAGTTTTCTTGTGGAGTGCAGCGTTATTCATGCTATATTTTGTATTGTAACGTGTATTGTATTTAGTATCCTTCAATTTTGATTTTATCTATATGTTTAACTGTTTAAAAGTAGATAATACAGTATCATGATACAAGTTCAAAGAATAAAAATTACTTTAATTTTCATTCATTTAGCAAACGAATAAAATAATAAATTATTTATAAGTAAAGGAAAAAATAATGACAAAGTATGCCATTTCTGGTTACTGAATTACTAAATCAAAATTTTTTAAGTTTTTAAAATAAGTTATTATAAGGTTCAAATAGTTACTAGTGAAACTCTTAAAAATGTGTATTAAAGTCTTATTTTATAAAGCAAAATAACTTAAGATAAGGATCATGTTTGTAATGTTCAATATCATTCAATTACTTTTTATTTGTCATGAATATAGTTATTCTACTTGCATAAACTGAAACGTAAAAAAATAAAATAAATTAATACATCAGTAGAATTTATAAAGGAGCTTAAATTTGATTATGTTTGGCTAAAACAAACTTACTCTATATGAATAAATATGAGATAATTTTAAGAAGATGTGTAGTTTATAACTAACTATAATATTTTTGTGATATAATTCAAAATTAAAAAACATTCTACCTATAATGTCTCTAAAAACTATAATTTTGCATTATCAAATATGTGTAATAATCGTTAACAGCAAGTAAATGTGGTTCAGAGACTATGAAAGCTATGTTGACATTTATAAGGACTAATGTACTTATGTCATATTTCATGACGAAATGTGATGATGGAGTTACATAAATCAGTGATGTTCACATAATGGAACCGGGGGAACAATTTACACTTTTTCAATACAAGACTGATATTGTTTAGTTAATGGTATACATCACTACTTATATCTACAGTAAACATGTTTTAAATTGTCCGTTTAAAAATGGTTAGTTTTGAATAATATTTAACCCTCATTCTTGCCATATTTGTATGAATACAATGAATACCACGAAATACAAATATGGCAAGAATGAGGGTTAAATATTATTCAAATCTAACCATTTTTAAATATATATAACGTGGTGTTAAAATAAATGAAAAAACTGTAAAAAACACGTTTTATAATTGAAATTACAAGGCAAATTACAATTTTATAATAAATTAAAATAAAATCGTTAAATTACTTTTAAATTAAATCACTTTTTTATTTAATTTATTTACGTATACATTTATTTTACAGATTTTGCCTCACCAAGTTTGATATACCTTGTCGGTAGGGTCCATATAAAAATTTAGTATTAAAGAATATCTATTTTTAATAGCATTATATTGATATATGTAATTGATAAAAACAATGAACCATACTTAATTTTTAATGTAAAACAAAACATTAGTGGCTTTTGATTCTTTATTATTTACTTCATGGGAAAAAACTTAAACATAGAATCGATAATTCCAAAAAAGTTATACTATAATGTTTTCATGTAATATAACATTTAGACGCATTAAGAGGTCCTGACTTTTTTACGTGTGTCCGTCCTTGGAACGTCGATATGGCTGAAGATTATATACTATCATACCATGAAGAGTGTGGATAAATGATGGGGCCGATTATTTTTTGTTGGTA
Organism: Stictocephala bisonia; assembly: GCA_035578905.1. Taxonomy (NCBI): domain Eukaryota; kingdom Metazoa; phylum Arthropoda; class Insecta; order Hemiptera; family Membracidae; genus Stictocephala; species Stictocephala bisonia. Next base: position 299,486 of record JAQJVL010000182.1, read on the forward strand.
GACAAGAGACTTCTAACGTCTTCTACCTTACACTTCTTCCCCCATTTGAGGATTAAATACATTAATTTAGTTCTATTAACACTGTTCTAGATACTGCATATCCATTCAACAAATTCAAATTCAAGTTGAATAGTTTTAAAATAAATTAAAAATAATATAATACTTACAAAAAGTTGGATGGACTTTGTGTATAAAAATAATAAGATGATCTTCCTATTAGCCTTACAATACTCATGTCCAACTGACCACTGTTGTGTGCGGGGAATAGACAGAGTGAGAGGGTGAATCTTTACCGTATAAGGTGACGATTCGTGATAAAATATTAAAGTCCGCACTGTGCTATGTGCAATCCAGGCTCAATGTACTGACTCCTTACTTTGATCGGCTTACCCAAAATACATAATTCATTAATAGTATTAAGTTAACTATAAACTTAAAAATAGGTAACATACATTTGAAATCCAACCAAAGTAATATAACTATCAAAATATCGGTAATCAGGTAATTTAAAATTTAAATGTTTTAAAATAAAAATAAATTAGTACAATACAAAAATAAAACAGAAACCAGGACAGAAAACTATTGATGCAGAATATTACGATTTTGTTCTGAGACAACACTTCTAGCGATGTTATAAATGTGTGGAATGCTGTTGGTAGTGGTCAGAAGTCATATACAGAAATTATTCTAGAATAAATGTAGTGCAGTTTGTGGTTACAGCTTGAATCCTCTCTGAGCCTCGGTTCTTCGTGAGTAAGGTTGTATAAGATATTATTGTAATATATCTTTTGACTAGCTCTTATGTTTATGATCCATTTTACAATTCAGACTACCACCGGTGGGATCGCCCGTAGCTAAGGTAGCTTCTGGGTCTGGGCAAAGGCAGGTCTGGGTTCGATTCCCGGGGTGAATTTTTAGATTTTGCCCCTGTGTCACTCCCGTGGTTCGAAAGTAACGTCAAACCGGTGGGGACAGAGCGAAAATGGACTCGCCTAAACAGGATATGTGAACTGTGACTTACATTTTTTTTACAATTTGTCATAATAAAACTAAATCCTAACAGTATTTTGGTCTGGACTTAACCACACTTAAAGACTCGATTTAAGTGTATTATTCGATATATTTGAAATGTGTAACTCGTGTTCCTCCACGAACTTCTTTGAACTGTAGAGTTGAACTTACTTGTTAGTATCATTTAATAAACGAGGCACGTTGAGAGTTCACAACTGTTAGACATGTACTTGACTACAGTAGAAGTAGTTTAATATCCCCAATATACAAGATTTTCTTTCCCATGCTGTCTTTCATATATGAAGAGGTTTTATCTTATATATACAAAAATATTTTATTGTTAATAACTTTATTTCTGGCTTACTGATTCTTTGATAACAGCTAAAACCAGAATTATTTATTGTATATGTAAGAGTTTATACAAACCATTGAAAGAGTAATTTTATAAAAAACGTTTCTAAAACTAATATCCGCTTAAACTTTTATAAAACTATTGAGTCTTTTATTTGTTTTAATCACTAAACTACATTTGTGAATATAATTTGAAGTTACAAATACATTAAAATACTTGTTATAAGAATAAGTAAATTTTATCCATAAAATATGTCAGTGACTTTCAAAACATTTTTGTTATAGCTGATTGTATTTTTATCAATGTAAACATTATTTTTATATAAAATAGTGCCTAATACTGGATACTAGTCCATCACTTAAATTTGATAGACATTTAATATTTGTGACTATGTCACTTTATTTTATATTGTTTTCTATACTTGTAATAGATTTAGTTATATTCACTCAGTGGAATAACATACATAGGCACAGTAACATACATTTTGTATTGAATTCTTGTAATTACTAAATTTTAACCAAACAAAATTTAATATTTAAAAAATTTTTACTATTATTGAATATTTACTGTTAAAAATATTTACTGTTAATATTTTACTGTTTGAAAAAAAACATATACAGTATAACACCTTATTTTATTTGTAATTGTTTCATAATGTAAATTTATTTTTTCCCCAGTTTTAAAAAGGGCGCTTCATGGAAGGTAGACAATACCATGTATGTAAATATTTCCATTGAAATGAGGTAAAATATGATTTAAAGGCAAATTTCATTTAACTTAAGTAAAAATTCTTTTTGGGTTTTAATCAATTAGTTCTGAACGATAATCACAATCAATACAAAAAATCCACTATAAGTTAGGTGTAGATTTCATAGATTGTTACCAGTATATGAGTATTCAAATAAATTCCAAACATATTCTATATATATAATTTGCATCGCAAAATATTGAAAATAAAAACAAAACTACCTCATCATATAGGCATTTGGCAGGTAAAATAGGAATAGGCCGATTCATTTCATTTGATGAACTAGCGTCGGAACCTATTCCCTACTGTAGCTCTTTCACTATAGAACTAAATCTCTTTTTAATCTATAAATTAGACTAACATTTATATTACTGAAAACAGATTTTGCAAATTTTACACAAACATAATCATTATATGATGGTTTGTATGTACACAACACCGACTATTTCGGTACCACAATGTACCCAACCACACATGTACTGTGGTACTGACCCACCCGCCCTCCCATACACGTACTGTAGTACTGACCCACCCACCCACACACGTACTGTAGTACTGACCAACCCGCCTTCCAATACATGTACTGTAGTACTGACCCACCTGCCAACTCATACATGTACTGTAGTACTGACCCACTCACCCACCCACATACGCACTATAGTACTGACCCACCCACCCACTCACACACGTACTGTTGGACTGACCCACCCACCCACCCACATACGCACTATAGTACTGAACATACATATATATAATACTTTTTAAAATATTAAAACAGCTTTTACACATACGAGCTGTTTGTGTAGTTGTACTTTTAATGAAAGTTTAATAATTTTATTTATATACAATGAATTATAAATTATATTTTTCAATGTGCAGCCTGTAGTACATTCAAAAATTATAAAATAATATCGGTGTACTTGTTAATGCCCTTTAACGAAAATATATAGCTTAGAATTGCAAATAACGGTTTTTAACAAAACCATAAAAAACGTATAAAAACGAACTAGTTAACTTTAAGACCATGGTAAATAAAAAACTGAAAAAAAATTTATTGCGTGAATGGCTATGGGTTTTATATAAATAATTAAGCTATTAAAAAGAGACTTTATTCATGAACTATTTTTTCTAAATCAAAAGTACTTTTAGTGCATTATCACTTATTTAATTTTCCTGATTAAAATACATAGTCACTAGGTGTTTTAATTAAGAAAATGAAAGTTATAGGATAGAGCAAGATATTCGTCTTTTTAAATGTTCAAATAAATTGACAAAACGTATAATTTAACAAATTCTATTTAGGGATATTTCAATGGAATATAGTATACACTATAACATCTTATTAGTTTTGCCTTACATGATTTCAAATAAAAGAATGTACTAATTGTAAAAAGTAAATATTGATATTTAAAAAACAATTATTAGTATAAACAATGTTTTGTGTAGTTGTTGTTAAGTCTGCAGGTAACTAAGGAAACAGGATCTCCGTTTGGATCGGAGGGGGGGTAACAGCTGTGTGGATCGTTACATGGAAAGGGTTTTGCGGCAGAGGGTGGAGTTTGGTGGATCTTAAAATGTTGTGGATATGTTTCGTGGCAGGTGTATCCTTCTTTTTGGACTTTACTACATCAATAATTGTTCGTGTTTGCTATTGAAATCGAAGTTTGCTCATGTATGTGTTTATTTTACAAGTGAACATCACATACAACAAATTTTTATAATATAAGTACAAACTGAACCAGAATATTCGAATACTACGAACTGATTAACATCGCTGTAGAAATTTGTTAATACTCCACACAGAAAACAAAACTAGCTAGATTAGTAATCTAGTCACACTGGACACAAAATAAATTCACATATAAATAACACACTGATCTAATTGTGTCATAAAACGCCTTTTATAGTGGGTTATTTAATAATTTATATAAAAACAGAAATTGAAATCTTTTAAAAACACCTTTTTCTAAAAGGGGCTCACATTTCCCTGCAATAATACATTTTTGGGCTTATAGCACTAATTTGTTGGAAGAATTATACTCTATAGACAAGTCTATGTCAAATGATATGAACTGTTTTGCGGAAAGGACAGAACAGAAATAAAGTTATGTAAGAACCAGAACAGACCCCTCCCTAAGTATTTTTAGTTCCTTAGAGGCTAAATACTAAAGATGCAACTGGGCTTAATGACTGGCTTTTTGTGATGTCATACTCGAAACAATAAATCTCACCATCTCTCATGTCCACAATTGAAAGTGATATTGCAACTGCCTACCACATTGCCACACTATTTAAATGAACTGAAGAATTATACATCTATTTATGATTTTAAATTATTTCTTTATTTAAGTCCTAATATTATGTTTTACGCAGGTTATATAGTTTGTGTAAAAAAAATACATAGAATGTAAGACTGCTTAGTACAAATTGTAGTTAATGTTGGACCTCGCTGACAAGTATATTTTTTACTTAGTACGGCCACAAAAAAATTAAAATTAATTAAATAAAATATTCAATTCTATTCATTCTATGAACTTTATTACTACAAACCCGTAATATATTAATCAGGAAACTTAATTTTGTACGGTTGATAGTCGACTTTTAGAAAAGAAGTTTATAAAGTGTTTGCCGTTTGAATTAACATAGATATATTTTTTTCAAAATATCAATTAAAATATTTTAAATTATCTTTTCCGCAAATAAAAACAATTGGGTATTGCTAATTAGGAAAGTTATTTTTCTAAGGTTGATAGTCGACGTCTAGAGAAGAAGTTAATACAGTGTTCACCGTTAAATTTAACATATATGTTTTTCCAAATTATCAATTAAAATAGTTTAAATTATCTTTTCTGAAAAATAAAAACAGTTGGTTATTGCTAATCAGGAAACTTTTTTTACGGTTGATAGTCTACGTAAAGAAATTAATTAAGTGTTTACTGTTAACTTTAACATAAGTTTTTTTAAACTATCAATTTAAACAGTTTTAAATATCTTTTCAAAAAACCAAAAAATAAAAAGAGTTGGATATTGATAGTCAGGAAAGTTATTTTTCTACGGTTGATAGTCGACGTATATAAATTAAGTTAATAAAGTGTTTAACGTTAAAGTTAACATATATTTTTCCAAAATATCAAGTAAAACATTTTAAAATGTCATTTTCGAAAAAAAAAATATTAAAAATAAAAACAGTTGGATATATATGAAACCACAATAACCATAATTATTTTATTTATTCACAATAGTATATAACCATTATTATTTTATCGTTTAAGTGAGAAAACTAGGATCTATTTCAGGTTGTAAGAATCATTTTGATTTATTTTGAGTGAGACAAAAGATTTTTTTCAACCACAATGCCTTATAAGGATATATTTGAAAAAAAAACACTTTTTGATTGTAATTATAGTGATAATTAATTTAAATGCCGTATTATTTACTTAAATTATAGTTTACCATGAACAATCATGACCTAACGAAGATCACACTGTAAAGATTTAAAAAATAATACAGGGGCTTCAATTATTTCCAAAGCATATAAAGTTTTTTTTTTCTGTTTAGCATAATACGTGTTGGTATAAATACAGTACAGGTGAACGTCACACAACACAAATTTATTACAGCACTACCATAAAGTGCACAAATATATTACAATACTAGTATACAATTCACAAATATGGTGATCAATTTCTGTGAACTACTCTAACCTACCTCAGACAAGAGGGATTCAAAAATATATAACATTTATCACATAAGTGTAACTACATAGAAATTGATTATTATACTACTACTATTGATTATAATTTATTAACTTTATATAGAGACCTAATGTGTAAGTATATTTTTTTTTAGTATAATAGTAGTAAATATCATCATAACCATATCTAGTTCACGATGTTATTTCACTTAAGGTAAAGAAAATGTAATGCTGTAATAAATCACAAGCTAAGTGTGACAGGGAGATATTGAGTATACATCAGACTGAACCTGTATGCCCCCCCTGCCCGCAATGCAGGTGTTCCTACGGCATTTATACGCACTCCCACGAGTTTACGTTTGAGGTATCAAAAATGAGTACTTTTAAAACCTTAAATTAATATTTTAGTTACATTTTCTAGTACTAAATAATGCAATAAATATATTTTCTTGCCTCATATAGTATTATGAATTATTATATTAAGTTATAAATATTTATTGTAGCTGTAATTATAATTTGTTTTGTTGCATTCTGATTGACTATCTATTTAGGAAAAACAATTTTGAACGTTTTTAAATCTTATTAGTACACGATAATTAAAGTGAAATATTGGCTTTTAAAACTAGTTTTTTATTAAATTTAGCGATATTGATTTGTAATAGTTTATTTATTAATACAAACAATAGCTAACTCTAAATATATTACAGTATAAACGTTGTATTGCTTATATTTTCATAATTTAACAGGTTAAAAGTATTTTATATATTATTTTTCTTTCCAATTACGTTATGTATCATAATTAACGTAAAAAAGTACTGCAAAATAACTTATTATTTGAACATTTCTTTTAATTGTGAAAAAAAAGAATAATGAGGCATATTACTCATTTGTATAGTTTGAAATATTTATCACAACTTAAGAATGGACAATATTAAGTAAAATTAGTGTTTATATATAGTGTGTAATTATTAAAAACCTCTCGTGATTATTAACAAGATCTATACAGGTTCACTGAATTAATCACTTGTAGTTTACATAACATATATTATTTAAGTACACTTTTGTCATCATTTACTAACATTCGGTTTGAAGAGTATAATAACAAGATATAAATAAATATATATGTATATATATATATGATATTTAATATGCTGTGTCGTTATGTTGAATATAATCGAAGATATGCGCAATCAATTCACAATATTCTAATCCGATGGAATAAATGAAATGGGCGTGACGTAACAAATGATGCTTATCACGTTGTCTTCAACACTCAATATGATTAATGATCACATTAGTCTAGGTGTTATTCCATTTACTTCATGATTGCAACAATGGTAATAGAATCACAGAATATTTAATATCACTGTAATGTGATTCACATGAGTTAATGAAATGAAAAAACAACTTTATTTTTAAGGTGAGGTTAGGAATAGACAGTTCTCTTTACCACCTATGCTTTAATTCCAAAAATATATTCATGTATATTTACATTAAATTATAAATTTTGAACATTATTAAATAATAAATGGTTTGTGGTTATATTGTTACTTTTATATCATAAAATAAAAATAAGGTAATTAGTAAAGGTACTATTTATTCTATAAATATTTCACTGTTTATATTACATTTGAACCTATGTTTTGCAATATAGGTGTATATTTATGTATTTTTATCCAGAAGTTAAGTATTGTTTGTATATTTTATTCTACTGTAAATATTGCATTAATTGTATGGTACTTTTGCAAGTGGGATGTTTAGTAATAGTGAATTTGGTTGCCAACGACATTGTTCAAACTATATATGAAGTTTTATTTTAATGTACTTAATTTTTGAACATGTGTGGATTTTTACTTGTTTTCTGTAGATGATTGGTAACAATGTTTTATTGAAGAAAATAGTAATTTTCTTCTTTGGTTTGGTAAATCATTAAATTTAATTACTATTGTACTTATCCAATTTTGTTAATTTTTTTCTAATATATTGAAAAAATATTGAAATTAGTTCTAAATCAATTTTTCATCCAACATGTATGAAAGTGGGGCTACTCATATTAAAGTAAAATATTTTTCCATGCCTAGGGTTAACATACTAGTTATTTTACTTGTTTTTGTTGACTTGATAAATCAATTTTCAAAAATAAAAACAATTACTACTTTATGTTTTAAATAACAACATATCATCCGTAATAAAATCAAGTTCATAACAGCTTTATAGAATTTAAGAAAAATGTACAGTAAATAACATTTACGAAATATTTAATTTTCTTCTTTCTTTTCTTTCTATTATACAAAATATTTATATTTTATACGTAATGATTCTTCCCTCACGACCAATTATATTTCATGAATTAAAAATGTTTATTTCATGGAATAGTCGGCGAGTCCTCCGAACTTCATGGCTCTGTTATATTGAAGGCACTGATTTCCTTTGAAACAGCAAAATTCATGTAGTGTACATATCATAGCCAGGTACACAACATGACGTGTGCTGTTTCTATGGATATCAACGCCTTCGAGATCACAGAAGCATTAGGTTCAGAGTTTTTCTCGTGACTCGCCAACTATAACTACAATATTACTACATAAATTATACATATGTAATTAGTACAAATAACATTTCGTTATTAACAAAAAAAAGTAAAAAAGAACGAAAGAATATATTAAAAAATAAACATATAATATGTTTAATTTAAAAAAGAACTAAAAATTTTCCTTAAGGAAAATTATTCTGGGGCTAGCAGCAATAATAACCATACAATTTAAACGTACTATTGAGTCTAAACACATATTTTAATTTCCATAAAAATAATTTTGATAATTTTATTTACTTATATATTATCAAACACAAAAATACTTTAAATGTATTGATTCATATTTTAAAAGTAGTATCTAAGAAAAAACTCCCTCATGTATTTTTGTTACAACTCTTTCCTTTCTCTAACGATAATGGAATATGCTATATTTACAATATCAAATATTGAGCAAACATTTGGAGGCAGATCACTTGACATTACCAACAACAAACCATAATACTAACAGTTTAGGCCCATGAAAAGAAGATGATATTGCCATTTGCATGCTCCTTTTTTAAGGAACTTTTTTATTTTTTTAACCAGAGTATTACTTCTTTATGAAAGTACAATTAAACATTATACTTTTATTAAGACGTTAAAAATGTAATGAATTTTACTCGATAAAAAAAAAGATATGTTCCAGTAGATTAATTATTTTGCTATTTTAAATAAATGAGTTGTTAGTTGTATAGTTAAATTTTAATGATCTTAATTTATTCACTTATTGTATGAACACTAATTTGTTACGATGTTACTATACAGTTCTTAGTATTAGTATTGGAGAGTCAAATTTATCTTTTCAAATGGATGTCAAGATTGTGTTAAATCATCATTTAGGCGTTTTAATAGTCTTTGAGAATTGCTTGGCCAGAAGTTGGTAAGAAATTATACACTTAATGGATTGTTTAATTACGTATTGTATGAAAAACTATAATATCATTATAAATGCTTTGAGTTTAATACTGTTACCTGATTAGACAATTTCCTGCACAGGTAAAATACAATGTCCGTTTTATGGAGAGCCGCAACGGACCCAATTAAAGGATGGTAAGGACAATTTAATATCTCCTTAGGGCATACACGTGTTATTTTGCAACAGTTTATCATCCGATTTAAAAAAATAAATAAAGCTATAGTTATTTTCAATCAGGAAAGTATTGTTACTGAGAAAGTTTTAATTAGCTACATAACTAGGGAGCAGAAAAAACATGTATGTAAATACATTTATTTTACTCTCAAGCCATTTTTATTTTGCCTTAATAATTTTTTATTACATGAAAAAGGAACCAGATAGAGAAACATTTCATATATTTTAAAAGCTCAAAACGTGTAAACAAATTAGCACTAATCGATAGCAGTAAAGCCAATCGTAGAATTTATACACAGTAGGCTACCCAACATAATTAGCTACACAATTTCGTTCAGGCTTCACCTAATGTGTCAAATTATGTTTCGTAAAACATATGTTTTACTAACAAGTAGCTATTAGATTTGATTAATTATGCAATAATCATGATTGATACACAACAACCATAATTATCATAAATTATATATTTAAATATATATATATACACCTTTTAATTCAGAATATATTTATTTATGATAAATCATTATCCTAGAAAATGTTATATGCAAGTGTTTCAAAATAACATACATAAACATAAAGTGCATAAGGAATATATACTATGATACATTGAATCTCAAATAAGCTTAGTTTTCTAAATTATCTTGAACTACATATATTAAGTAACATATATATAAATATTGCAAAGATATATTTGTATATACCTATTCAATTATGATATATGAGTACTTATATTTTTATGGCATATTTTGTATACGTAAAATGTTTTTTGTGAATTTTTACATCTGTTTTATAACTAATAGCATTACATATATGTAAAAACTAAAAATATAATAGTGAACACTTAATTTAAATTCATTTTCTGCTATACTATATTGTAATATATGCATGCGTCAAAACATTTTCGAAATGAGTTATTTTGAAGCTGTATAGCTTCACGGCTAATATGTAGAGAGGAGTGTAAAGCTATTTACAAAGAGATTACTAAACCAGCTTTACTCAGTAACTTTGTGAAGTAATGTGTCAGAATTCTTAACATACTTAGCTAAACACTAGGCTCATAAAGTTTTAATGAAATTCCACGCATAATCTAAGTGCAATCCCTATATAAAGTTGGGGAGCTTGGTGGCTGGACATGGTGGTTTTGGCTTTGAACTTTCAACGTATTACTTTCACATGTAATTTAAGAATTTGTGTATCTTATTATGTATACGTTTTTAGAATATTTTTCTGGAGACGGAAAACTATTAATAGTTCTATGTATTTATGGTATTTAATATTAGATACAAATACAATTTAACTCTTTCTGGAAGGAAGGAAGACTTTGCTCGATTGAAACATTTTTATAATATTTAATTTAATTAACACAAATATGTTTGTTGTGGCATTTATGTAGTTTGCAATTGATTTCATAGGAACTCACTCAATAATTAGCTAAACCTGTAATAAGTTAAGTTTTGTATACATCTGTTACTTAATTCAGAAAACAACAAATACATATTTTTTTTTGCTTTTTTTTAAAACTATTCAACGGTTCTGTAATTTAAAACATTTTAAAATTTATGATATGATATTGTATAATTGTTTGCTAAATATCACTCTGTTATAGGCATATAATATCACTGTACGTGTATGGGTGGGTGGGTGGGTCAATATCACTGTACGTGTATGGGTGGGTGCGTGGGTCAATATCACTGTAAGTGTACGGGTGGGTAGGTAGGTTGTTATTGTTGTAAGTGACACAAGTGTAAGTGACGACAAGCCACTCGTTTTTTTTTTTTTTTTTTTAAGTTGTAGTTTGTACGTAGGATGATCTTGTAAACTCGTTATATTGGATATATAGGGAACCAATTATGTACATGTATATATATATATATATATATATATATATATATATATATATATATATATATATATATATATATATATATGTACATATGTTTACACGGAAAACAGTGTGTTTAAGGAAAGTTATTGTTTCAAGTTACTAATTTAAGTATACAGGAATCTTTAACTGCTAAAAAATAGAGTATTACCTTTTTGTTGAAAAAAACAATTGACAGGGTAAAAGTTGCATTAGATGGCAATACCAACTTCTCTTTATAGGGATATTAGGCCTAAACAGTTACTATTACGGTCTGTTGTCGGTAATGTTAGGCTATCTTCCACCAAATGTTTACTAAATATGCAATATTTTATATCAAGCATATTCCATATCCGTTTTTAGAGTGAAAAATATTTGCAAAAATTTATCTGGGGTGCTTTTAGTTTCAAATACTTCTTTTTGAATACCAATGAATATATTTTAGATATTTTTTCAATACTATGATAATTAAATAAAAGACAATATTTTTACAATAGAAATTTTTACTGCTTATCTATTTTTAAATCTAATGAATAGATAATTTTATACCAGATAGTGTGATAAACCTTTGTGGCCACAAGTATTTATAGGCAATGCCTGCATAATTTATTATTTGGTAAATATTATCCAACATCATTTATTTTTACTACTAAATATTGGAATGTTATTTTGTTATTTAACATGTTATTTTTGGTATTTTAACATTTTAATTTTTTTTTAGTTGTCTTATACTTTAGTAAAAAATTATATAACTACCGGAGTCTTGATATTCCTTTCTATGATAATAATAGCTTGTAAATTATAGATAGTTTATTCTTATTTAATATTTATTTTTTTTAACCCAAACCATGAAGGGTATAATTTTTACAAGATATAATTAGTGTTCTGGTAATATTCGTTTGTTTATTGAGAACCTTTAAACAATTGTTTGTCTGTGTAACCTTTTTAAAAGTTACAAAGACAATCAGATATTTTAGGCAATATATTAGTATTTGTAGCTTATCCTATGAATGAATAAACCACGACAACATGTTACAAGATTAAAACTTTTGAAAATTGAATACAATAGTCCAAATATTACAATGAAATAGATTGAAGTCAAAGTAAAATATCTAAGCAATTACACAAAAGTATTATTTTGTTTTTCAGTGTCTAACTTTATAATCCAGTTATATGTATATATTAATTTATATTTGCTATAGAGTAGACAATTGAATCAATTTGTAACAAATTCAAGCTAATAATCCAATCAAATAAATGAAATGGGCGTGACGTAACAAATGATGCTTATCGCGTTGCCTTCAACACTCGATATGATTGATGATAACAATAGTTTAAGTGTTATTTGATTATTTTCACGATTGACACTAATCCATAAATATTAGGTAGTGGTTAATCTTTTGTACAAAGTTTTCCAATGTTTTTATTGCTAAAATGCCTTATAATACATGTACTTTTATAGGACATACAATAGAACTTTAAATACATCAATAAGATATACAAGTTATCAATTGGGAAAATCATGGGATTTGTTAGTTTTTATAGAAAACATTAGCTTTTATTATTTGTCTTTTTTATATGAAATATTGCTTTGGGTAATCATAGAACAACATTTATGAAAATATTTTACCAGTTTATTATCAATAATATGTGTTGACATAGTACGATTTTATGGTTTTATGTTATTGCTATGTTCTAGACACTTCATTGAATATTGTGTAAAAAAAAAAAAAAAAAAAAAAAAAAAACACATACGTTTGTGAAAACTTGTCAATAATGGTTTTGATTATGTAACAACTATGCCTAATGTGTGGATACATTATTTTATATATTTTTCTTAAAAAATAAGTTAGATAATTAAAAAAATAATACGTTTGGGTTGAATATGTATAAAATATGATCTTTTTTAATGTTAACGAGGATTCACTCTACATGTTTAGTTGAGTACAAAATTAAGTGGATTATATTTTACCATAACAATCGTTAGTAAAACAATCGGGTTAGTAAAAATTCAAAATTATAACACACAACACAAGGTGTTAATAATATGAAGGGTTCACAAAAACACCTTTAGTTTTAATTTAAATGATAGATGCATAACGTTTAAAGTAAAATAACTACTAAGTTTGTCTGATTGTTTAAAGTTTGCATAGCGTCTGAATTATATCATGAGGTTTTTGGTTAGTATATTTTAGGTTTTAATATTTTGGTAATTGTGTTATACCATAAACTACTATGAAAATACTCATAAACTAGTTTATGAAAAAACTACTGTTATGTTATAGTATTCTCATAAATGAAACAAGTAATCAACTTTCTTTAGTTTATTATAAATGTATATTTACCGATTTTTTTTACTTATTTAGAAAATATATTATTTAAACTGAGAAGATTGAAATAAATTATTTGTAGTATTGTACAGTAAAATTATACATTTACAAATTTTTTTTAATTTCATAAGATAAATATGAAAATTATTTGAAAATTTTCATTTGACATTTTTAGCCACAATATTGCTTAATATTTTATATATACATATGAAGCCAACACTTAGCAATCTTTTGCGATGTTTTTAATAATCAAGATAGATTTTTTTCTGGAAAGACCATATTCATTTGTACATAATGATCATTACAACTGAAGATTGCTAAGTGTTGACTTTATATAAATAATGTCAGTTAAAATATTTGCTTAAATATACAAACTTTAAAGTACTTCCTAATATATAAACGAAATTATTAATTGAGTGCAACCTACTAATATTTGGAAATGACTTACTAAATACCTAGAGTCATTATTAAATAATATTGCGGTAAACATTGTAAATTAAACGTGGTTAAACTATATACTACGCCACAAACACAAAAGCTGTTGTTGTGAGACGCCTTAATGAATCCTATTACAGGATAATGAGGGCTATTTCATCCCCTCTCACTGGCCCTTCTTAATAATGCAAACCAACCCCCAATAACACTGTTGCGAAATAGGTTAAATTATCATCACTATACAATAATGACATTACTTTGTCAATTACAGGTCAAGATATATATTTATCCATGACTTAAAAATGTATGTGATAGTATTTCGAGGTCCAAAGGTCACCATACAAAAGTGGATTTGTGAAATGATATACTAACTGATATTGTAGCTCCCTTAATATTTTAGAACCTTGTCATATATTTCAGAGAAAACATTGCATTTAAGTTGTATATCAATATACCAGTATTTTTAATTGATTATATAATGTTATTTTATTTTTGCTCTTAAAAAGTAAAAGCTATTATAAATATATAAAAACAGAGATTCAATATAATAGGAAAAATAGGACGAAGTAGTAAAACACAAAAGCAATAACACTACTTGTAACCACTACCAATAAATCGATAAAGACTCAGTAATAGAACTTCGTGGCACTTTACGATATAAATAAGAGCAAAATTTTTTTAGATGGACCTTATTTTAATACTTATGCCTTTATCATACTCAATATACAATACTATTAAATTGTTTGTCTTTGTATGTATAGTAAATATAATAGTAAACAGATTATACCAGTGGGATGAATCTATTCTATAAGGTTAAAAGTAAACAGCTAAAAATAATTTTAAATAATAATACATTTTTTTAAATAATTCAAATTAAGTTACCTCTACATATCAATGTTACTTGAAAGTGGATTTTATATATGCATTAGATTTGAAGCTAATGTAATTAAAAACTCTAGATAATTATTAGTTTATATTCCACTATTCTTACTTCAATTAATAATTAATCACTCATAATGACTTCTTTAATTAAAATATATGTTACTAAATAACAATACTAATAATAATGTTATAACTATAAATAATTGTACAAATTATATAGATTACTTGAAATCAAATTATACGATTTTTATACATAATTTAACGTCTTATAATTGTTAATTACCAACTAGTTTTATGTTGGATGTAAAGAAAATAGGTCAAACTATAGTTCCCCTAAAACGTTAACTAGCAGCTAAAACTACTCATTATGGTAAACTATTTACAAAGAGAAGAATAAACTAGCTTACATAAGTAACTATGAAATGTGTCATAATAGCCTTTACATATATCTAAGTATCGCGGACTTTTAGTAAAATTCCACGCGCAAACGTAACATCAACTCAATCGCAAAGAAGTAAAAAAGTATGTAGACGTATTTCGTGACATTTTTATTCTCTATGTTAACGAATTGTAAGTGGTTTTCCGTAACAGATATTTTTACTGACTAAACAGGTACCATTCAGAGATATATATTATACGAGGAATGGAAAGAGTAAGGTTAAAAGGCATTTCCTTCAAATATAAAAACATTATTAAATAAGTCACTAAATATCAGAACAAGTGTTAACAATAATTTCCACACATTAGAATGTGTACATTGCTATTTGTATAAATGTTTAAAACAACATTCTGCTACAAAATCGTGTTCCAAATATGCTTTTTGGTCATGCAGTTATTAATATATTGATTATTTCATTCAAATCATACAAATATTATATAGTTATTGGCTGAAAAGATGACTAATATCATAACATAACTCATAATCAACGAATGAGTACTAATTATATATTATTATATTATGTTTTGTTTCCAGAAACTACACCTGTGTGTTAATTATATGGTCTAGGTAAATTATAATTTAGTATTTTTTTTTTTTTTCTTACAACAATGAGTACATTCAAATATGTAGTAATTGATTGATTAGTAAATAATTTCGTAGGTATTATGTAATAAGGAATTGTTCGCTATTTATTGTAAACCTGCAAATATATTTTATATGTAGGATTTACTGTAGTTTTAAATTTAAAATACAATGAACAATTGGTTTACTAATCCGAAAGTTTAAGTATTTTAAGAACTATTATGAACATTTTAATAATGAATATAAGAGCAATACATATGATAAACAAAATACTAATTGAAAATAAATCAACTGAAAGTGTTTAAAAATGATTTCAGTTATATTTTTTAATTCATAAAAAAGATAATAATTTTCTAAATTAAGGACAATATAACTGTGTAATTTATAAATTTACATTCATATTAAATACACTTTAAAATCGATTATATTAATAAAAACTAATTATCAGGACATAAATTTATTAATTTATAACGTACAAATTATGTTAGACTTAATAATAATTTATCACTAAACTTTTCAACATTGCAACTAATATTTATAAATTTTAGTCAAATATAAAATATACCATTTTAATTCAATAAATAAATAGACTTCGTTAATGCAATACAATAAAGGTAAGAGTTTTGTAATGTTACATAATAACAATATTCATTAGTGTAAAATAATACACGAAATCTACAAAATATAATGTCTGTGAACAATATTTAGTTTAAGCTGTATAATATTGAGAAATATATTTAGACATTATATTTTTACTAAATATAAAAATATAGATAAAACTGATTTCATAACAAGTAAGTTAAATTCTAATAATTTTAGTCAATACGTACATTAAACTTCCACCATTTATTTGTACCGTACGATTTAAAAATAGTATTTGTTGTAATGCACCCAAATATAACTATAAAGTAAGACCTTTCATAAAATAAAACAGGGCTAGTAATATTTTGCAGTTAATCTGTTTTCTTATTTTTCTATTTCAATATAAATTAAAAAATTATTTATTTAAGTTTTGACATAGAATTCTAAAATTAAATATTTAGCACACGTGTTTAAGAAATACTTACTATATACTACTAGGTTGTACTAAACTGTTTACGCAGAAGATATTGAATAAAGGTGTAAATTATTTAATGGTTATCATTAGTTGTGTAGTAATCCTTCTTACTTGTAAGGGAGTATAGTTTACAGTTAAGATACTGAACCATAAATAATAAGTCAAATTCCGTATAAAACTTAGTATTTTGTCATATATTCAACACTTTTTTAAGAGATTTATGCTCACATACAGGTTTCCATGTAAAGTTAAATATTTTTAAATGGTCATCGTAAATACTAACGTATAAAAATATAAAAACTGCTTATCAAAGAAAAATTAATCAAAAGCATTTTTTAACGTACACAATTTTCAGTTAAATATTTATTACTTAATTAACGTTCTATTTTCTATATTCTCAATGTTACAAGCGCGTAAATTTGTAACACATACAGAGACTATCACAGCCTCCTTCATCTCGCCTTATTGTGCCATGTCTGAAGTATCAAGGGCCCTTAGAAATCTCTTTGTTCTTACAAGAGGACACTTCATTTTTTGTTGAAAATTGTATTTCCTTTTTTACTAAGTCAAGTGTCATTACTTACGGAATTTATTTCGTATAAGATAAAACTTTTTATGAAAATACATTTAGTTTATATAATATTCTCAATTATAATATTATTTATTTTTATAAATTTTTTCCAGCCATCTTATGATATTTATTATATTTTCTCAATTTATGATTATTCTAATAAATATTACTATTATTTACAATATTGTGTTGCTAAAAATAATTTAAATTATTCCTATCTTTTCCATATTATATTACAGATAAACAAACAAAAGCACATAAAATAATATTAATATTAGTAAATACTTTATCGAATTGTATCTGCAGGTATGGTAATCATAGCTAAAAACGATAATTTTACTATTAGACCAACACACATTTCATGTGTGAACAATTTGTACAATGAAGTAGGATTATATTTTGAAGAAAGCAATTAGTAAAATATAGATAAACAAAAAATATTGGAATAATATTTAATAATATTGATTTCATAAGAAGTAGTAGAAAAGACTAAAATAAGGCAAAACTATGTTCCGTTAAAAACCCTTTGTTATACTGTGAGAGTTTTGTTTAGTTTTTATTATTACATTTATATTTACAAATGTAATTTTCCACAATTCACAAGATATATTGACTATTCCTTAGCTCCAATGATTGTGATAAAATAAAGTTTTGTATCTATCCAGCCTTAGTATTAATTCACGAAGTAAAGCGTCGTCATTAAGTTTATTCATTACAACTTTATCGTAAATAAATTATCATAGTGACACAATCCTAAATAATATATTGTATTACTATGACTGCTTATCAAAAGAAACAATTGATGAATTAAAAACATTATTACCTATTTTGTTATTATTACATTTTATAAGTTTTCTGCTTATATAATGATAAGTATACAAAATAAAAGTTAATTGTTCAAATATATTTTAGTCAATTAAAGTCATCTTAGTAATGTAATTATTTCGTATTATAGAACAAAGTTAGTACCTAAACAAATCCCAGGATATATTGAAAATAATATTAAAATTTGATATCATTCAATTTACATTTATATTACACTTAAACATTAAATGTTGGTTTGAACAGGTACACTTTTAAACAGCATAAAGAGGCCATTTACTTCAATGATAAAAAGGTAGAAAGGTTCAATGAAGATAAAACGTTTTATTGCATCGATTCAATGCATCGAATCGTAAGGCCATTATTTTAGTTTCAGTGCAGTGTAGTTAAATACCATCACACATTGAAATACTCTCCTTCAATATATAATACTACTTTTAATGGAGGTTTGTGGTTCGCGTGTCAAGATTATTGAAGTTTAGAACCGACACCAATACATTAAAGAACCCTCAATGAAAATTATCTTTGCCCAGATTTATAAATATAGAACTATTTACTGCGTATGTACGTTTAATTATAAAATACATAAGATAGCCATACAATAATTATTATAATGCTACAAATAATGTACTTATAATTACTCTATAATATATCTTTTTCACAACTTTATTACAAATAAATATATTAAAGGTTATAATTTCATATTGTTACATATTTACACATACGACTAATTAGACTCACGATTTGTGAAAAGATATTAAAACAATTAAACACTTTATAGTATGAATAAAAAAGTGCATATATGTAAGTTTATTACATAGCCATGACTTGTATACACTGTTATTTATTATTGTTTATCAAAGCTTTCAATATCGTTGAGTAAACAATTCGATAAATGGTACGTTACCATTTTCGTTTTATTTGCTAACAATTTATACTAGTATGCCTTGATAACAAAATAGAATCTTGTGTGAATAGGTAGGAACGAGATAACATTCTAGTCTTTCTAGTTTGTTTGACAATACATATATTGCTCGTAATGAATATCTTAAAATGCTTGTAAGGATCTTTTATTATTTATTAAATACAATTATATACAAAAATTAGTTTAAATGCATACCTATATAAGACCCCTTTTATACATAATACAATTAAAATTAACTTATATTTATGTTTAAAATTGACAACAGATTTTAAATAAAATATGAAAAGGATACGTTTTAATAAAGCTATTCTTTTCTTACCATACATAAAACATTACGTTAATAACCAGTATATATCAACAAAGCTATACAAATAATTTGATTTTTAAAATATATTTATACCATGTTTGTGTAATATAAAAAAACGTATATCTACTGTAGTAAGATAAAAAGTTCACATGAAGGATTAAGGACACACCAGAAAGTGTGCAGGTCCCGCCATGTCAAGTGCCCTCAACACAACCTCTTTGTTGCTTAAGGAGACTCTCTCTCTCTCTCTCTCTCTCTCTCTTCTTATATGAAAAGTTCACCTAATTAATTGCTGGGTTGTTTCTTACTTAGTGAATGTATTGTTTTACGTTGTTTTGCTGATATGTAATATACAATAATAAGTATTACTGAAGAATAGGAAGGAAATAGTCTTTTTACCAAAAATAAATCAAATCATTGTAGATAATGAGAAAACAAGATGCAGTTTTGGATAGAATTATTTAATAATAATATATAATTAGTAATTTTCACAAACTAATCCAATTAAATGGACTTTGTGTTAGTAGATTACTAGCAGGGGTTGGTTGGAAGGTCTTATTAACTATAAGAAACTACAAAATATTCCATGTAATATCTTTATTGTCAGCCCCACTAAACCAAATATTTAGTTTTTAATCGCCAATGTATTTTCATAATTAAAATTGCATTGTCATTAAAAAAGTCCAATCAACTAACTTTTTCCACAGTTTAATTTGTCTTATGAATGAACCTCTAGATTATTATTAACCCACACTAAATACAACGTTCCATTGTTATTAGGGATCACTTGGGGGCGAAGATCTAGGAGTCAACTTAAAAATTTTGAACAGTAATGGGGTCATGTGATATGCTTTTTAAATAACAATGTAGTCAAAACATAAATAATGACACCACCTTTATAAATTATGAATACGCTATCGTTTTTAGCTTAAAATGGTGGCATTAAATTACGTACCACATGACCATGTTCCCATTAAACATGTTTAAGCTCCCTCCTATATCTTGGTCAACAAGTTACCCCTAGTAAAAATGTATTCTGATTCATAAAGTATGAGTAAGTATTATTTTATTAGCATATTAAAAAAAAACCTAATCCTTTATAAACTGTGGAAATCAGGTTAAGGTGTACAACTCACCTAGTACAATAGTCATATATAGGATAGTTTACTAGCTTGGTGGAATTCCAGGTTCATTGAGTAATTTAGTTGAAAACTAATAAACATATATTTTTCGATATCAGGTAAATACCAATCAAATTGAATTTAAAAATGTATTATTCAATTTTTTAACTCTTGTGCTATGTATAGTAATTTAAAAATAGTTTTTCATTACTTAAATATTTTCACGTAAGATAAGATCTATTTAACAAACAACATTCTGTATTTTTAACGTCAAATTATTGCAAACGATAACATTTGTCGAAATAGTTACATATAATTATAGTAGGAGTATACCATTATTATTAGATAATAATCAGAGTGCAGAAGTTAAAAAACACAGTATATGATAATTGTGTTATTATATAATTTATTTTGTTACGCATTGTGGTACGGTTAACGCCTACATCATAACGTGTATTTTACTAAACTTGTAACGTAACTGTAATAATATCTTTTAGAATCTATATTTTATAGTGAAAACCACGTCAAGGTGCTATCTACATAATTTACAAGATAACCTGTTTCACCCATGCTGTGCTGTTGCAACACCAGTGGTATAAGAGATTCAAATGAGGAAGACTCACCACAGCATGAGTGAAACGTCAGGTTATCTTGTAAATATTTTACGTGGGTGCCATCAGAAAGTATATATTCTAGTTATGGCACCGACCACCTAAGTCTAAGTTCTTGGATTAATATAATCTGTTTTACTTAAATAATTTTAAACTTCCGTAGATAAACACTATAAAATACGACCATTTAGTTCGTTTTTTCAAGAAGAAAAAAAATACGTGGATAAGTAGGCCTATATGTGGATAAGTAGGAGGTCCATTACCACCGTACGTGTATTAACCTGCCCAAACTGCGTATATACATACCGTGGTATTGATGTGGGTGGTTAACAACCATCACCACACCCTCATTATAATCCTACTTTTCCATTTAACTTGGACTACTTTTATAAGCGAAGAAATAATTACTAAGAGGTTAGTGACCAGACACGTAAAAGGTGAACTTTATTTGTAGTCCTGACCAGATATTAACTTGTGACATCTCTAATTCATACTCATATTTAAAAAATCGTAAATCTTTCTACTACCGACTTACCCATTAAAAGGCTTATTACAATTAAAGTAATTTATCATCACTATTTACTCGCAATTGACACAAAATTATAAAATTAATTATTTATAATATAAAAGTACAAGAAAATGTAAATGAATAAAAATCTTTTAAAGAACGAATGTAAAAAAAGTATAACTAAACAGCAAGCTCATAGAACATCAAGCACGTACCAAGAGTAAATTCTCTACAATGAGAATTCCTCCTAAATTGATCAAGATAATTCAGCTTTACTCACAATAACTTCTAAATCATTCAAAGTAACAACACCTTTCTGTAAAATTAAATATAATCATTTCCGCTGTATTTAAATGTAATATCATTTAGTAATTTTGTTGTATTATTTCGCAACATAATACATTTCAATATTATCCTTTTTTTATGTTACATTTATTTGCAGTTTTTAAGGAACGTTAAATTGTTGTTTCAATATGGCACTAATATTGGTAATAATATTTTAGTTAAACAATAGTTTACTTGATATAAAAACAGATTTACTTCAAAGAGATGGACATAATCGCCGAGACATATAATGTTTAATAATTTAGTCCAAGCATCTCAAATGAGAGATGTTTTATGTTATATCTAAAATTGAGAGTATTATAATTAAATTTTCTGTAAGTAAGGTTCATTACTCACCCACTCTCACTCGCACAGAGGTATGTCATAACAAATTTAAATAACTCATTTAGAAAATGTCCATATACTTTGAATATTTTTCTTCAAATGATAAAGTAAAAGCTGTTTGCAATTAATATCTTTAATAACACAAGATATTCTTGATATATCACAATATTTAATTTTAAAATCCATTTCCCAAAAATTATGGTACATTCACTTAGGAGAGAAAAGATGGAAATACTGGCGAAAATTGCTCCTCGAAATTAAAAATTTTTACATATAAAGATGTATTTATTTTACGAAACCCTAATCATTCCAAAAGGGAATAAAGACATAATACAGAAAACTTCATATCTTATTATAAACGTGGCTTAGTGTTTTTTTATGATATTTTTCACTAAATATCGCTAAAGCAGCTTTGTTAAGTCAAATTTTAAGGTAGAGCGTCAGAATATCTTAACTAAGTAGTTCAGTTTGAAAGTTATAATGAAATTCCGCGCATCATCTAAATACAGTCAACACCTGAGGTTATGACAAAGTGTTTATAAACAGTTTATGGCCGTTTGGTTCATAAATTCCATAAACGTAGTATATGGTCATATTTCCTGTAGTATAACTAATTGGTTCCATATTGTCTTGAATTAACTCTATAGTAAATAAATAGTTTAGAACATAAGTTAGGTTGAATTTAATATTTCTTACGAAAACACCACCTTAGAAATGTGTAATTTACGTATTTGAACATTACAGAGTTAAATAGATTAATAAATAAAAACACATTATTATTTGTATAAAAACTCTTACAAAAAGTATTAAGAGTAAATAAAAATTTAATAGCAAATCAAAAATTAATTTATTACATTACTTGATAGCAGATTACTGTCTGTGAATATTACAATATAAAAGTAAAGATTATAATATAGTAATAATAAAAACTAAAAAAATAGTGACATTACATTTTCGTAGCAAAATATATTTACTTATTTATTCTTTCAAAAGATAACACCATGTTTACAGTAACAATAGAACAACATGTGCAACAGTTTAACAAGGATAAATATGCATTGACATTAATTCAAAGCTCTTGGGATGTCGATTATAAGGTATAATTTTATGTGTATCTGGGTTACGCAGTTGGTGGAATGATTATCTGATTAGTACATATTATAAACAAATGGAATGTTAGTGTAAACTACAAGTTTAATGACTTTTATTTACTATTATTGTGATTTTTATTTCAAGATATTTTAAAAAAATAGAGTATTTCACCATATATATATATATATATATATATATATATATATATATATATATATATATATATATATATATATAAAACATCAACAAGGAAGTGTAACATCACTCGAACTATACATTTATTACACTATTTTTTAACGATAGGAAAATAGTAACTGATCAACAATTACAAACAAGAATGTTAACTAATTCGACAGTTTGAAGAGAGTCGAAGGACAAAGGAAATCGACTAGGAAAGATAACCTCACCCAAACTAAAAACGTAAAACGTTTGACACTATTGTTTAAAAATAGTTCTTGAAATAGCATAGTACGTGTTGTCACATATGTAGTACAAGATAATGTTACAGAACACAAATATACAGAGTGCTCAAATATTATAGTGATCAATTTTGGCGAACTATGCTTACCTTACTCAGAGCAGAGAGAATAAAAAAATAATTGAAACATTTGTTCAACAACTCAATTTATAGGTTTAAGATAATATGACCTTATTAGCTGGTCGTCAAAATGGCGGCAGCTGTGATATTATTGGCTAATTCCTAATGGCTGTTACGCATGTTTATTTAATCAATGAAAATACATTATTGAAAACTATTTCGGAATCAAATTTAACCTGTTCATTCATTAGTTTTTCACGATCCTTACATTTTATTTCATAATAAATACCTCTTCACATTCATTCGTAATCCTACCCCTACTAAAAACTTTTAGAATATCTGCAATTTCATATATTTTACTCAAAACTGTGGATATAATTCAGCAGATTTTTACCCAAATTACGTTAGGAAGTATTAGACTTGAACATAACACCTATTGTTTAATGACCAAGAACGAATCAATAAGAATAACAATTACTAAGCAAAATGTTAATTAATTTTCAGTTCGAAGAGGATCTGCATATGATAAAGGAAGCAATCAACTGGAAAATATAACCTGACCTGAACTAACAACGTAAACATAGGACACTGTTACTCAACACAATAAGGAACCTATCACTTACATCATATATTTCTAACAAGTTTGTTAGTAAATTGTTCAGTTATCTTATGTTTTTCGGATAGTAAACGATGTAATATAGCGATAAAAGTAAACTCAACCAAACTAACAATGTAAGTGTAGTATATCCTTGTTTTTACATTCTGAGACAATACAAAATGAACAACAAATAATAAGCATTTTATAGACGTTTCCCTTACTTTAAATTGATAGCAGTTTATGCAAATGTGAATGGCAAGGTATTTTAAAAGTATCATTTAGAGTTAATAAAACAAAGAGTAGATACGACTTTTTTGTTCAATTAGTTACAATAAGTTTAATAAAGCACGTAGTGAAAACTCATTATTACTTTGTATATCAGTATTATGAATGTAACTGAGTAGTTACACTCATAATAGTGTTATTGGCTTACGTTTACTACAAATTTAGATTTGTTGTATATACACAAACACAATTTATAGCATAACCATTTTAGTTCAGCTCACTACCCTCAGAATCCATCAACTAACTATCAGGAAATATATCCTTGTTCCTAAAAATTTCTTTGGTCTTGAAATATATTTAAATACATTAACAAATATAGTTTTCGAATATTTTTGAGTCGTACGATACTGAAAACTTAGTTGAAACTCTGCCAATTTGCTGCTGATATAACTAAGTAGTTAAATACTGTTTTGCTTTTATATACAAAATTACCCAATAATAGCTTGATCAGTAACAATTTAATCAGGAAATCGGGATGTCTGTAATATATTCTGCAACATTGTGATCCTTTAGATTAATAGATTATTGATAAAAGATAGATTAAATTTATAAATCAACAATTATTAAATTTAAATTGTACTTTCAAGATATTTAAAACAATAGGGAAACTCTAATTTTCATTTACATACAACCATGGAACAGTATATGTATAAAAATATTTATTACTACGTGGCTAAATGTTTCTCTTATATTCACAGCAAATTGAGTACGTTAACCAAACAATCTTTACTAAGCAGCAGTATTTGAAAGTTTTAATGAAATTCCGCTCTTTCACAAACACCTGCACCACCTGGGGTAGGGACACAACCCTGTTCATTTACAATTTATATACGTTGGGGATTTAGTAGAATTGATTGTGTTTGTGTTTCTTTTAAATCTAGCATTTACAGTATTTATTTGAAAACTACTTAACTTAATGCAACGTATTTTGTCATTTTTATAAAAAGGGGCTCAGCAAAAATAATATTATTATAATAATACTTTTGTTTCTATTTTGTTGTATCTAGGAATAATTGCTAATTAAAAGGTAATAAATGAAAATTAAGCATTAAAACAAGAATATCATACACTAGAAAATAGAATACATTAGACTACAGTTGCTTCTTATGTGTTGCAATTTATAATAAAAACAACAAGAACTTATGTATGAATCTAAACAACTTCGTTAATTTTTATGTGAAGAACAACGTGTTAAATAATTTGAAAGGACGTGTACAGGTGAATTCGGTTTTGTACAATTAGGTTAAGTCATAAATGTTTAAATACATAATTAATTAAAATATTTACTGTTTTAAAAAAATTGTTCGAATGATTTATTGGGGAAATCAAAATATTATGGAAACACTTGTAATTAAGTTGGCGTGGTGACCCTATGAAGATGATCGATGGAGGTCTTGTGATATATCACTTCTGATTCATTACTCACCAGGCCCTAGTCCCTGACAGCATATTAAGGAGCTACGCGTGAATCATGAAATCATAAAAACAAACATGTTTACGAAATCTCTATTGGTGATCATATTTTAAATGGCTATTCATTTATGTAAGTATCGTGTGATACATATTATACTGGGTCTATAAAAATATACCTTTTTTTTAGTAATATTATAAACTATATAGTAACTAGTACTAAAAATAGTGTTACGTCTACATTAAAAACTATAAAATCGTAATTATGAAGATTCCCAAAGTAATTTGTTAACCACCACATGTATTAAAAATGAAAAATAATAAAACAATAAGTGTCGCAAAGGTCCAATTAAATACATGTGTTACGATACTTACATAAATAGATCATAGCATTTTTCGAAAAAAAATTACTAGTTTCTTCAAAGCAGTATGTCAAGGTCCATAAGTACGAGTATTTTCAAAGAATCATTGTATATTTTCCGTAAAAACATTCTAAAAACTTAATCATAAACTTGATTATATCACCTTGAAACCATATAGTATTTTGAAGAAAGACAGGTGATACACAAAACTCATAAATATCCATAACAATAAATTATATTTTTGTAGATTAAAAATATGAAAATTTTACAAAATAAATGTGAGATGATTTAAATGAGTAAAAGGTATTTATATCCACAACAGAGGGTATATATTTCTGAAGTGCAACAATGTAGACCAACGTCAGGTTTTCCTCACTTTATACTGTGTTACTCTCTAAATTACAACATTACAGTATTTAAAAAGAATATTTACAACCTGAAGAATAATTAAATTTTAATAATGTTTGAGAAGGCAGTATAGTTATTTTAAGTTTGTTTATTATTTTTATATCCGTCCCATTATTGTGTATGCAGGTTATGCTGTTTTCTAGCAATTAAAAGAGTATTAGATTTTGCAACCTACGTGTAAGAAACCATTTTCTTACTGTGGGAAAAATATGTAACTACTAGGCTGCTAAGCCCCTTGCTTCACTTGCGGTACTCGATCTGTTGCTGCTGAATTTTCTACAAATACAATTCTCGTAAAAAGCACACGTAAGTTTGGTAATTATAATTTTTATTGATCTCCTTTTCTGTTTTAATCACTTCCTAAATAACATTTAGGGGTTTATAATATTTGTATTGATTTCATATGTATGATTATTTAGGTAATTTTTATGTTAAATATATCATAAAAGGTGATTTTATTAGTTTACATGTCTTCAATTACCGCGTAAAAAACTTGAGTTTACTGTTGGAACTTAAAAGATCTTATCATTTGTTTATTTTTGGACCTACAAAGAAAAGTGTATTTGTGAAAAAAAAAAAACACCTGGGATATATTTTTAAACTTAAGAATGAATATTGAGTTTTTAATTGTGAAATTATTATGAAAACTGTTCAGGTTTATTGAATATTATTTTGATAACAACATTATTTTTAATAATTTAACAACAAAAAGGACATATTGTGTTAGTGATTTAGTTGGGGGAAGAAAAATATAAACCCATAATAACACATTTTTCAAGGATAAAATCAATTTATATATGGTGAGTATTATTGCATTACCTTACAAATATTTACAGCACCAACCTCGTCCAATAATACAACTATTGTTATTAATATATGACAGTTATCCCTTAAAACCAAAAAAACCTTGCATACGAAATATTTAAGTTGTTAACTCGTTTGCTAGGAATACATCATTAGGACAACATCACTGTTATTCTAAAAATAATAATTACAACAGTTTATATATTGATTTATAGTTTTACACCAATATGAAATCGTACTAAGCCTATTGGATATATAATTACATTATTACATGTATATTTTTGAAATAAAAGAAATAAATGTTTATTGTGTGGATAAAGATGGTATTTTAATATTGCTTAAAAATTTAGTTGTTCGTGCTACAACAAAGCATGTCATTTGTAAAGATCACTCTTGATAGGGTAAATTTTTAACTCATAGCTAAAATTCATAATGTTTTCTTTTATAAAAAATCATTTGTTTATGTTTTAGATAATATAAAATTTTATTTTACAATTTACATTTTCTGAGATTTGTTATAATTCTTATAGCATATGTTATTTTCGATAGTCTATTATTGAATATAAATGTATAAATAATGAAGTCTATACAATTTATAATTTTCTGTTTTGACATACTTGTTGGTTAGTGTAAGCATACTAAGTACATAATATTTGGGGATTTACAATGCTTTAAATGTTTAAGAAACAAACACAACGTTTTGACAGGTATATCAAACCCCTTCCGTCTTCAGGTGTACTTTCTAACGTAGCCTAACTAAAGAAAAGACGTAATACTCGATGCTAGATACTAAAGATTACTGTTTAAAGTCAAAAGATCTTAAAAAAACTATGACAAATAACATAAATATACAAAATATAATACACAATATAAAATGCAAAGGAAATGCAAAATATGAAATCAGTCAAAAACACACATAGCAGGTTGTTAAATAGACCATTACTCAATGAGATGCACAAATAAAGGAAAAATATGAAAAAATCAACAGAGCATAGATCAGGTTATTAAACAGACAAAATATTCAATGAGACACGTAATAAATGCAAAAATATGAAAAAATTCAACAAAACATAGAGCAGGTTATTTTACACCCCAAGGTTAATATGAATAACACTTTTTCCTTTAATTTCATATTTTATAAATTACATAATCCATTTCATCATTTATGAAAGAATTTTTGGCATATGTAAATTTTTTTATAAGTTTTGTATTATATATATGCCTATTTTTCTAAATATTTATATTAAAAGCACTTCTTATTTTAACATATCATATTTAAACAACGAAGTTTAGTTTTATTGAATGTTGAAAGCCAAACAAAAGAGATAAATAATTACTATTTATAATTTTTATTTACTTACATTTTTGCTTCAAACAGTATTCATGAGTAGTTAGAAACTATGTGCCTAATATTAAAAACAATTATTAAAATAACGTGGAAATTTTAAAACAATCTATACATTTTCATTTGTTTACCAGACTATCCAGGGAATGTTCACTCTGCAATTCTCTCAGCATTTGACAGAAAGCCTTGCTTTACGCACCACAGGTTCTGTTTCATGGCCTAATTACTGCAATTGTTCCTTGAATTGGGAGGAACAGTTGCAAGTTCTCAAAGGTGTGTTTAGAATGAAACATTGTTAATTGTTACTCCTTCTCGGTGCTTTACTTATAGTTGCAATTGCCTCAAAAGTGGTAAAATGGTAGTAATTATAACAGTTTTAACTATTTTAAGTACCACAATCATATTAACGTCTTTTTATAATATTAAATTGTTATTAACTGTCGGCTTTTCAATGAGTTAAAAATATAAAATAATCTTGTTTTACAACATCAAAAAATTTACAAACTTGATTTAAATGTATATCTTTGCTACATGTTAGCTCATTTCCTAACGAGTGATAAGCAGCACAAAATTAATTTTCGTGTGTTTTTTTATCATACGTGACTTCAGTTAAATAATGTGAGTTATAAAAAAGTTAACAATAATTTTGACTAAAAAAACAATAAAAATTAACTTTTACTTAGAGTTAACACATTTTACATTGGCTCATAGTTGATTGATTTAGCAACACAATTGTTCAAATATAATTACTGCAAAAGACTTTCTTCGTGGGGTATTCATTTTTTCTCACTAATTCTTACATCCTTTACTGGTGGACTTTTACAAGTTAGCTAAGCTTAAAGTATTGAAAACAAAGTCGATTCTTTAAAAAAACAATTAAGTAACTACAAAATGGTTAAGGAGTTATATAAGTTTAATTTAAACATTTTGGAGTGGGATGTAATTTTTCTCGTTTAATTTTTATGGGTATTGAAATTTTAGTAAAATATGTGTTTAAAATTTACAAGAGTTTAAAACTATAATTTATTGGTTCTAAATTAACAATGATTTGGAAGTTCAGATTCATTCTTTTAAATTGACATACCAAGTTATTAATATTTCCCTTTGCTATAACTATCTTTAGGTTAAATTTGTTATCTTGAGTATCGAAGTAAACATGGCAATTCAGTTATTTGGTTATACGATTTTGAAAAGAGTGAATGTACATAATTTACTTTCTAATAAGATGGTAATATATTCCCCTGTTATAAAGTTTCCAAAAGGAGTTTTCAAGTATAAACTTCCTTCACGATGCAATGTAACTTAGCGATCTAAGAGTCAAGCATGCAAATGTCAGGCAAGATCAAGCTCTTATTTGATACTTCATCCAATTTTACTTTGTAATATATCATATAATAGGTTTTTCATTTAATAAAATGTGTCAACGTAATTTTTTCAATTTAACTATAAATATTAATGTTTTAATTGTTAATTAGGATTACAACAGAATTGAACATTTAATTATTAAAAGAGATAACAGTTATATATTCAAATGGAAAAAGTTACTAGCTGATATATCAAACATATTAATTTAAAGCATGATCAATTACAATAATTTCTTTTAAAACCTTACAAGAATGTACATTATTTAAATTCTATTAGAAATAATCTATTTTACTAGGATTCAACATGATATAATAAATAATACTGCCTGTATTTAAAAGCAATTATACATTTACTTTGGATCATTTAAGGTCATGAGCATTCATAATAAAAACACGAAACAACGGTGAAATGTAGATATTTACAAAAAGGCTGCATGATGGATGTTCTGGCGTGCGAAGGTAGTTACTGACAGACATCTGGCGATTGATCTCTCTTTCCCACGATCTCACGCACGTTTTGTTGATAAAAGAACCTGATCAACATAAAGCCTTGGACTTTATGTTTTATCATTAAACTTGTTTAACGAATTTTATTTAATAAATTATATAAAACGATCTTCAGAATTGTATACTTTTGTTTTGCCTCCTAATTAAGCGTAATGAATTTAGTCATTTGGAATGGCCTCATTAAAAAATTATTTCTCATATGTACTAAAATTAAATTAAATGACAAATATAATAAAGTACCCTTTTATTCATTTTTATAAAAATATATTACAGGTTTCTAATATATTCTAATATATAACAAGACATGTACACAAACATTTCTACTAAAGAAACATTAAACATTTTGAGAAATGATCTCACACTAACCAACAGACTCAACACTAATGAAATTAATGATATCATCAAATCAACTGAAATTTGTATTGAACAAAATTACTTCAAATATAATGACAATTTCTACAAACAAAATAATGGACTACCAATGGGATCTCCTTTATCAGGAATAATAGCAAACATCTTTTTACACAATCTGGAACAAAACAAAATTTTGAATGAATCAAATCCTCAAAAACAAAAAATAATCTATTGGTTTCGTTATGTTGATGATGTAATATGTCTTTTCCAAGGAAACGAAAAAGAAAGTGACGAATTACTAGAAATCTTAAAATCATTAAATGACAAAATAAAATTTACAAAAGAAAATGAAACAAAAGAAATAAACTATTTAGATCTAACAATCACAAATATTGGAAATAAACACTCTTTAAAAATTTTTAGAAAATCAACCCAAAGTGACTTACTAATTCCATATAATTCTAACCACCCATGGAAGTACAAATTATCTAGTTTTAGATCAATCATAAACAGAATGTTAAACATCCCAATGCAAAAATATGATTATGAAGAAGAAAAAAGAACAATAAAATACTTAGCTTCGAAAAATGGTTACAATCCGACAATTGTTGACAAATTAATAAAAAGAATAAAAAGAAACAAGAATAAGAAAATGGAAGAAAAAGAAAAGAAAAAATTTATCATTGTTCCTTACTATACAAAAATGAATAAAGCTATTAGAAAGACATTTCAACACAGTAATTATACACTCAGTTACAAAACAAAGAACAATACTTTTACTTTAATTAACAAATTATCCAACAAAGAAAATAAAAATAACAAATATGACAAATCTGGAATATATAAAATAAAATGCTCAGAATGCAATTCTTTTTACATAGGACAAACTGGAAGAACATTTAATTTACAGTACGAAGAACACATACAAGCCATAAGAAACAACAATTCAACATCAAATAAATCTAACTTTGCAGAACATATTCTACAATCAAATCACAGTTATCAAAATATAAATGAAAATATTACAGTTTTAGAATACGAGAAGAAAGGAGAAAAATGTATACAAAAGAAAATTTACACATATACATAAACAATTATAATGAACCAGAGAACATATTAAATACACAAATTAACATGAACAATCCTATATACGAAAAAATAAGAGAAGTTAAAAAACATAAGAATCAAAATGTAAAATTCAACTTACCCACACACTAAATTAATCATATGTTATGTTATTTTCATCTGTTTTATTTTTATTTTTATAATTTGTTAATTTATTTTAGGTTATATTATTTACTATCTGAAGATGGCCTAAGAGCCGCAACCGGTAATATATTTTTATAAAAAATGAATAAAAGGGTACTTTATTATATTTATCATTTAATTTATTAAAATAGTAGCCCTAACGTGAACTAGTTTATACATGTACTAAAATTATATATATCGTAAACCTGTGTATAATTAAAAGGATTTTATCGTAAAGCAAGCCAGCAAACCACCGAACTAAAATGAGGAGGAATAAATGTAACATTAAACAATCATAAAAAATGTTTAATATTTTAATAAAATCTAAAGTACATTGTCTTTGTGTTTAAAATAGTGATCTTCCGTCACCCAGCTGATTCCAGGTTTCCTAACCATTTAAAGCCTGCTTCTGCGATTGTATACATTTGAGCTAATCCACTTGGAAATAACTTAAAGAACAACCATAACTTCTTGATCCATATTTTGAGTGTTGACTCAGAAATCACATGACGGATCGTTTGTCATTTCAAACTTATATTTATAGTAGTTGCATCTTTCCGTACCAATGCAAAAGTGAGTTATCATAGAGCATACGAGAAAGGTTAATTCCACCAATAATGGTCATAGTTTCTGATAACAAAAACATGTTTCTACAGTCAAAAAAGTTACCGTTCATTTTTTTCGATACTTAGCTTCAGTTTAACTGGCAAGCTTACCATATAGTATGGTCTCTATATTTAAGTCAATCAGTACGTTGAAGGATATCTTGCAAAATAGTGAGATCGGGAGTAGATATAATATATTTTTTTAATATCTTAGAAGTGCCTCTTTTAGTCTTGTATCCGCAGGAGCTATGTTACACTTCATTGGAATCAATGGCAAAGGGGTTGCTTTTAGGGAACCACTGTATCCCTCGACACCCGATCTAGTCATATATCAACATCTCGTGCATATTTACTGTCAAGCAACAGAGGAGCACAGTATTCAGAATTGAAGTAAACCAGAGATAAATCTGTAGTACGCAGGACTTGTGCTTTGACTCCCCACGTTGGTCCAGCTGGTTGCTGCACAATGTTACGTCTAGTTCTCACATTAGCTGCTGTTTTCTGTAGTTGACTTGAAATACTTAGATTTTTCTAAGATGCTTCTCAAATACTGCGAAAGCTCATTGTGTTTACATGTTGAAAAATATATTTAATTTTTTTTGCAATTAACGAGGATGTACTTTTACTAAAGTTGGAAGAAATCTATTTTATTAAATTAGTTCTGCATTGTGCTATATGATACAATTTAACATTATTTTAGAGTTTCGACTACATAATAGATTGACTTCATATTATTCATTTCATGAACCATTGTTTAACTTCCTAGAACAACTATTAAAATAATAGTGGGTATTGTCTCTTCTGTGGAAGTTGAAAAAGTAAGGCTCACAGCTGGCCTTGATGTTGAGGTGTTTGAAATACCGTCGTAATGCTTATTGCCTGCACCTTTGTGAGGTCTACATTATGCTCTACAGTGTTAGTATAATTTATTCATTTCAAAATTATATCTAAGTACTCTCGGTATATTAGTTTTTTTTATATATAGTTCTTAAACAAAACATTTATAAACTATTAACATAAATTAGCTAGGGATTTTTTACTACTAGTTAAATTTGATATGTTACATTATATAATTTAAATTAATAAGATAACGCATTGAAAAATTTTTTTGTCAAAAAATGTAAGTTTGCAGACAACGGGATATGCAAAATATTTAAATTTGTAGTTTGTTTTGATAAATAATCTTGGCTAACGTATACGAACTACCACATTTTATAACCATGAACTAATTTCGATTCATTTAACAAGAACAATATTGATCGAAGACTATATAAATATTACTATTAAAAGCTTACTTTGTCATGTTATCCAATATGACAAAGGTCAAAGATATTTTTGAGGGTTGTTTCCTCAAACATAATTAATCTACTGCCGTTTTTAAAATCAGTTAAATTAATGAAAGTCATTCAATTTAATATTTTTTTTAACTGCAATACAAACGTTTAACAATTTAAATAGTGTTAAAAGGCATTAATTATACAAATTTGAGTTTGTCTAATTATTGCTTTGTGAAATACGTGTAGTTTCCCTACGTAAGATTTATGATATTATTGTGAAGTTACAGTATTGCATGCAGTACATATGCATGCACATCTACTATTACCTTCAATATAAAATATTTAACAATGGTATAAAACAAAACTTAAAACAAAATTAAACGTCATCTAACTTATAATATACTTTTTTACATTTATAAGATTTTTATATAAAAGTTCCTAGTGACGTTAAAATACTTATATTATTTCAAAAATGAGTTATTTAAAACTAAAATCTACTAATTTTATTTGTTGGAATAAATTCAACGTTGAATCATTACACTGATCAGAGTTATAAAAAGGATAAGGAAATCGGATGTATAAATATAATTGTGAACCAAATGACTTAAAATCAACATTTAAGAATTACATATAAACAAATTTACTATGGCTCATGTTTTTTATATTTGTCAACTTGCTAAATGTTATCATAGCAATTATAGTCAGTTACCTGGATATTTTGTAAAAGAACGCTGGAAAGTATAATTTTTAATGGAGTAAATTCTTTGAGAAAATGTCATTAGTGGCTAAAAGAATCATTTGTTTTAAAAAACCGAGTTTAACGTTTGGATTTATGAGACAAGAAGCAGTAATTGACAAAAACCATAGTTATTAGATGGTTGTCTTGAACTGGGTCATGGAAAGGGTGTTTAACAAAAAGGAAATATAAAGATCGGTGTGCACTGTATACTACATTGTATTACATGTGTTGTAATGCACTTATTTTACAAGCATAAGATGAATCACACTTTAATAATTGTAGTTTTTTGGTAATTGGCATGCAGCGCAAATTACTCTAATTATTACTCCATACAAAACCCCTAAATTGTGAAAATTTTAGAAAATTCAGCAATATCCAATTGCTATGATTGGATATTGCTGATATTGCTGATGATTGGATATTTATCATAGTAAAAATGATTCAAATTTTACTATGATAAATATAAACACAAAATATATAGAAGTTTTAAGAAAAAGAGCCATCTGGCACCCCTGCAAGTCTCCAGACATTTCACGAAGGAAGATATAGATAGGAGAATTTCTGCTATACCAGCAGAGAAAACATAATGTCATGACGGTATCTTTCTGGAATGTCTGATGTGCAATATTGCAAAGTTAAAAAATAGCTTCAAACTGTCTACAATAAGATACTAGCTTCAGGCAATTCCAAAAACATTTAAGCGTTCAAAAGTAGTAGCTGTTCTGAAGCCTGGCAAAGATCCTGAACGAGTGGAAAGTTGTATCCCTACATATTTACTTATTGTTTATTATAAATTGCTGGAAAGGTTGTTAGACAACAGAGTAACAACCATTTTTAATCTAAGTGATCCAGTTGTGTAAGCTGATTTTCACCATATCAGGCGAAGTTGAAGTCATGCTCCGCCGAAGTTGGAGCGACCAGATCCGGGCTCTGACATCATTTATCGGGAATGTGTTTAAAATCAAGCTAAACACATCTGTACCTTTTATTGATTTCACAGCGGTTTATGAGACAGTATGGAGCAATTTTTTTTTATTAAGTTTAATGGCCATATTTCCTGTCCCTTTCTTTTGTAACATCTGGAATCAATGCTTAGTGCCAGGCCAATCAAAATGTATCTTTGTCTTGAAGAAAGTTCATATATACAGCTGTAGGATGGTCTGCCACAAGGGTCCGTACTTGCTCAAATGTTATTTAACGAGTATACCGCTGACATAGCAATCACCAAGGACTTGAAAATGCATATATGCAGATGATATTGCTTTAGATTATAAACAAAAGGACTTCACGCTTTGGAAGAAATACCACAAACTATACAGCCTTCGAAGAATATTTTAGAACCTTGAATCTGAATCATAACCCGTAATCGACTAGCTAATCGAAAATTAAACATGTCTCTGAATGGTTTAAAACTCCACCATAATAATAATTTACATTACCTGGAAGTAACGTTAGATCGATCACTGACGTTTAAAATCAGTCTTCACAAAACAGGAACTGAATTTAAAACAAGGGAAAATGTATCACATTTTATTGCTGGAACAATGTAGGAAGCAAACTCATACGTCCCTACGTACTACTGTATTGTCTCTGGTTTCTTAAAATGCTTAATACAGTGCTTTCGTAAGGCTAAATATCGCACATACAAAAACGATCGATGTCCAACCTAACAGTGCAATGTGTACTCTCATGGCAACTCCAATACCTTGGCTCCCGGTGCTGTGCAATATAGCTCATCCATAAATAAAACGTCATGAGGCTACCTACTACCTACCGAATTCACTACCTAAAGAATTCAATAAGATGTTTAACGCCCTGTACCTCCATCTTACCCAGGATCTCCCACGTCAAAACGTTTGCTTAAAATCTCGAAACCCACCTCTATGTACTGCTTTCCAGTTGATCAGATCAAATATCTCACCTAATACTAGCTGGACCACAGCTTGGAACAGTTTTGATGGACGAAATAAGTTCCTTTTTAACAGTCCATCAATACGTGTAAGTAGGATGAATCCCTCTTGTAGGAAATAGACATTTTTTAATCGGTTCCGAACTGTAGTAGGCAGATGTAACTGCATCAAATATGTGATTTTAGTGAATCTATCCAAACAATGGATCACATAGTTTCAGAGTGACCTTGCACTGTTTCACGAAGGAATTAGCTAGCATCAGTGAGATAGCTACACATGATACTATTGTTTAGATAAAGTTATGTCTTTAAATTTACATAGCACATATGTACATGTACAGAACTTTTTTACTTACAATCAATAGTCTCAAACAGGTGAAATGGTTTCAGCACAGTTATTGGTACTTACCTGAAACAGATAGTAATTTAATCAGATTTAAGTGACATTGTAGATTTTTTTTAACTAGCATAATTGTATAATTACTATAAATATATTATGAAATGTTCAATTATAAATTATATTATGTGGTAAACAGTTATTTAGTTTTCCACAACCATATATCCACATCGCTTTCAGAACCTTCCAGATTATCTGTGAAATATAATCATATTTGTACAGCAAGATACTTTCTTATACAATTGCATAATTGTCTTTACCAGTATCACGTATAATTTTTTAGCTTTACTGTTCAGATTTGAACATAATAGATATTTTGCTATACACACCATCAGATATAAAAATAAAATTAGATATTTAAATCAGTCATAGCCTAATTCATGTAATAAGGAACTAACTGTAAATATAATATACATACAAAAATAATAGATGTTAAGAGCAACTAGTTAGTATGTTACATAAAACTATGCAATTTTAAAGAACAATGAAGCTAAGTACCTAACTAAGCGAACACTTAACATTGCTTGGACTTATAAGAAATACTGACCTAAAAGGTATTTACTTGTTTCTTTAAAAGATTCTCTCTAATTTCGAAGTAAGTATCCCTCCTACCTATTAGTGTGTAATTATGAATGTAAGTTTATGTTTATACAAAAATTATGAGTAATTAGAACTATAAATTAATTAATTCTATGAATAATTTATTTTCTTTAATTAGGTCAAACAATTTTTAGCATAACATTGATAATTCTAATTACTAATAATGTCAATTCATAAAGGTAATTTATAATGAGAGGTTTTTCACTTATTATTAAGTTTCATTTGTTTGATGTTTTATTATATAATTTAATTAAATTTTATTTAGGTAATAAATAATTTATAAATGTTTACAAATATCCATCTAAATTAATGTATAAAGTAATAATAAGTGTACAGTTTATATAAATATTTGTAACTTATATATATATATATATATATATATATATATATATATATATATATATATATATATATATATATATATATATATATATACACGTATTGATCCATGTATTTTATTTCAATGTTTTAACATTATTAAGTACACCATAAGACATAAGACGTTTATTTGCAATTAGAATACAATGATGTACATAGGAATACACGTATAGTACACGACTTTGTAAATATATTATATAAGTGAATTGTTGTCCTCATAAAAAGTCATATAGGCACACATATTCTGTACTCGTAAAATGTAAATATTTTTATAATAATAAACAACTCAATGTGTTTCTAAAATAAATGTACACAAATGTATAGTTCAGTAGAATCTTATTATTTTTGTTCATTACCATTTTTACTAAGCTAACCTGTTAACATTCCCTAGTCTAGTACATCCTAGAAGTGTCGTACTTTTTTAAACAAAACATCCAACTTCACGCGCATAAAACAGATTCTAATTATAAATTGAGAAATTCGATTTGATTTGATACTATCAAAAATAATTCGATAGGTTAGATCCTTGAATTAAATATAAAATATTTAAAATCAGTTGTTACAATATTTTAAGATGATTGATATATCTATTATTTGTTTTTATATCTTCATTAATAATACTAAATTAACATATATTTCTTTTAATTTTCATCAACGTCCAACTTAATGGAGTACGTTTTTCCGTCATGTAGACACAAATTTTTGTGTAAACATGTTAAAAAAAACTAAGTAAAGAAAAGAACTGCAGAAAAGCGTATACAAAACCCAACCACGAACAGATAGTAAATTGTGGAAAATGAGAATTCCTTCGAAATTAATCTACAGAATGTGGTTCCAGGCACCTGCACGCCTAATAAATTCAAGGTGACAATACTTTTCTGTTCAACAATTCTGGGATGGAATTTATTGGATTGAGTTTTACATGATATTGCTTATTCCATTCTTGACATACATTGAACATTTTATTAATATTCAACTATATCTGTTATTAATAACAATTGTAGATTTAGTTAGTTGCCTTTGAAAAATAAATAATTTAAATGTATATAAGTAAAAATTAATACATAAAATTGTAATAATTTTATATATTTAATGAATTTTAACATCAATTTACTGTATGGGGTAAAAGTTAAACTAAACAACAGTTATTTATAAGAAACAAATTGACACATAAATATAAGAATACATTTCAAATAATAATAATAATAATATATATATATATATATATATATATATATATATATATATATATATATATATATATATATATATATTTCAAAGTATTCTACATCCTAACTAGCCTCTTAAACTTGTAGGCTCATATCTCTCTTCAATTTTGGAAATTGTGATTTATTTTGTGTAATTTTTACTTGCATTACTTAAGCATCTAGATCATCTAAAATTCTTTGTGCACTCAATGAGCTCCCCCTTTATGAATTTGGTAGTTTAACTTTCAAATACAGTAAATATAATGAAATTAATAAACGTAATAATGTGCATATTTATATACATATATACATTCTATAGTTAATTACTGTTTATATTGCCCATTACTGATCTTGTTGGATCTAAAAGGTTAAGATTAAAAATAATATTTGTCATATTTGGAATATAATCAGTGTAACAACCAAATGTAGACTCCAAGTCAAACAGTTACTTGGTTAGTATAACTGATTCACGCAACTTTGTTTAGATAAACGACAACCTCTAATGAATGTCTACTTACACAACTATAGAAAACGTACATAAACATATTGAGCAGTAATTACGAACTTAGCATGTGTAAAAGAATGCCATGTGACAAAACATTAACTTTTAGTCGGGTATTTTTCAGTCCAAATTTCAAATTTTATTAGAATTATTGTATTTAACTAGTGGTTTTTATTATTATATCCATACACCTTAAATTGTACATTTAAGGATTACAGTTTTTGTAATTTGTGTCTTTTTTACATGTATTTGTGTTTATGTTTATAGAACTTTATTAGCTTGCAATTAGTAAACGTGTATTTTTAATTCCGTGTTCGTAATAGGAAGTATGAACAAACATTAACACTTATACAGTTAAATTTCTCTAGTCTTAATGACTTTATTTTTTGTATAAAACTTTGGAGGTTATGACATGAATGCTACAATATGTATACCTTATTCATATTAAAACTTTCTTATTTAACTCAATTTCTACTAGTTCTGAATATTAACGATTGTTATGGGATTACGTCAACAGTGTAGCCAAATGAGTATAATTCGGTTTACTATTTTTAACTAATTATTAATATAACTCTTTAAAAATAAACACAAATAAAATGGTGTTTTTATATTATTTATCATAAGAAAGAAATTCGTACCTAATTTAAGGATATATAGTATGTTATTTGATGGTTACAATGTTATAAATGCATGTAGATCGTACGTTTAAGTTTAATGTCAAACCTTTATTTTTATGCTATTTTAACTTTATCATAAGATTTTTATGTTTCAAGATATCTTTAGGATACATAAGTAGGTACATTTTACGTGTAACTATGTATATTATATATGAAATAAATATGTCAAATTATAATTTAAAAAATAATTACTGGAACAAGTTTGGGATGAAAGAATAATTAAAGATACATTTATGTGCTGCCAATACTACCTCCTTAAAATTGGTACATAAATATTGTTTAAATAAACATTAAGGCTTTCCGTTAAAATTAGAACCCACTCCGAGAAACCCCCTTGTCTCTTTCAGCCAGGGCTGTTTCACACTCCACAAGTTTAGTTTGGTTTAGTGGTTTTATTACCATAATTGTTTCAAGCGGAGAACAGATGCAAGTGTTGTTTGGACTCACAACAACGGTTTGTTTTGCTTTTACTGTATATCCAACAAAGTCATATGTTTTTATTTAAATTGTTTTAAGAACATTTCTTTGTGTTGTGAAGGCAACGGTTGGTTAATCCTTTTTTAAAACTCGTTAAAATTTTAATTTATCAGATCCATATAAAATAAATAAAAAAGATCAAACAACTCAGTACCTGTGTCCGTTTATAAATTTATCATTTATATGAGGTGATAAATGTGAGTATTTGGCAGTTTAGTAGTTTGTACGTTTGTAGATGCATAGCAGTTTGGTTATATTAATTAGATAGCAAGATGCTGTCTATTATTAGTAGGAGTTCCCCTTTAATATTACACATGAATGAGTATTCTTTAAATAACTAAGCGTCAAAATAATATATTAGAATACATATGGAGTAAAACAAGCATAATTCGTTGACGTGTGTTTTAGATCGGTCCGGTAATCACTAACGTAAATGTGGTGAATGAATTGATTTAAAATTAGTTAGGTCACCAGCAGCACCTTTTTTATACTTTTGTAGCTTTTTCTTTGTAGGTGGGTATGCAATTTTGTGGAATTTAACTATTACAGTGGAAAAACAAGTTTTAAATAAATTATATGTACATTATTGTTTATATTATATATATTATTTTGTTGTAATGTAGAATAATAAAACTAATAGAAATTAATTATCGATTAAAATATACTGTTGAATAAGTATGGGTTTATAAAGGTAGGATCTTTTCCGATAATTCACTAAAACTTTATATATATTGTATTGCTCTTAAAACTGTCCCTAAGTAATTTTACGTCCACTGTGGTAGTCCTTATCCGCTAAGAC
Source organism: Stictocephala bisonia (assembly GCA_035578905.1). NCBI lineage: Eukaryota > Metazoa > Arthropoda > Insecta > Hemiptera > Membracidae > Stictocephala > Stictocephala bisonia. Next base: position 341,956 of record JAQJVL010000182.1, read on the forward strand.
TCCAATATTGCTAGCCTTATACGAGATCGCTTTCCACGAACACGGAGAGCGTAATCAATCGGTGTTAAGTCAATCATTGGATTTACCAGTTTGTGATAAACTTTAGTAGCCACCAAACCTAACCTAACCAAAACTAACCTAACCTGACCTGATCTAACCTAACCTAACCTAACCTGACCTAACCTAACCTAACCTGACCTAACCTAACCCAACCTAACCTGACCTTACCTAACCTAACCTGACCTCACCTAACCTAACCTAACCTGACCTGACCTAACCTAACCTGACCTCACCTAACTTACCTAACCTAACCTAACCTGACCTGACCTAACCTAACCTAACCTAACCTGACCTAACCTAACCTAACCTGACCTAACCAAACCTAACCGACCTGACCTAACTCAATCTAACCTAATCGCCACAAAAAGGTAGTGGTAGTGACGTAACGGAAAGGTTCATAAGGTAAAACTCCTAATGAAAAATTAGATAGAAAATGTAATTAAATGAAAGCTACATAATAGTACCTAACCTGTTGTATACATACATGGACGCTGAAGATCAACGAATTAAAAATACATTTGTATTTAAATTTACAAAAATATTTTTACTACATTGTAATTTTGCACGTCTTAATATTACATTTATTAAATGCTTTAATTATACATACACAATTGAATTTAAAATCTACCACATTTGTAAGATATAAGACTATGTAGACATAAAATTTACATTTTAAAGTGAAAATAAAACATTAAGTATGAGAAACGAAAGGACGGATAAATCTCCCTAAAATATTAGTTATATGATACAGTATATAATAATGTTTTTATATAGTTTCGTTCTTCAAACTTTAAATTTAAAGTTAGAAGATATTTTTAGAGTCAGCTAAACAATTAGAGCCATATTGCTATTTTCACTGAATAATGGCTTGAACACTCGTATTGAACGTATATTATCGAACAAAATAAAAGGAATATCTAAAATATATTGTGTTTTCTGGCATTAAACAGCCAATCATTTTCTTCATTTATCTACTCTATACTATTTATTGTACTTATCTGTATATAATTATCAAAATATAACTTTTTAGTAACAAAATTAAAGTAAAAAATGTTCTAACAGAATTTATACTTTTTTATTTACTGTACTTGTAAATAACTAAAAGAATAAAATTTCAGTAAAACCAAACATTCATTATTTTACATCTGTATTAGAAGTTTTAATTGAATCCCACAGTTCCACAAAACACCTGCACAATCTGAAATATGGAGACAAGCTTGTTTATTTAAAATGCATGAAGATTTTAAAGCTTCAATTTATTTTTACTTAGTGAATATTTCTCTAATATGCACATAATATTATATAGTAATATAAATTGTGATAGTAAATTTTGCTCTATATCGGATTGAAAACGACGCGTTAAAGAAATAACCTGACACCTCTAACTATAATTTAATTTTGGTTTTTCTATTAGGTTATAAATTAACTATAGTAACGTTAACCTAATATTACTAAAATTAGTGGAAAATGACCTAAAATTTTATAAAACTACCTCGTTCTTGACATAGAAAAGTAATTCAAGTTTGTGGGAGTTTGGTTTAATAGCTTCAGGGATCTAATAGATCCGTTCCAAATATAAGCTAAGCAATCAGTAGACAAAGGATGTAATCAACTAGGGAAGATTAAATTTGGCCTTACCAACAATGTAAACGGAGAAATCTATTGTTGAGGGATCAAAGACTGATGGTCACCAATAATAATTACACTCGTAACTAAATAAAAATAAATTCAATTACATCTTAATTACAACTGTCACAAATTATGATTAAATGAATGCATTATATTAGTCTTATTTAACACTGGTCAGTAAATTAAATATAACATATTTAATTTATATATATATATATATATATATATATATATATATATATATATATATTAGTGGTTTAATGCTAATCAGATTATTTTAAGGAAACTTATATTTTTATAGTTTTTAATATAAGAATACTTAACAACATAAAATACATTTCTGTATTATATGGAGCCACACTAAATTATTCAAGGGATACAAAAACGTTACACAATAACATTAATTTATTTTTCTAAATATTTAGTATTTGTGCAAGATTAAAAATGATGGACGTTATAAATATTGTATCATACTAATATTAACATTTATTCCATGTAGTTAAATAATTACTTTACTATTATTTGTACAACATTATATAGTCGTACAAAGTTATTATTCAATACTCATCATTAAAAACTGGACTTAAAAAAAGTTTACATAGCTGAAACCTCCATTAAACTGAATCATTCAGGATATTTCTTCTACGTTCATACAACAAAGTATTTTCTAAGGTGGTACACTCAAAACATAATTCGCTAACAATACTTTGGTGATTCTGGTTTAGAACTATCTTTATTCCATTAATATAATTTCATGCTACAAACTAATTGTTGTTAAATCATATTTTTTATCGTAATAAACTTCTTCATCATGTGGAAGTTTTATCGTAATAAACTTCAAATCATTCATGTTGGATTTTCATGAATACAAACTAATTAAATATATTTTACGTTGCATATAAAAAACAATTAATGGCATAGCAATCAAAATTTAAATACAGTAACGATATATATGTTAAATTAAATTTGACATAATTAAAATTTAACCTACTTTTAAAAACATAAGTAAGATATTTTATTACATATATAAAAATAAAAAATATTAAATTTCTTGCTATACATTTTGATATTTAATAAATTGAATTAATACAAATATTCAATTCAATTAAAATAAGAATCTTTTATATTTAACTAGTAGTACTAATATTTCTTTGTTTAATAAGGCATCACTTAAGTTTTTTATTAGGACTGACGCATGTTATTGTTATTTTATTTATTACCACTCCCACTACTAATCCAAGGTATTAAACGGGCTTAAAATTACTTATGACTCTTTTGGAAAAACTTCCTAACAGTCCTTACATACAATACGGTTCTTAAACAATTTTCTAAAAGGTTAAAAGAATAAATAAAATAATTAATGCAAATTTAAAGATTGTTGTAAATAAATATTGGTATATATCCTTTGCAGTACACAAAAATTATAATTTAAAACGTAGTCAAATATTTAATGCAGATTAAGGACTAATTTATAATGCAGAATTAACGTAAATATGGTTAACTTTACTGCAAAAAGCACGTTTCTTAACTTAGATTATTGTCTTCAAACGGTAGCCACGAACTGGAATAGATTAGCATTGTAATCCCTATTGAATTAGAAACGGCTTGCGAATTCATAATTATACTGTAAAACTAAAATTAGGGTTTATGCTTCCAACTTCTTAACTATCTTACCGTATTTGCAACATTTTGACAACACTAGGCTATAAGGGTTGAAAAAAATTGAACTCTATTAAAATAAATAAACAAAATGATGCATATAATGTTTCTTTAAAAACGAAGTATATACATTCTTTAATATAGGGGTTTATTGGTAATATAAAAGTTTTGAATTTTTTTATTTGAACATTTACTAATGAAACGTTTTAAGAAGAACCAATTTGATATTGATATTACTAATAAACAAAACAAAAAAATAAATAAACTTATTTCAGCAATGTTAACGAGTCCATAAGCCTTATACTCTGTCTACAGTTAATATAATAACATAAGTATTACAAAGAACTAGCTGATAATACATTACAAAACAAACGAACTGTGTAATTTAAAATAGGGAAACAGGGAAACATGATTTAAACTATGAATTTATTATTAATTATTTAAAACAATTTGATAACAATAAGCTAGTTAAAACTTTATACAAAAAATGGCGACTAGTGAAAATATAAGTAATATATATATGTTTAAAATGAACTTCTCTGCAAGTTAAAAAACTCAATCTCAATATTAACAGTCTGAGAAAAAAAAACGAATAAGAAAGGGTTTCAGTTGTAGTATCTTTAGATTGTTATCAGTAAAAAAAAAAATTGCCTTTAAACTAGCAATAAAATAAACAAATGAATTAAGAAATATAAAAGTCTATACAACGAAAATCTGTTTGGATACGAAACTTAGACCATATAATGAAGCTAATAAACCAGAATATCTCTATAGGATTATTTAAAAGAGTTTTTGGTTGTAAGGGGAAAGTTCAAGATCAAACAAATTTAAAATCATAAATGACAAATTATGAGACGATTATTGATCATTATATACCTGCTTATAAGCTATTATTGAAAACATATGCTCATAAATATTTATTTATGATATAAAAATACTAAAATCGTTTGTCTAAAAATATAAAATTGGATTATAAGACAGTTTAGCTGGCTCCTTTTTAATTTAATCATATCTAATAATAAAGACTTTTTAAACTACAGCTTTCAACAGATCGCAGAGTTGAATATTTCTATTGATATTCTGCAGTTAAAATAATAAAATGTTTTTAGTCGGTAATTTTCGAAATTAATAATATTTATAGGTTTTAAAAGCCATCAGTACATTCGTATTATAGAATTCTTGCGGTAAAGTAAGGGTAATCAATGAGTTATTACAAGAGTGGCCTCATCATACCTTATCATAAGCGATGTCCTTCAACATTATGATAATTTGTTCCATTGCAGGAAAGATGTTAGTTTTATAAACGGTAAACACCATGTGGCATTCGTTACGACTCATGACTTTGCATTAACCATGCAATTTTCGATGCACCACGTCATGCCGTGGCCTCTGCATAAATAAGCTGATAAGGTTTTCTTAAATTAACTTGACCCTTAATCTCAATAATAGATTTCCTGTCAGGTAGAAGTACATGCGTAGCTGCTGTTACCATTTAAAATGTATAATCAAAGTAATTTACAATCCTTTCTTTCAGATAATACTTCTGTTAAAAAAGGGGTGCGGTAAAACTTAAGAAAAGAAATTAAAAATATTTAAAAAGTTACATTTTTATAGGTTAGGTTGGGTTAGAAAGAAATTAAAACTATCTAAAAAGTTACATTTTTATAGGTTTTGCAAACAATATTGGTCCCTTTGTGGACCGTACATTTAATGGTACGGTGCTGTAAGATAGTATGTGGAGTAAATGGTAATAGATAAGGACAGTTATATGTGACAAGATTAAGAGATAAGGTCATATCCTGACCAGCATAGCAACGATTCACACCATTTTACTGCTAACGAGTCTTGTACAATGTAACGTAGTCGGTGTTAACGTAAATAACCTAATTTCCTTGTTATTTGGATCACTTATAATCTATATAATTAAGTTTAACTACTAGGGAATAGTATTTACTTTGTTTTAGAGAAACAAAAAAACACTCACAATGTGTTTAAAATAAAGTAACATTACATGCAGAATACCTAAATTGATATTTCATAAATAAGATTGAATAAACAGAGCAAAGCTGTTAATTTAAATTGTATATTTTTTATAAATTTATAACAATTATAATATGTACTGGATTAGTTGAAATTATTCTTTAAAGGTATGGCCAATTTTATTTAAGTATAAAAAAATCACAAAATGTCATAGCAAGAGTCAACTGACCAATAAGCTCAATAAACTTCTAATAATGTTCATATTTATTTTGTTGATAAAATAAATTCTGATAGTTTATGAATAATTATTTAGCTATAGTTGATTTTTGACATTTACAAAAACATGTTTTTCCAAACAACACTACAATATATAATAAATTTTAAATAGTTGATTTTATCATAATTAAGTTTTCGATATAACGTATGTATTGTATGACCAGTTAGAACCGATTTGAAGATTTATAAGATTTTTAATTTCATGAACAATATATACATTTTGATTTTGCTATGAAACTCCATTATGTGTATTTAATATAAATTTATTTTTTATCAGTTTAAATATATAACAGTTTAAACATATCTAGTTGCTGTCAGACTTCTTTATGAGTCTCTAGAAATCTTAATAAAATTTATATTTCTTAAACTACTTATATATCTTTAATAAAAACAACAAAAATGACAATATAAGTTTAACTTCATCTTCTAGGTTCTGACTAGAAAGCAAATTTCCATTCTCAAACGTCAGGTCTACAGTTTGTGTGGTGATGACAGATGGTAGAGCAGAAAGGTTAGCGGGCCAAGTGACCCACTAGAAACCAGTTTGACAACTATCTTAGATTAATGGCTTTTTAATGAAAAAGTCAATCATTCAAAATAACTATCATCTCAAGTAACTACTTCAGGTGTGAAAATAGGGACAAAATGAAATAGAACATAAGGTTGCTTCTTAAACAAGTAGTATTAACTACATAAATATTTCGATTTTTATTACATAAAACCTAAATAAGACGTACAAATAAAATTAAATCAAATATGACTATGCATGAATAGAATAACATAAATGATGGCATTAGCTGGTAAAGAAAGCATGGACAATATGTGTCTCTAAACAGTTAGTGAAGTGAAATAAAATTATTCAATGCTGTATTATTTACTATTTCAGAAAATACTGTTTGCTATCCTACAATGTACGTATATATACAATTTAAGGCTTTAAATAGATTAAAATCTAAACGTTAATTGCAGTTTTAATATACAACAAATTATTTCTGAAAAAAATTACAATAAGTTGAGGTTGGGTATTTTTTATATTTTTTTAACCTAAACTTCAATGTTTTATTTTCTCAAAATTAAACTTATACTGTCTCAATATATCATTATTTTTTAAGCATAAATAAAACATGTTTATATTTGAAATATGGTTATTTCATATTTATTACACTGGTTTTAATAACTTTTATAATTGTATGGTGTAAACATAGTACATTTTATGCGGGAGTGTAGAATTATAAATTTAATTTTGGCCAACTGCCAGGATTTGGACAAATCGTATAAAAAGTTGGGAATAAATGCGTGTATAAATGGGCTGACGTATTTTAGAATAAACGGATATTAAAACCTTTTTAGGAATTATTTAGTTACTTATTCAAATTAAGTAACATTAATTAGGATCGTATTCAGTAATTTGTGTTATAACATTAAATTACTAGGATTAGGACGAGTAATAAACTTTACTAATATCCAGAATATAATAAAAACTTAATGGTATAGTAATAATGCTAATACTATAATAATGTTGTAAGTAGGCACTGATTTATATGGAGTAAGATAACATACAATTTAGCTTTGCATAATATTAATCGATTTTAAATGGATCTTTGAGTCAGTTCTACATTTAAGTTACCCTATTGTGTCATTGCTTACATAATTATTTACAATTAAACCGGTTTTAAGTTGTGTAAAATATTTACAGTACTGTAGCTATGCACATATTTTAGAATCTTAAAATTATTCTTGTAACTAGAGGTAGTTTACACATCCAATCAAAAGAGTTTTAAGAGTCTTTAGACAAAGTTCAAACAAAAGACTGCTGAATAGTGCAGTATTTTAAGCAAAGTGAATTATCCTAAATAATCGACTGCCTTAAAAAAATTATATTCTGGAAATGATTTTCTGAAAAGCAATTTACCAAAATCGACGTAAAGTAAAGTGCCTTAAGTAATTGTTTTTTCACAAGGAACGTTGTTTTGAAAAGTAAGTTGTTATTTCATGATAACAATTAGTTACTTCTACAGCAAATTTCTGTTATTTTCAGCTCCATTGAACCACATAATTAAGATTTAACTAAACTCTTGTACTTTTACAAAGTAAAAGCGTTTTAGTTTGTAATATGTTATTTACATACAAATATTTTTAAATACAGTAAAATAGATTCATACGATGTAAAATTACAGTGAAAATAGTTTTCTGGTTTGATTAATAGTTTTAACGTAGTATTAAATGTATTTTAAAAGAGTTTTGTAGATCCATACATAGTAGATACATAGATGTTGGTTTAAATTTATATTCGGCTATGTTATTTAATATCTCTTTTGAAATTTAAATTTTACAGCTTTGTCCTGTACAATTTTACTAGAAACAAACATTTTGTTGTCAGGTGAAAAATTTTTATTGTTCGAATTATTCTTTCTAAGCACTATATTTCGTAACAATACGATAAGAAAGGTTACAGCTGGAGTTTTGTGTTTTAATGTAACTACCCTTTTAAAATTTCCTCCATGATAAAAGGTTATTCTCTTTACCTAAAATAACATATAATTGCTATGTTATAGGCTGCAGTAATAACTCATAAAATAACTTATGATGCAGATATAAGAACCTGGGCGAGAAACTAATTTAATTGAGAAGTTAGTCTAATTCAGACTAGTTCTACTATAAGCTTAAGGAACCTAAATTACTAGCTCGTACTATGGTAATAGTGATAAGGTAGACAATTGTTGGACACCTAGAATTGAGTTTTGATTTACAATATTGAAATGTCAAAATCCTTTGAATATGAGCAAATATTTCATTTTTGACAGTAAAACATACTATCCATACCTCATAAACGAATGGAACTATAATCAAAGTAATATTACGAGCTCACGTAGAAACAATTTTACTTTATATAAATTCAAACAACAATTTAAAAATTGTAGAATGATGCTTAACAACACTTCGTCTTGTGCAGATTTTAAGCTGTACATTCGTTTCTCAGTTACTTAAAACTGGCCGGGCTTCTACTCAGAGATGACCATTGTCCTGATCTCTGCTAGAGAAGTATCCGTTTTAATGATTATTACGTTTTAATGACCTCAATCATCAGTATTTCATTCAAACAGGAAGTATACTAACACTATAATACTATATGGTTAAGATACCACACAATCTTTAAAATAACTAGGTTAAATGTAACTGGTTCTTTCTAAAGATCAGTTGACGTTACAGGATGTGTATTTTTCTATATAAACATATTAAACTCATTAGCAAGCTATATATAACAACAACTGGATATTAGGGGTTAATTATGAATATTCCTAATCAATGAACGGATAAAATCTCATTCAAACTTTAATAATAACAAGTGTAATTAATTATAAATAATAATGTAAAATATATGTCACATCTTAATTTAAGTTTATTACAAAAGTATGAAATCGGATGCATTATTTAATTTATTTCAGTAAAATATATTGTAATATAGGCTTATAATTTATTTATTAATACTCTATAATCAATGTACTTATATCACACATGAATTGTATAATTTTATATTTCATAAATTATATTCAAGTACTTAAGGGTTCTTGATTATAAGAGTTTATCATTTTTTTTAAAACGATATTTATTTTAACCAAACCTTAAAATATAATATATAAACACTTATTAAAACTGAAACTTGTGTAATAATCCGCTCAATACATAAATGAATTTGTAAATAAATTAGAATTTAATGTATATATATATATATATATATATATCGTATTTAATGAATAAATATTTACGTAATATCGTATTTAAAGTATAAATATTTACGTAATATCATATTTAATGTATAAATATTTACGTAATATCTTATTTAATATATAATTATTTACGTAATATCATATTTTAAGTATAAATATTTACGTAATATCGTATTTAACGTATAAATATTTACGTAATAACATATTTAATGTATAAATATTTACGTAATATCGTATTTAATGTATAAATATTTATGTAATATTCTATTTAATATATATCTTTGAATCGTAAAATTTGGTCTTATAATATTTCTTTTTAATACAGCTTTAAACAGATCACAGAGTTGAATATTTCTATTGATAGTCCGCAGTAAAAATGAAGTGTACATCTAGTTAAGCAAGAATCACTACATTCTTATTGCTTAATTCTAACAGCAATGTAACAGAGATTGTTGAGTTACTACAAGAGTGGCCTCACCTTACCTTCTCATAAGCGACGTCCTTCAAAATTATGTTAATTTATTCCATTGCAGCAAACATATTAATTTTGCAAATCGTAAATACCCTGGGTTATTCGTTATACTCATGACCTCACAGTAACCATGCAGTCTCCGACGTTCCACGTCATTCCGTGGCCTTTAAATGAATAATCTGATAACGTAACCTTACATCAATTTGACCCTTACCCTTAATTACAGATCTTCTGTCAGGTAAGTAAAAGTAAATGGACATCTGCCTCTATAACTCACAATGAATAACCAAACTATTGATTAGTCCGTCATTGCAGGTAATACTTCTGTTAATGTTTAGTGTGTGTGTGTAACTACCATGATAGTCTAACATTATGTAAATTTAACCGATCGATTTATCTAATTGTAATTATTGCCTTTCCATTAATTTGAGCGTATTTTCCCTAAATTTACTTTTAAATATTTTACTATGTCTTTGTTTAAATTATATTTTATGTACTCGTAATTTATATTCTTACTAGTTAGTACGTCATTATATACAGAATAATAAGCACATACATATTTATATTATTAAAGTGCAAACTACTACTTCATTTCCTCGTTGAGTTAATTGATCAGTTATTTCACACTACACAGTGTATAATGAAAACCTCCTTAATAGATGATTGAACCGGAATATATTCTTTTTAACCTGACTATATAATTAATTATCTTACAGCCCATGCATGAGATTAAATCACTTTGAAGGAGAATATTAGAAAATGTCTCAATAAATATGTCCTAAATGGCCAAAAGGTTTTAAGTTTAGACACTTTTATTTCAGATGTATTTTGATATCAAATCCTCACTAGGCCGAGAATAGTTTTCAAAAACTGCACCGGGATGTTACTGCCATTATTATTTTTATTTGTATTCTTTTTTTATTTACGATTTATACGCTGGGACAGGATCCATTATATAGAAAATAATGTTATCTTACCACTAATAATTTGTACTCTTGTATACAAATCTACACTTTCAAGGAGTACGTGGACATGGTTACACTTTTGTAGTTGTATATGGTTACGGTGATATTAATCCCCATAATTATTAATTAATTTAAAAACATATATTAAGCAAATTTTTACACATTCTCATTATTAACATTATCAATGTTGTCTAGTACATCCATGTCTCTTTTCTTACAGTTAAAAAATAATTACATTTTTAGAAATACCTCATTATTTTAATTTATATATTGTGGTGATATGTTCATGTATTTGTCGTGATTAGTTTATTTGTAAAACTATCCTAAAAAATATTCAGTTTCAGTGATTTTGATGCCATTCCATTGTAAAAACAGGTGTGACCCTGCAGTGGAGACGTTATCTTTAATATATTGTAAGTAGGCAGACAGTTCTACAATAAACCTGAATAATTCTTCACGGAATCTTTATCCTGGCGGTGGACGGTTACTCGGACCTCTCGCCAGTCAAACAATGTATATTACTGTCCGCGTCCCACGTCTTGTCCCCTAGGCAGTTATACCATTATAACACTTATAGGCATAATATAGCAAGTTCTATATGTAATTGTAGACATTTACGTTTATGTGTTTATTTTATTTATAAATTTATAGCAAAGCAAACGCCTTCATATTTCGCCTCTTAAAAATGAATGTTTTAAGCTTATTTAGTTTGTATATGTAATTTAGAATACGTACAAATGGATAAAAGATCTTACCAGTTTTAAAATTGTTTACTTTTTTGTACGTTAAAAATGAGGCCATTACATTTTTTTGACGTTCATTTACTAAACATATTTTCATGCGTTTTATAAGATTTTAACTAATGTCACAAGCTTAGATAATACTGTAATAATAATGAATAACATTAACAAGTTAATTTAATTCATATTGCTGTTATTTAATATTAGGGTCTACTGCTTATACATTTAAAATAAAATCAATTTTAAATGTTATGTTGACATTTTAATTTATTTGTATTCCATAAAGACTAAATAATAGGATTGTATTGTGAAATGTTGCAATAGTCCTTGAAAGAAGCAGACTGAGTGTTTTGTTTGCGTGGTGCATAATTTGCAGTAGCCCCTTCAACTCTCGACTAGGACAAGGTGCTGAGGGTCACGACGTGGGACGCGTACAGTATCATTGGTTGGGAAGTATGTCCATAACCAATTTTGCACATGCAGTATTGTTTGAATATGTTGTTGAATCAAATCACTGTCATGTTTGAATCAAATTAAAGTTTTTTTTATAGCGATCAGCACTTTATTGCAATCTAGTTGTATTCTCAAGTCACTAAATTACAATAATTAACTTAGATTAGTGATCATTGTCTATGCTTGATTAATTTAAAAAATACATACAATTAAAATATAATTCACTTGGGCATCTATGTTCAAAGCTAAGCTGCATTGTTTTTATATTAAAAACTATACACTAACTGTAGCTGGCTAATACATTATTGTATATTTTTCAACTATTACTTAGTAATTTAAACATATCAATAATATTACATGTAAAACTTAAGGAATGTATTTGACATAGTCCTTTGGACCGTAATTTTGTGCGAACATAATACCAAAAAGCTGGAGATTTCCAGAAAATTGGTAAACTGAGTATTTCAATGTTATTTTTAATTCAATTTACTCATCGAGTCTCTCGGTTACACCGTTTGCTTATAAGCTTCTTCATACAAAGTTAAAAACTGAAGCTACCATAGTTTTAGTTGGAAAATAATGCAGTCAGCACATATTTGTTTAGATCCAAAATATTGAATTAGTGAAGTACCCTTATCAATGTGTGTGTATATGTATATATATATATATATATATATATATATATATTTTTAAATTTTATTCTTAAGACGAAGATCATCAAAATATGGTCGAATATGGGTTTTGAACGAGTGTGATGAATGTAGATGAACGAATATAGTCTTGTTATAAACTAAGGCTGACTCTTCTTCATAAAGTGTCATTAATAAATAAATAAATAGATTTATATATATATATGTGTGTGTGTGTGCGATGCGTGCGTGCGTGTGCACGTTTGCGTGCGTGCGTGCGTCTGTACGTGCGTGCGCGTGTGCGTGTGCGTGCGCGCGCTCGCGCGCGTGTGTGTGTGTGTGTGTGTGCGTGCGTGTGTGCGTGTGTGCGTGTGTGTGTGTGCGTGCGTGTGTGTGCGTGCGTGTGTGCGTGTGTGTGTGCGTGTGCGTGTGCGTGCGCGTGCGCGTGTGCGTGCGCGTGCGCGTGTCTGTGCGCGTGCGTGTGTGCGTGCGTGTGTGCGTTTGCGTGTGCGTGTGCGTGTGCGTGTGCGCGTGTGTGTGCGTGTGCGTGTGCGCGTGCGTGTGCGTGTGCGTGTGCGTGTGCGTGTGCGTGTGCGTGTGCGTGTGCGTGTGCGTGTGCGTGTGCGTGTGCGTGTGCGTGTGCGTGTGCGTGTGCGTGCGTGCGTGCGTGCGTGCGTGCGTGCGTGCGTGCGTGCGTGCGTGCGTGCGTGCGTGCGTGCGTGCGTGCGTGCGTGCGTGCGTGCGTGCGTGCGTGCGTGCGTGCGTGCGTGCGTGCGTGCGTGCGTGCGTGCGTGCGTGCGTGCGTGCGTGCGTGCGTGCGTGCGTGCGTGCGTGCGTGCGTGCGTGCGTGCGTGCGTGCGTGCGTGCGTGCGTGCGTGCGTGCGTGCGTGCGTGCGTGCGTGCGTGCGTGCGTGCGTGCGTGCGTGCGTGCGTGCGTGCGTGCGTGCGTGCGTGCGTGCGTGCGTGCGTGCGTGCGTGCGTGCGTGCGTGCGTGCGTGCGTGCGTGCGTGCGTGCGTGCGTGCGTGCGTGCGTGCGTGCGTGCGTGCGTGCGTGCGTGCGTGCGTGCGTGCGTGCGTGCGTGTGTGTGTGTGTGTGTGTGTGTGTGTGTGTGTGTGTGTGTGTGTGTGTGTGTGTGTGTGTGTGTGTGTGTGTGTGTGTGTGTGTGTGTGTGTGTGTGTGTGTGTGTGTGTGTGTGTGTGTGTGTGTGTGTGTGTGTGTGTGTGTGTGTGTGTGTGTGTGTGTGTGTGTGTGTGTGTGTGTGTGTGTGTGTGTGTGTGTGTGTGTGTGTGTGTGTGTGTGTGTGTGTGTGTGTGTGTGTGTGTGTGTGTGTGTGTGTGTGTGTGTGTGTGTGTGTGTGTGTGTGTGTGTGTGTGTGTGTGTGTGTGTGTGTGTGTGTGTGTGTGTGTGTGTGTGTGTGTGTGTGTGTGTGTGTGTGTGTGTGTGTGTGTGTGTGTGTGTGTGTGTGTGTGTGTGTGTGTGTGTGTGTGTGTGTGTGTGTAGTCATACTGTTTCAGTACTGGCATGGCCTTGACATTTGTACAGAAGTTTATTTTTTTTTAACAGAAGTTAACATTTTTATTAATAACATACTGTAGAAAATATAACATATGTATGCATCAAATTAATTTAGTTTTTCTTAATAAAAATTTAGTTTTACTAAACTATTATTTATAAAATGCTTTAATAAGATTTTGTATTTATATATTGAGAATTAAAACATGCTTGAATATAATAAACATGAAAATCATTTGTTGTCGTGAAAACAAACATCTATGGATACTAATAGTTAAAAGTGATTATAATTTCCAATGAAAACTAAATTATTCCAATTGTGCAATATAGCGTTCTCCTTAACTATAATTAAGTTAGTGTAAATCCAAGCGAGGTTGGAATGTTGACCTATTTCTAACTAACAGCGGTCGTAATCCGACAAGGTCGTAGCCACCAATTAGGGACAGGAAATCCATGATTAGAAGGAGTAAGAGGATTAGGATAATTCTCTAGTTTGGTCTATTCATTCTTGTTACTTTTTGATTAACTAAATATTACCAAGATTATATTATATTCTACTTATTGAAATATATAGTTTGTAGCTTGTCAATACTAATAAATAATTCAATATAGCATAGGTTTTTATCGATATCGGTTTTCTAACTGCGTGTCTGTATGTGAATAGTAAAACAATCTAAATATTTATCTCTCTCTCTAAAAAAAAAGATAATAATAAAATAAAAAAAAAAACCGGCCTAAGATAAGGTAAGTTACCGAAATATTGATGCCAGATTTATCTCTGAACTTAAAATATTTTACAATTCATTTATGTATTTAAATCCAACGGAAAACAAATTTAGGTCGGGTACGTTTTATAAAGACAGTTTCAACATTTTGTGTTTGAAGATCTGTTTCTTTTTTTATTTTCACTAACAAAATGTATTTGGTTATTTTTTATTATTAAGTATTATATATCGAATTCTTTGTTTAATAAACTCGTATAATAGTATTAATTTGTTCTGAAAACTAACGTACATTTTAACCTTATATTTTTTAAAACATAACTTAAAAAAATATAATCATAGTGATACATAATTTATGAAAATAAATCAAAAACCTAAATAAACTTCTTAAGTTTTAATAGAGATATCTTTAATTCAATTTAATGTAATAAACAAACACACCATACCAAATATCTAATGAAATAAAAATATTTAATTGTCGCATGACTATTAAATAAACAGCAATATTATTTATATTTTACGCAGTTTTACTAAGTAAAAGTATTCATGAAACCTGAAGGACTGTTGGTGAAATTTAATTAATCTGGCAGCATCATCAGGCCTGTGTACGATCTGGCATATGTTGAATTAACAAGCAACGTGTCACGTTTGTAATTTGCTTGGCTCAAATAAGTGTAAAATAAATCTATAGTTTATTTGCTTATTTAGGTTATTAATTATTTTACTTCCTTTTAATACGTTCTTTATAAATATGATTCCTGTACAAAAAAAAGTAAACAAATTTTGTTTACTGTGTGGGTCACTGTACGTGTATGTGTATGGGAAGTGCAGTGCTACCCGCCCACCCATACACGTACAGTGATAGTACCCACCCGTCCACCTATACACGTACAGTGATAGTACTTACCCGCCCACCCATACACATACAGTGATAGTACCCACCCGTCCACCCATACACGTACAGTGATAGTACCCACCCGTCCACCCATACACGTACAGTGATAGTGATGGGAAGGAAGAATACCATTGTTCGTTTAGGGGTGGACGGGTGGGTCAATACCAAAGTACGTTTAGGGGTGGGTGAGTGGGTCAATGCCATTGTACGTTTAAGGATAGGCGGGTGGGCCAATACCATTGTACGTGTAGGGGTGGGTGGGTGGGTCAGTACCATTGTACGTGTAGATGGATTCAATTATAAACAAAACAACAAATTGAACAATTTATATTTTATCCTTACTATTGCACCAATCTCAGATTTATGTTTATTTTTAGGTTTTTTTCTTTTTTATCATTATGGATAAATCCTCACAACGTTAATTTCAATATATGGCTATGTTGTTAATAAGCCGCTTTTTAATATTTGATTGAATATTGTAAATATATTTTATGCACAGTGAATTTAAAGAGCAGTTTTCTGTTTTTTGTAATATGCATTTTTTAAGATTAAACATTTAAACATACAGCAAGATAATCCATTATGTAAACCAGGACTTTGAAGCCCATTGAATACAACAGGATTAAAAGTAGTTTGTCAGTGTATTAGTTGTTAAATATTTAGCTGGAATAACTAAGAAATTTTAAACGGAGTTGGATTATAATTTTATATTGTTTGTTTAATATTAGGATATTGTCCAAAGTGGATATTGTTTATTTATATTACAAAAAAAAAATAATAATAATTATAATAATGAAGAGTTACACTAAACACTTAATAATAATTACAGTACAAATTCCAGATCTAAGTTTACAGATCTAAAATATTAATTAATTGCTTAACAACTGTAGTCAATGATTTAATCATCTTCAATTATTGCAATAAATTAAAATAATTAGTGATTATCTTTTTATTAATTATTTACTATGGTGGACATTTATGTTATTATAACAGGATGAATAGTCCCAAGAAGCTAAATAACTAGTTATTGTTAGGTTAAGCATTGTCATTGTAGTAACTAGCTAGTGGTATTTTCTAAACCACTAGTAATACTATGACCAATTGATCGGTGAAGACATGTGTTATTGAAGGACACTGAACTAACAATAACTATAACGTTATCAAATTAAGACAAAAAATAAACAGATTGTATATTGCTATCTTTTTATTTCGTGTTAGGCTTTTACATAAAGCCAACATGCTTAACCTCACTAATCGATAAGGCTACGACTAAAATAATTTATTAATACAACCTATATTAACACTTGTCTTCAGTGTGCTCCTACAACACGTACAGAAACTATGAGGTGTTTTTATTGCTTCAAACTAAGACTTGGTTATATTGTACCCAGTATGATATCTAAAATTAGGTAGTCATAACGTGGGTTCCATAATAGAGAAATAAGCTAAATCTCTGCAAAATATTCTGATAAAATTGAAGGTTTCTTGCAGCCCTTGTTGTGTAAAAGCATCATTCTAGAAATATTGACAGTAGAAAATAACTAAGACTAATTTTCTTCCTGTAAGGTAAAAGGGTCTAACATAATACTGCAGCATACGAAACAGTCGTTCATTCCATCAATACATCGTCTGGCAAAATGGTATGAATAAAATTTATTAAATCAAAATTAGTAAAATATATGTATTACTTTTGCTTTTTGTACAGTACACTATACAAAATAAAATAAAAACACCAAAATAGGCGGCTTTCTTTTTAAATATTGAAGTGTATTGATTTTATTATCACATGATTTTTGCTTGAAATACGATTAAAAACCTTAATAATAGTATTATACGTGTATGGTTGCTTGGATGGTATATCCTTATGACCGTGTACGGCTCGGTCGAAACCCTTGTGCGTTTCTTGGGGGGTGGGCGGGGGCTAAACAACACTGCAAATTTATGGGTGGAAATGTTTGGTTGTAGCTATGCACTATGATCTATCTCCCACCCATATCGATTCGATACAGGTTTTTAAGCATTATTGTGTAGCATTATTTCTTCTTTGTTTCTTATTCCACGTTTTTGTTTTATACTTATTTTTATTTTTAATTGCTCACAAGAAACATTTTTATTATACAATAAACCCCTTATTTCACGAATATCATGGCGTGTAAGGTTTTGGAAACTTTGAAATATTATAAACACATATTTTCCTAGTAAAAGATAAAATTTGTTTAGTGTATTTTTATAACGTTGTCGTAATACTGTATGTTTATTGGGAATATGCTTTTCTAGATATTAAATAAATAACGTAGACAATAAAAAATAAAGAGCATAAATTCTAAACTTTTGATAATACTATCAATCAAAAAAATTATTATAATACTATAAATCGAAGATTGCTAACTAGAACAGCAATGCACAACGAAATATACGAAATCTAGTCCAACAAAATATGACAATAAAATAATTGCCAGTGCCCCAGAATATGTAAAAAAAAGCACTCTAAATAAGGAGAAATACTGAAAGCAATAAACGAAGCGTTAACACAAATACAGCCTGGAGCTCGTAAAAACATTGTCTTCCCTACGCATTTATTATTACAATAACACCGGGTGGTGATACGTTGAATGGACGTATGATTCAGTTCTGGGAATTAGTGATGAAACGAGTCGAGTACTAGAGCGACTCGATTCAATTGTACTCGAGTACACACCTAACTCGAGTACTGGTCTCGAATACAAAGTACTCGGGCTCGGTGTCCTTGTCGTGGCTGAGGGGTGGGGAGCGTAGCGCTGTTCGAATCCGAGTCTGGACTCGGACCCTGGAAACGCCATTTCTAAATCTTTAAAAAAACCGAGTTCGAGTCAAATTGACGAGATCGAATATTGGAACGCTTATTTAGTTTCTGTAACGATTCATGAGACCGAGTCCACAGCTAAAACTCTAGTGCAAGTAAAATACAAACCTAACCTAACTCAATTCAGTGTTGTAACTTTATTAAAATGTTTTAAACGCTTCCACATATGCTTTTGATTAAATACGTAATTGTGTGTTAGTTAATCCATAATTTATACTTCATTTTAAACTTACAATATGGTAATATTGAACCTATTTTTAACCCTCGAGCAGTTTTAAAACATGGGATCGAGAAAATATATGTAACAATTTTAGATCATGATAGTAATTTATTATTATTAATGGTACTAACCATTTATAAAACAGACATAACAGTTAACCAACTTAGGTGTTACAATACGAAATTAATTACTTAATGAAAACCTAAACAAATTATTACCATAACCTAAAAACATCCTAAACCTCCATTTCCATTAACGTAATACTTCGTCAATAGTCGGAAGATTTCGGACCAAGTCCGAGATGTGATTGCTGTTTGGCTAGCCTACAAAAACCTAAGCCTATCACACAGCTTGGTTTTACTCGGTCTCGTACTCGATAGACGAAGGCAATACCATCTAGTCCGAGTCTGCACCTTACCTATGTCTGTATGCAATAGCATCATGCACGTCCGAATCCACTCATTCTGACTCGAGTCTGGTTTAAACTGGACTCGAGAACATACGAGTACTTGCTGGACTCGAGTCCAACGAGTACTTTGTACTCGCGTCGTCTCATCACTAGTGGGAATGGACATGGCTTGTTTGTTCTGACACACTGTGATTGCTCCCTGGTTGCCCCGTCGGAACCATGTATTGATTCCTCACCATCATATCTGTGTTTGATAGCCCTAAAAACTGTATAAGGTACTCATATGGTTGCTACTATCTTTAAGGAATTATGTGAATACAGTTCTTCTATGTTACTCTTTTGATTGTATTTTTGTTTAAAATTGAAACAAAGAATTAGTAAAAAATAGTAGTTGTATGAATTAAAAAAAACGTGAAATAGAAATTAAAATTATGATTTTTTAGTAGTTTTCCTTTCATTTCAAGAATAATGTATTAAGATATTTTCATTGATCTTGATAATTGTCATTTTAAAATAAATATCAGAGGGATAATTTTAAATAACGTATATTATTAAAGTGCAGATATTTTACTGAAGAAATGTAAAACAATAACCTAACACATAATAAATAACTTGTAAAAAATATTTTACCATTTAAATTATCAAAATCTTACATTCTCTAGAATAACATCACAAACTATATTCTAAGTAATGTAATGACTCAATTATAAAACTGTTGAAAAAATATAAATATTAGAGTCATTATCAAGTTACACTACCATAAAATGTCTGTAATTACCCACAAATGCAGTTTAAAAATATAATATTTATCAACTTTAACAAGAATATAAATATTTCAAACATTTTAACCAATGTTCAAAAGTTAAAACTGGTTTTAGATTTGGGGGAGGGGGTTGCTCAATTGAAGGACAGATTTTCCTTGTATCATCAGTCTAGCATATTTATCAATCGAAGGCTCTTAAAAACAATGCCTTAATATAAATATATAGCCACGTAAACAGCACAGTCCTAAACACTTTGTTTTCACACCAGGAATCAAGCCATGTATTTCTGCATAACAAGCCACAGTCTTTAACAGCCATATTTTTGTTTTATTTACTAAAACATTTCTACTTTATGTATTTTTCATACTACGGATATTTCGTGGTGAGGTTTATTTATAACATTTCTTAAACATTAGTTAAATGATTAACTTCGCCGAGTTAGTTTCAAAAATGTAATTAATTTACTATTTATTTAAAACTTTCAAAGCGCGACAAACAAATGTCTATCAAAATTATACTGGAAATGAAGGGAACGGCAAAACCCTCCCACAGCTTCATTGAATTATGTCAAAACAATTCGAGGGTAAATGCTAAAAAGGTTTGCGAAAGTTCCATAAATGCCTGCATTGTTTTGCAAGTTCCCAGGCCGCGTGCACTTGTTACCGCACATTCCTGAGTTAAACAGAATGCCACTTTGTAAAACAAACATTCGACATTAAATTATTTGTTGCCATTACAATTGAAAATATAACAAAATATAATTTAGTTTTAAAGGAAGCTATTACTTAAATAATTATTAAAAATGTTGTTATAATAGACGCTATGTTTTTCCCCTAATAAAATAGTTGTTGATTAAAAAAAGGATAATCCATTGAGTAGACAAGGATATAATTTTACTTTAAATAAACACATATATAGTAAATAAAACAGTTAGTTTATTTTCTTGGAATAATTATATAATTACATATAGTATTTTCAAAATACGTAAAAGAAGAACTGGAACTTAATTGACGTTTGTGTAGAATTGCATAAATAGACCCATAAAATAAATAAATTTGACTTAGGGCCATATTGAAAAGTTAAAGATAATTTCGAAACGCACAATAAACATCACTTTATAAAGCATTTATTAAGTATTTTTATTCTATGGAAATTGTTAAATTTTAAATTTTATTTAAGTACAACGCTAAATAACTAATAATTTTCCTTAAAGCTTATTATATAACATTTTGTTTGTTCTTTCAGAAATATACTAAAAATTAACACTGATTTGTTAAGAAGGTATTATAGTAAACATGACACTGTACATATTATATACGTACACTATGTCATGTATTTGGTTGTCTATATGCAAATTTCAAATTAATACAAGCAGCAATAGTCTGTAGTACTAACCTTTTTCAAAGTTTTTTAATATTACAAGTTTTCTACTATGCTAAAAAGGCGGCAAACTATTTGACGAGTCGGTAATATTTTGACATAATATACAATATTAGCCGATATAGTATTTAGGAACTTCTTTTTTTTAACCGGAGCAATTGCAATTCACAATATTCATTAAGAAAGTAAACTTATTTTATTATGAATTTATGTCGTAAATTTGTGATTATTGTTTGAGTAGTCCCTAAATTGAATAATCAGAATAATCAGATAGTTATAAAAATTAGTAGTTAAAGAGCTAATTTGTATAGAGACTGAGGAATTATTATTATTATTCTTATAATCTCATTTGCCTTAAAGGAACTGTTTTCATTCTCGTAAGTGAACTAAAATTAGCATATAGAACTCGTAAGCATATAGATATTTGTTTGATAAAAGAATGCTGCATGATATTAAATAAACATTTAATATTTCTTTGCTATCAAGGGTAGAATAAAGTAGATATTCTTAACGTCCAAAACGTATTTTATACTCTCTAGGAACGTTATTAGAAATATATGCCATGGACATATTTCTTGCATCTAATGGGGGTTTGATCATAAAAAAATCAATATTTTTAGGTAATACAATCTTTAAAAATATACGGTGATATGGTGTATTACTAAATAATATGATTTTTCTATCAATGTAAATGGAGAATATAATAAAACTTTGTTGTTTTACAGTCCATATGGTAGACAAAAACCATAAGACACTAACTTTACAGTGTTTGAAAATTCTGTGATATGTGTCGATTTGTAGTGTAAAAAAAGGCTCTAAGCCTAAATTATTATTTCAAACATAACTCTCGTGTGAAAAATCATTTGTTTTGTAGATTTAGATGAAATATAGTGCTGCAAGATAGTAACTCTGCAGATTTGTAGAGACACGACTAGAAACCAGTTTGTTCAGCTCTAATGACCCGGTAGATTTTTGACACGAGAAAATAGGTGGCCATATATAGTATTATATTTTAGTAGCGTGTCTTTTGAAGTGACTTTTTTACTACGCTATAGTTTTTCTGTTGACTAATTTCTTTTTGAAGCATTTTAAGATTTGATTCGTTACAAATTTTTAATACTGTTTAACAGAAATTAATAACTCGTATAATTCAATTTAAAAATAAATTCTTTCATAATGTTTCACTGACAATTTTATGACAGTCATTAAGTTAAATTATGTGTCAAACTGAGTTGTTACCAAACATTTTACGGGTCTTTCTGCAGAAAAATATGTTGTAACGAAAATTCCACTATTTGCATGTAATTATTATATAATCGGTGTTACAAAGCATGTAAGTAAGTAGTATTTAAACTTTCCTGTGTGAGTTATTTAAATATATAGATAGGGAAGTGCTCACACACGAAGAACGAGTGATGAACATCATCCTCGTCCTCTGGGCATTACTTGTACGGAGGTGATCTGACCTTCCCCATTCGATATAGATACTTCCTAAAGTATCCGTTACTCGTAAGTATCTGGCACAGGTAGTATTCAATCTATTCATGGCTCCGGCAGATCCAAGCCTCGAGATCTTCGATGAGAAGATGAGTACACCGCCCATTAGTGCTTTCATTCCAACTGCTTTGCCAACCTCACAGTGTCTTCACACTGGCCTCTACCACTGCTTCTTTTCTGCCTGGCTCGAGTACCTGGCGAAAGATGACTTGCCTTTCAAAAGCAAGTAAATCAAGGGGACTGATTCCCACCAAAACCATCACTGCAGAACCCGCAACAGTATGGTAGCCTCATATGCCCTTCGTTGCACTGTCAGAACACGCTTACTATACTCCCTCATCTTCATCGCACCCACCCTGACTTCCTCCCGGTACAAAAGAATGGCATTTATGTTGGAGTCTTCTTTGCTTGACCTAGTGCCATCAACATTCTCCATTAGTCTGCTGAAGGACGTGACCAACGTTTGTGCATTTTTGCTTACTGCTTTGATGTGTTCCCAGAAATGGAGGTGACAGTTGAGCATCACACCCAGGTTCTTCACTGTTCTCTTAGTTTGGACCTCGAGTTATAAAAATATAATTTTTTATATGAATATAGGTGTTAAATATGTTATAACATGTAAACTAGTTTCATTATAGATATAAGGCGAGTACTGTTTAATTAAAAAAATATGTATTTTTATTTATTTTATTTTTACTGTACCTTTAGAATATTTTGTATCCATTGATTAAAAATTAGGTAGTATAGTATCATGTATAAAAAGCCTATAGCACATTAATTGAATTACTTAGCAAACCAAACATTAAAGCGTTCAATACCAGCACCTCTACAACGTTACAGGATTAACGTTAAACGGTAACTACTGCTCTGTAACGTTATCAAAGATCGTTAATCAAAGATGGCGTTTGATCTTTAATGACATATTCCACCCTTAGAGCCATGGAGCCACCACACACGTCATATCCATAATGTGAAATTTTTGCCGATTAAAGCGATACTAAAAACAACTGTTCATTTATATTGAAATGTATTGTTTATGTTTGATTCATAACATAATTAACTTAACATTAAGAAACAAAACATTATGAAATGGAATTACATTTTTAATTAATTACGAATGAAATATATGGTAAATATTAACGTATATTATAAAAAAGTTTTAATATAACTTTTTATAAGTTATTTAAAAATAAAAGTATAAAAATTACAATACGTAAAATAATTTCACTATTAACAAGAAATAAACTAATAGTTTTACTTTTTATTTAGTAACAATTTAAAACATGATAACTAAAAAACCATAACAAATAAAAACTAATAAAAAATTAGTTATCATAAAAAAAAATTAGCAAAAAACATCATATGCAGATATTCGCGGGCTCTTAACTTTAAATAAGCTCTAGAGACAGTATTGTATATATCACATAATAAAACAAAGAATTTTTGAAAATAATTAATATTTTCTTTAGCTAACATTTTTGAACGCTTGAATTTTGAATCAGTCAGTTTACATTATAAAACATGAATTAAATAAAATGAAAAAAAAATGCATTTACATGTGAAAAGATTTTCTACTTAGTAAATGAAATTACAAACAATAATTCCAGAAACGTAACATGTTTATTTTTTCTATTTATATTTATCACTTTTAACTTAGAGTAATAACAATGTTCAACGGAAAAAAAACGATCTAATAAATTTACTATACATTAAACACAAAAATTAATTTTCTAAACAACTAATTGTGAGGTAATGTTCACATGTTTTTAATTAGTACTTTAAGTAATACATGATAGATAGTATAAGTATAGTAAATTATTATGTACATAATTTGTTATACTAATGGAACAATAAGATATAAGAACAATGTGATAATACAGCTATAAGATACGAGTATAAGTCTACTGTAAGAAATTACCAGCAGAAAACACGTGATATCGATTATCTGTCACTGCCAGAAACACTTTCTAACACTTTAAGTGGTACCTTAACTGGCATAATTACTTGTGTTTTTGATATTATCTCCATACACGGTGATTTAACAATGTCTATATATTGCAAAACCCTGCTGAGAGAGTTTATTAAGATAAGACACGTTATATCAATTACTTATCACTGCCACAAACACTTTCCGACACTTCAAGTGGCTGATTAACTGTTAGATATCCTTGTGTTGTAGGCAATATCTTCATACTCCGAAATTTTAGATTATCTATATTACAAATAACTGCAGTGGGAGCTAAGAGGGATATGACAATTGATGTCAAATAACTGTCACAGAAACGATTTTCGACGCTTTAAGTGCGTGGCAGATATATTTGTGTTATTGGCAATATCTCCATAAGCAGTGATATAACATGTTTGTCTTACAATAACCTGCTGTAGAAACTTACTGTGATAAGACATGTTGTATAGATCCCCTGTCTCTACCACAAACAATTTCCAACACTTTAAGTAGCACTTTACGTTGACACTACTAGAGAAGTCTGGGGTCTCCATGTTGGATGATAGTCAAATTTCAGATGTTATGTAGGAGTTAGAACTGGGTGTCAGACTAGTTAATTAGCTGAAAATCAGAACGACACTACGTTGTTCGGCTGAAGGTCCCATAGTTGCTCTGACGATTGGCCTATTAATAAATAGAGTCCTCTCTGAGCTAAGATAAACTCAGATAGTAGTAATGACTACATTCATTCAAATACACTCATTCGCCGTTCATATTCGCCCATATCTCTACGATCGGCATTTTAATGATGAATAATGAATAACTTTTAAATATACTATGTTGTATGTCATATTGTTTTATTTTTAAACCAGAAACTGGTGCGTTTAAGAACATTGACAAAGTCTTCAGTCGTGGTAGCATAATAATTTCTATATCACTAAAATCTGCTGTGGGAGCTGAGTGTGATAAGACACGTGATATCGATTACCTATCATTGCCACAAACACTTTCCGACACTTTAGGAGGCTCCTTAACTGCTAGATCTACTTGTGTTAATAGGCAATATCTCCATATAAAGTGATACAAAAATGATTTTATTACAAAAAAAAAAAAAAAAAAAAAAAATGCTGTGGGAGCTTACCATTATTAGAAACGTGATATTGATTAGGCATAGAGTAGAGAACAGGAATGTTTTGGCAAACAGGATAAAATTATCTACAA
Source organism: Stictocephala bisonia (assembly GCA_035578905.1). Classification (NCBI taxonomy): domain Eukaryota; kingdom Metazoa; phylum Arthropoda; class Insecta; order Hemiptera; family Membracidae; genus Stictocephala; species Stictocephala bisonia. The sequence goes on from JAQJVL010000182.1 coordinate 367,955, forward strand.
ACTTTCACCAGGCATATCTGGCGTAGCCACATTCTGCAGTTATTGTATTCATGCCTTCTATTGTAATGCATAGTTTTGTAATATTATAAGCTGCATTTTCTATTTTGTGAAATACGTGCCTGCCCTAAACCGCCAATAATTACTAATAAATAACACTATAAAATATATATAAGCATATATGAATGTATTTTTTGTACTGCGTTTTTTATTTCTTTTCTTATTTACTATAGGACCTCACCGACAAGTTTTGCGTAACTTGGTGAGGCCTTGATTTTGTATTCACTTTAAATAAATAAATTAAAAAAAAATAAAAAATAAATAAATTACCTATCATTGCCACAAACAATTTCCGACACTTTAGGAGGCACATTAACTGGCAGATCTACTTCTGTTATAGGCGATATATCCGTATAAAGTGATACTAAAATGATTTTGTTACAAAAAACGGATGTGGGAACTTACACATGACACATGATATCGATTACCTGTCACTGCCACAAACACTTTCCGACACTTTAAGAAGCACTTTATCTGGCAGATCCACTTGTGGTATAGGCAATATCTCCATATAAAGTGATACAGTAATGATTTTATTACAAAAAATTTCTGTGTGAGCTTACCATGATAAGACACGTGATATCGATTAGCTGTCACTGACATGAACAATATCCAACACTTTAAGTGGCACCTTAACTGGCAGATCTACTGATATTGCAGGCAGTATCTTCAGTCGTGGTGATGTAACAATGTATATTTCTCAAAAACGTGCTGTAGGAGCTTACTGTGATAAGATACATGATATTGATTAGCTGTCACTGCCAGAAACACTTTCCGACACTTCGAGTGGGGTCTTACCTGGCAGACATTCTTTTTTATAGGCAATTTATCCACACCAGGTGTTGGAATAAACATATCATGTATCACAGATATTTTTCAAATAAATTTTATCTTCCTATTTTATAATAACGTTTATAATCAGGTGCTATGATTTTTTATTAATACATAATTATTCTCAGTTTACTATTTCATTCCATTAGCTGACTATTCATTTAGAAATTAAATATATCTTAATCAAGCTAAAAAATAGATTTAATTTGTTGTTATGATAAAAGGAACTAAACAAATTGTATTTTAACTAACACGTGCAATTTATTTAGTACCATTTTGAATATCAAAGATGTAAGACAACGATGACTGATCTATTCCATCATGTAATTATAGCCAAAGTGAAATACTCTTCGTTTAATGCTTAAGGAATTATAAAGCTAAAACAATTTGTTCAAATTATGTACTTAAATATTTTATGATATTGGATAGAAGACATATTGGCTCCTACCTATAGATTGGCAAATAGTAAAGATTTAATATTATATTTATGGTTTTATTGTGACGTCAATAATTACGTGTCTTAGATCATAACATATATATGCCACCTGTTTAGGAGATTGTAGGTGATAGGTTGGATGCTCGGTCCTCTTAATACCGACATGGCGTTTGCTCAATGGTTGCTATCGGTGTGGACACTACTAGAGAAGTCTAGGGTATCCATGTTGGGTGGTAATCATTGTATGGATGTTGTGTGGGGGAGATAACTGATTATCAGGCTTGTCAATTAGCTGAAAATCAGACCAGCACTACGTGGTTCGAATTCCACGTAAAGCTGTAGATCCCATAGTTGCTCTGGCTGTTGAGCTATTAATAAATTGCCCTTTCTGTGGAACAGTTGAACTCAGTTAGTAACCAGACTACACTCATCCACACTCATCCTACACTCATATAATCAATAATATTCGCCTTAAAATACCAACAACGTTGTGTCGGCGTCTCATATGTAAGAATGCAAGAATGTAAGAAAGCATACATGACTTGGTTTTCCTATTGATTTGGTTATACAGCTATTGGAAGTTTAATTTAAATTTTACCTAAACATTCACTGGTTGTTTGTTTCACATAGGTGCTGGTAAAATGTTAGTACTTGAATCTAATCGTGCAATATTAAATATTGTTACTATCCTCCCGTAACACCATATTGCAGATTTTATCTCAGAAGGTACGCTAGCAATAATACATAAATGTCAAAATGAACTAAAATAAAATCAAGAATGTTGAAAACTTTGACTTAATACTCCACCAGTAACCATATATTTTTGTCACTTTACTGGAACCATGGATCAGTCTGATACGATTGAAAATTTATTAGTATTTAAAAAATAATTCATTAACACTTTGAAGTAAATATGAACGAACTCTCTAAAACATTATAAAAATACCAAATATTTATAATTTCGCTATTTGGTGGATTGAAAATATTTATTTGTTCTACAGAAAGGGGTTTAGATTAAATCTACACATATATTAAAAAATGTTGGAGACAACTGGGAGACCTTCTTTTTTTATTGGCAATTTCTCTACACCAGGTGTTGGAATAAACATATCATGTATCACAGATATTTTTCAAATACATTTTATCTTAAAATTATATAAGAACGTTTATAATCAGGAGCTATGATTTTATATATATATATATATATATATATATATATGATCTTGTAATTATACAGTATATATATGGAGTTGGCTTTGAAAAAATATCATTTTATAGCTTATACATTTTACAAAATTAGTTCTTTATTTTATTTTATACACGATAAATGAATCTTTTGATTTTGATTCACCATAGATTGAACATATGGCTTTTTTAGGCCACAATGTAAGCAAATAAAAAAAAAAAAAAAAACATAGTACGAAACATCATACTTTGTAAAAAAAACATACTTGGTTACGCTCAATGTAACAAAGAGTATAGGAGACTCAATAACGTAGTTTTTCTAAATAAAACTGTAAAAAAATGTTATTTGGAGCTCAAAAACTGATTTGGATCTTAGAATAAATTAAAACACACATTTTATTCAAGGACAAACACTCTAATTTTAAATTTTTATAAGCTGTAAAAAAATTTGGGTCTGTCAGCACCATAGTTACGGACGGAGTGTTAAATAACACATATTTTTTTTTAATATTTTGAATGAGATAAAATATTCATAAGATGTTGCCATAGATATCTTACTTTTTGATTTATTACTGAACAACTATTTATTCGAAGTTATATTACCTGAAAGACACTATTTCCTTCCTTGAATGTTACATTCACTACTGCCGGCACTCCAATGTTAAACATGCAACTCTGTAACGTCAAAGCCACGCAAAGCGCATTTTCAATTACTCCGAGGTGTTTCTCATGTCAGAAGAGTAATTAAGGTTGAGTAGCGGAAATTAGATCCGCCACACGCAAATGTCTGAAGAGATTCCTGTATGCAGCTCAGCTATATTCAACAAGGATCTTCAGGTCTTATCTCACTGCAATGTATACTCCTGGAATAATATAGATGATGTGACTGAAAAATGCTTATTATTTAGTTTCATTATAAATAATTTGTTACATGTTGGAAAAGTTCTCCAGATTACATTTGAACAGATATTTTAAAGCAGAAATCTATGACTTATCTGTTCTCATTTATCTTGTAAAATATTAAAATTCAACTTTAACTGTTTGATGTATACGCTCAAGAATATTTTCAAAATAACAATCTTAAAATGTTTATACTTAAAGGGGGACTTTATTAAATGAAAAAAAATTGGGACTACTATTAAGTGTTTTTAAATCTTACATGACTAATAATAAAAAAATAGCAGTGTAATGTATATATATATATATATATATATATATATATATATATATATATATACATATATATGTAAAAAAAAAATTAATCATGTATTTAATTGTTCAACGTTCTTAACATTTTAGTGATTTTTTTTGAAAAATTGTTGTGTTTTAAAATAATAAATTTATTATTTAAAAATGGTATCATGAACATAAATTTGAATTCTTTTATTGAGACTTTGCTGATTTTATGATATTGCGTTATAACTGAGACAAAAACTTCGTAGAGTAAGAAATAATTGTAATTTATTAGAACATTCTAACTTAAATTAACCCCAGTTGATATTTAAACTCGATATTGGCATTTTGATTTCCCAACATAATAAAAAGACTTTTACATATACACTTTATATTAAAAACTTATCTACAAATATATTATAAACAAGCGGTGGTTATTAGCTATTAAAGATTGTAAAATGAAAATTACATACAGTAACTTAGGTTATTGTCATAAGTTTAAAGTGTTATTAACTAATCTAATCATTTTATTGTTCAATTATTTATGTATAATATAGTGCAGTTAGAATAAATGTTTGAAATATCAGGCAACATTTGTCAATATTCTTAAATGAACCAGTTTCTGTTTTAAAAATAAAACAATGTGACATACCACATAGTATCTTTAAAAACGATTCATTATTCATCTCTAAGACACCAATGGTAGATATATTGACAAATATGAACGGTGTAATGGGTGTAGATGAACGAATGTAGTTATTGTTACTATCTAATTTCGACTTAGCTCAGAAAGGACTATTTATTAACTACCCAATATCCAAGAAAACTATGCGATCTACAGATCTACGTGGAATCTGAACAACGTTGGTATAATTTTCAGCTAACTAACAAGTCTGATACTCAGTTCTAACCCCTAAATAACATTATAACCTTGACTATCATTCAACATGGACACCCTGGACTTCTATGTTAGTGTCCACGTCGATGGCAACCATTGAGCGGACGCCATGTCAGTATTAAGAGGACCGAACATACAACATATTGCTTACAATCTCACAAACACTTTGTCCCTAAGTAGCTGGGTTACAGCACAGCGCCACCAGTGCCGACAATTTCAACAATGTAAGCATAGTCAATCCTATATTTGTTTACATTAATTAAATAATGTTTCCTTATACTAATTATAGTTTTAATTAATTTGTTGGTCCAAATTAAGAGATATAGGTGAAAGATAGTAAAAGGACCAGCCGTATAGATAACTCCGTTTTGTTACAGTGACCGTTATTGTAAAAGTCCACTCTGCAAGACGTATGCTGTGTAAATCAACTCGCTATCTGGTTAACCATTTGAACTTACAGGACCAGCCGTGTAGATAACTCCGTTTTGTTACAGTGACCATTATTGTAAAAGTCCACTCTGCAAGACGTATGCTGTGTAAATCAACTCGCTATCTGGTTAACCACTTGAACTTAAAGGACCAGCCGTGTAGATAACTCCGTTTTGTTACAGTGACCGTTATTGTAAAAGTCCACTCTGCAAGACGTATGGTGTGTAAATCAACTCGCTATCTGGTTAACCACTTGAACTTACAGGACCAGCCGTGTAGATAATTCCGTTTTGTTACAGTGACCGTTATTGTAAAAGTCCACTCTGCAAGACGTATGGTGTGTAAATCAACTCGCTATCTGGTTAACCACTTGAAGTTAAATTACTTTTTAATGTGATTTAAACTCTGCAAAATATCGACTTCAGTACTTTACCTTCACAAATAACATGGAGTGTACATTTACATTTTAGTCTGATATTAAATATGCTACAATTAAAAATATGTATTGTAAGTAAACATAATTAATTACATTTTAAAAATAGCATAATTTTCGTTGTTATAAAACATAAAATGAACAAATTTGTCAGTATTACCATGACAATGATTTATCATAAGGATGAGTTGTAATAATATGATTGTCCATTGCATTTGTCAAACGAACAGTAGGTTCATCAAGGAAATAAATCTGCCTCACTGAGGTAAAAACTCTACTTAAAACATAACATTATATTTTCATTAATACATCAAATTTACCATAGGTTTCGTTGTAAAATCTTTTTCTTAGTCTGAGCGAAACCCTATTTAAGTTTGGAGAAGCTGTTTTAGGTCCTAAACTAACATTAATGTATCTTGTCATTAATAATAACATAACATTATTAGACAAATATTCTTGAGTATTTTCCAGGTCTTCAAAATTTCTTCAAATTTGAGTTAATGATAAATCTATGAGAGAGAGGATATATATACAACACTCCACAGTCAATATATGTTTTGCACAACTGAAATTTGATGAACTTTTCCCCATTGGTCTAAGATGAGTAAAAAGTGATGGATTATATCACCTAAATAACACATAACATTATTATACATAGGGAATTATTCAATTATAAGCCTCATAGAGGATGGATATCAAAGGTGACATATATGAATAATTCCTTTTGACTATTGGCTCATATAAATAATTAATAACCCAAACTTTGTACTCAGACTAAAAATCCCATGGAGAACACCTACCTGATTAGAAGTGATATTTTTTTTAATTTCAGAACTTGGAAAATCAGTTAAGGATCTACCAGATGTATTCAACTAGGTTGGATGACATCAATTTCTGTAAATAAACCTGTTTTTTATTTTATTTTTGACGATTGGAACCAATATATGATTGGATTCATATCTACTTTATTAACAAACATAACTTATCGTAATAGTTTTTAAGTATATCTACTAGTATAACCTGTAGGCTACTTTATGATAACTGAACAAAGAATGACAGTGTTTGTATAATAGTGCCATTTTGTAAATGACTCGTTCGTGTCAATCACATATTGCTGGTTTCTTGTACTTTTGTCATACGTTAGAAAAATATTATCTTCTAAATGTACATTTACCTAATGACACAGGTTTATTATAGAGATTTTAAACATGAATATGGAAATAGAGTTTGTTCTTTATTTTATTACTCACATTCAATATTATTTATGTACTGACCATGATTATCCGTTTTCCATATACAAGGACGTAAGTTATAACACTTTTATCGAATGGTTTTATGCTCCAAAATAGTGGGTTATGTGATAATACTAAGAACAAGGACTAAGATAAGTATAAAATGTAATAAACATTGTAATTATTTAAAGAGGGTTTGATTTTATTTATTGTATATTAATATTTATAGGTAATACATATTGTTACAAATTAATATAATAAGTGCATAAGTTTTCGATTACAATAATATTGAAATTGCATTCTGTATAAGATGATTTTGCTAAATAAGTAATCAATATATAGTATATATATATATATTCATATTACCTATATATATATTCATTTATATATTGTGCAGAAATATTAATGTTACACAAGCTTAACCCCAACTTGTGTGAGATTAGCATTTTTACATGAAAGTTAGTTGTTCACCTTTCATTATTCTATCATAGGCTCGTTACTGTCTAGAGTAGAACATTAAATTTTACTTAAGCCTTTATTTTATAGTTATGTTTATAGAACTAACAATATTGTTTTGCTTTTATCATACCTATTGGGGTGACTTTTCTCCTGTTACTTCTATAGTACTGATAAATACTTGTACATGTAATGCTAAAAAAAGGTTTTAACACGTTTCCTATCCAATATGCAAACTGTGGCTAAAGTTTATTCATATTGGCTAACAGTAGCAATATGAATAAACTTTAGTAACTACTATTCTGTGTAACGTTGCGGACATTAATCAAATGTTATATGAATAAATAGTAAACTATGTACTTCTATAAAAACATGAATGAATCGGTAAATAAACAAAAGTTTTGTTTGATCAAAGAAATTTTATAAAAGAGATATTTTGACTTACTAAAGCATAATACTTTAACATTTCATTCAACATAAATTGTAGTGCTTTATATCTGATAACATTAAATGGAATTATAAGACCGGGTAAAGCATATACAATAGAGTACAAACTTTATAAAAACTAATATTATATTTAACTACTAAATCATAGTTAAGCTTTTTATGTGCTGACACTTATCAATCGATCTCTCATTTATATTGCCTATAAACAAATGTTGGTACAACTGTGAATGATTTTAAAGTTTTGAAGAAAAAAGTAAATGATATATTATTTGCAATAAATCGATAAATATTATTGGTAAACACGATTGAATGCAGTGCATTAACCTGTATTTAATCGAGCTTTCAATTATCATAGCTTTAAGTTGAAAAGTTAAACCTATGTAAAATGCAAACAATTCAATACGGATTTACGTAAGCTAATTATTATTGTAAAGAACGTATAAATAAACTAATGATTGTTAAAAGGTACATCAATCAAAGCATTCAGAGAACCCAGTTTTAATTTATTTTTTCTACGCTGTTTTTATAAATATATGAGATATAATAATAAGTGATATATTTTTCATTATGACACTTTTAATGATTCCAAAAGTTTATGTCTTGTAACCAAGAAGCGTTATTTTAACTATACTATTGTAATGGAGCACTAGAATGAATCAGTGTTTAGGTAGTGCATGTTTATAAAGTGTTCTGGCAACACTACTAATGACTTTGGCAATTTATTTAAATAAGACGTTTACTCCCTTTATAAATTATAAATAGAATTTTGATATACGTGCACATAACATTTTATAAATGCACCAGATGAAAATCAAATAAATAAAGTCGTATTAGAATTAAAAATCATAGTTATATATTATGTAATTGTTCAATTATTATTCGGAAAGTTTAATTTATAATTATCTGTGTACAAATAAACATTATAAATAATACAAGACTTTAACTACATAATTGCAAACAACACCGCCAGTCATTTCTAACGTATTACAACAAAATCGTTTTAAGCTACAATATTAAATATGATCTTGGCTTATCTGATAAATATTCTACAATTAAATTTAAAGAATAAACTGTCTAATTAATAACAAGTCACGATTAAGTAACATGAATATATATCGTAAATATTAAGGGAATATTGTTAAATAATTACTAAAAAATGTAGTAAAGAGGTAGTGTCTGTTTGTCAACTCATTGTTTATGGTAATTAAGCCACCACTAATCCTCCCAAGGGTAATTATAGCTTCAACGTAATTATACAATGATTTATAACAGATATAATTCTACCAATGGTAATTTAATTCTGTACTTGTATAGTCTGTATTTATTTCAATGATGAATTAATAAAAAAAATATACGTAACGTACAAATATTTTGTTACGGCTCTAGTGAATAGCATCTATCAAGGCTTTTCTTCATAAATGTCCGGCTAAAAATTTAAATTAAACTACATATCATTAATTATTAAGAATTTATTTGCTTTATAAATACTCTCCTTCCTCTAATCAATAGATAAATTATAATAAAAAACAATAATCAAACTTGAACTTGTAGTTAAAGTTATGTAATAGATTTTTTTTTAATTCACTACTAATTTCAGGCAGTTAACTTTAAATTTACGTTCAGACTTGTAAACAGGTCGCATTACCACAATGATATTTAAATAATTAAAATGCAATTACATAAAGGAAACACTTCCTACTGATTTTAATGTAAGAGATGATTATAAACAAACTACTAAACATGTAAAACAATGAAATAATGCATCACTTTGTTAGCAAACAAGAAATATATCAACAAATGTGTAGGGGATTATATGGCCCTTTTTAGAATTTTTCTATAGAAAAATTGCTATTTAATGATTGTTTGTGGAAAAGTTATGAGGCGTTACTTGATTGTTTTTAACCATAAATATGTGTTTTACGAGCCAACTGGTTGTAATCTAAAAAGAAGTTGCACGATCAAAAATGCACAGACAGAATACTTAGTAATCAAGTTAAACTCAAAACTGTTCTCTTTAGTTAAATTAAAAAGTTTGTGAATTGTAAAACTTTACCCAATCAAACACTTTGAAAAACTTGAGTTTAATTTGGATCAAAATACTATACTGCAAGGATATGGAATTAACTGATATGGTATGGTAACACTAACTATGGGGACAGTGTTATTTTATGTTATAAAATAGAATAAATAAAAATTAATAATATAAACTACATTACGTTTACAGTCGTAGATTATATAAATAATTTAGTTTAAATGTTCCACTTATTATGTAAAGATAGTTTTAGCATATTACGAATCAAGTGGAACTTGATATATTAATTGTTATTTTTCTTTGCTTTGGTTATGTTGATGATTTTACACAAATTACGTTTACTTTTGTTTTGAAGTACAGAAACACAACCTAAAAATATTTTATATACACTGAAAAACGTAATTTAGTTACAATATGAACGAATTATTAGATTTACTCCTCAAAACTATTTCTATTACCGTATGATAATCCCTTTATGTATGAATTTTAAAAGTATAGGAATTATGTGATTTCCAAAATGTATACATGACCTAAACTATTTAGAATTTTAGTAGCTAAAAAATATATTTAACATTATTTAAAAACAAATGTTTTTTTATGGGACTAAAAAAGTGCCCCTAACTTCGACAAACACCAACTAAACGTCACAAATAGGATCTTTAAGGCCAAACTACTATTAAATTAAGGATTTTTTGTTAAATATATATGATAACCCCGTAACATTCTTTTTTTTTTTTTTTTTTTTTTTTTTTTTTTTTTTTTTTTTGTACAATAAATAAATATTAAACACAATTATTTTGATTAAAACTATTTGTAAGAGTTTATTTAGAGAGTATTTATTTTGTCGGAAGGCTTTACTGAATTTGTTACTTCAGTAAAATTCAGACACCTATTATACTGAAATTTCGTTTCTCAAAAAAATTTTTATATTCTAGTAAGTTCAAAATGGTAAACTACACACTTATTATGAGGTAATTCAAATGACAATAAAATCTACGCAACATAAACTCATTCACCTATACACATTTGGTGATATTGACCCTTTGGTCACATAGTAGTACTGGCATATCTCCGTACCCTTTCATATATACGGTGATATAGGCTCAATAACTCCCGGTTATATTAGCCCTTATCACGCCGTAAGTGCATAAAGACGTAATAATTACAGAAATAATATTTTCGTAAGAATGTTTCTAATTTAGTCAGGTAGTGCGTTTCGATTATGGGTGGCGACTCATGATAGACACATTGTGCGACTCGCGACCTTTTGTTGGAATAACATAATACATGATTCAGATATTCTTATAAACAATAAATCTCTTTAATTATATTCAATAATTTATGAATATTTTAAATTTGGATTAAGTCGTATAATCCAATATACCTTATTCGACGAAGTTCAGGCCCTAAAACCACTGTTTACAAATTTAATGAAAATAAAAACACCTCTTTGAGATTGGTGGTGTACTCCTGTTTACCCTGAGGGAAGCTACTCAGCAATTCCCTCAGTATTCGTCAGCAATGCGTGCTTTACGCTCCGCAGATTCAGTTTGCGGCCTAATTACCATAATTAGTTACAAACGGTTGGGAGAAACAGACGCAAGCTCTCTTAGGTGAATTAAACATTACAACTACGGATTGTCAATGATTTATATTAAGTTAAGTACTATACATATAACACATTTTGATAGTATAATAATAGTAATATATTACAACATATTTAACAATGTCGTTTATATATATTATTGTTTATATGAATAGTATATTAAAAATGTTTTATTTAAATATTTTTGATTTATTGTAAATAATACTATTGAGGCAAAAACCTTCACATCTCGGTTTTATAAATTAGACACATATTTAATTTACTCCCATAGGAAATTACATGTTAAAAAATGTATTTATTTTTGTAAGATTCTGAATAACCAAGCATGTATTTCTATATACAAGCGAATTTATTAAATTATATTTAAACTCAACAAAAATGCTTATTTTTGAGCTAAAATAATAATTATGTATGATTAATAATTGTTCGTTAGTTAATTGTCATTAAGAAAATGAGCATTTTTTAAAAAGTAGTTTAATATATTATTTAAACTAAAATTATAGCATAGAGGTGAGTTTGGTGTAAATCATTCTTCAGAAGTACATTCTAAGAACAACCACACTCATAACATTATATTTGGATTTTTGCAAATTATTGTTACAAATGTACTACAAATCTTTTGCAATAAACTGTTCAAGGAATTTAACATTTTAATTATCTTAGAGTCACAGAGACTTCTCAATGTTACTAATTAAGTTTGACAATAATTTCACAATAATTGTTTGTAAGAACTTATGAAATTTACGCCCAGCAAGTAATTACTACAAAATAATTTGCAAAAATGAAGTATATTCCTTACAATAGACATACTGAGATTTAATAGCTTTTTATCCAGTTTGCTTGCACACAGTTTAAGGTAAGTGTGAACAACAGGTAATAGAAATTAGCATTTCTTGTATATTTAATGGTTTCTATTGTAGTGTTTCCAATAAGATTGTTTCACTTAATTATTACAGAACTAACACTTTGTGAGTAGATTATTCTCACTCAACTGCATATAAAGTATTTTAATTTTACTTTCAGTTAACAACATTTTATACGTACATTGATAATAGTATAGACTAATTAAGAAAAGTGTAATATATTGAAGATAGATTTTAAGACAATTCCCTATCAAACATCCACTTATAAATAAAGGTTATACATGGACTGGTTTCATCTCTTTTAAGAAATGGTTATTTAAGAAATTTAAGTCATATGTCAATACCTACACATACGTCATATAAAATAAATCTTTAAGATTTTTACCTTACAGTAAATGTTGTGGTGAAGCTATACGTAATACTATAAGGCAGTTAAATCGTAAAATTTAATTTTATGACAAAACCCCTACATTAATCTAGTTTGCAATGTAAGACAACATGATGCACTGTTTTACTAAATACGCTGTAAATAATGAAATAAAAAATATTAAATTTCACATAAGTTAGAGAAATTCTATTAGGAATTTATTAAATATCGTTAAGTAAAATAAATGATTATGTAGTAAAGTAAAGGTTAGGTATTTTTTTATATATAATATATTTTAATTATGTAATGAAAGTAAAAGTAACGTACAAAATACAGATATGAAATGGTTATTACAAAACATCTACCATAAATATGAAAATAAGTCGTTGACAAAATGCAGAATATTCTGTTGAATCACGATGCGCGAGTGCAGGCCAAGGCTGTAGGTGTTGGAATTTGAAAGTGAGTGGCGAGGCACATCTACTAATGTAACGTAGTTAGTAAAGCCTCAGGTGGGCTCGTAGCGAGGACAGATGGGTGGGCATTAGTACCAGACCATCAAGGTAAGTATAGAGCTCAGTGTTGATTAGCTACAAGTGACGTGAGTGTGGGTCCTTTCAAATCCTTAAAGAAAGGCTTGCTTAGATTAAAAATTGAATTTAATGTAGGACCTGATTATAATAATAATATTTGTTGAAGTAGTTAGTCATTAGATTTATATAAATATGTATAACCAAGTTGGGTTTTAAATTTATTTTTCATTGCATATATACTTCATGCAAGGCCTATTGATTAAATAAAATAAAATTGGTTAAATTCATGTTTAGAGTAAACGTTTTTTACAAGAAGTAATACTGTCTAAGACTACTGAATTTTAATGTTCTCTTAAAATATCAACAAGAAATAATATTAGATCTCAATTACCTACCTAATCATCCTAAGTTGAACTTATTAGTATTAAAGTATAAAATTATTTAAACTTTCTAACATAGAATGTTTTTTATACTTTACAGTTGCATTAGTTTATATATTAGGCTGTAATGTAAATATTATTTGGATAAAAATAGGTTTTCTTACATGTTATAAATACTATATCAAAACAAATGGAATTAAAAATTATTTATTATAAATACTTAAATACATTTTTAAATATATTTGTTTAGGTGCATTAGGTAAATAGAACAAATTAAAAAAAGTAAAGACAGAGACATATGTTAAAGGCTGGATATTAAAAAACACAAACAAATTTACTAGGTAAATTAAATAGCTACATAGTAAAATAATCGTCCTAGATTTTATGTTGGTTTGTATGTATTTCAATTACGTCCTGTACAGAACAATTAATCCCCCTAGCAAAATCCACGATAGTAATTTTCTCTGCAATTAGGCCTTAAACAAACCACTCTAGTAATCTATACCATTAATTTATTAATGTATTACCAATTTATTACCAATAATGTTATCGTATTACTTCATAAATACGTCAAAGAATATTAAAAATCAAAGAAAACATTTTAGAATTTATATTTATTCTGCTTTTCTAATTTTCTTTATTAGGTAAAAGCAGACACAACTACCTACCCATACACTTACAATTGTATTGACCTACCAGCCCGCTCATTCTCACACTGTGATATTGACCCACACACCCATACAGGTGTATTGACCAGCCAGCACGCCCATTATCGCACTGTGATATTAACCCACACAACCATACATGTACAGTTGTATTGACCTACCAGCCCGCTCATTCTCGCACTGTTATATTGACCAACTCTCACATACAAGTACAATAGTATTGTTAAAGTGATCAATGTGTTATATAATTATTTTTTTTAATTCTGTATAAAATATAATTCATTACGTTTTGAAATAAAATTTTACAACTCTTTAAAAAAGGTGTATTGCATAGAGAATTGTTTTTAAAATTCGCAATAAGTGTATTACAAATATATATTAACCTTGCAATAGATAATCTGTGTATATCGTCGGCTATATTTTTGCCTGTGCTTAATAATCACTCGTAACTTCCATCTAGGAATCGGGACCGGTTATCTGTTGGAATTGTTACGGTCAGGCAGATTCAATTATCAAACCCTCCCGTGATAATATCACACACAGTCCGCCTCGCTTGTAATGACCAGGGGTCAGTCTATAATTGGGAATCTGAGCCGCCTCAGTAAAAAACAAGTTCCTCTGCTAATTGTGCTAAGACATTATTGCTAAGAAGCTGGATATCCATCTTTATTGTTAGCTGAGATGAGGCTAATCTTCTCGATTACAGAGGGCTATCTGTGTTGTGATTTGGGAATGTTGTTGATATAAAATACAATTGTTTGTATAAGTTAGTTCACTAGCGTAATACATTGAGCAACAACTATAATTAAGTACCCTTTATTAATTTTTCATATTTCTTAAATAAAAAATTAAAAAATGGTACTTAATTATACTTATTATTAAATTTATTATAACACAATGATATTTAAATAATTAAAATGCAATGACATAAAACAAACACTTCCTACTAATGTTAATGTAAGAGATGATTATAAACAAACTAATAAACATGTAAAACAATGAAATAATGCATTACTTTGTTAGCAAACAAGAAATATATCAACAAATGTGTAGAGGATATTATGGCCCTTTTTGGAATTTTTCTATAGAAAAAAAGCTTTTTAATGATAGTTTGTGGAAAAGCTATGAGGTGTTACTTGATTGTTTTTAACCATAAATATGTGTTTTTCGAGCCAACTGGTTGTAATCTAAAAAGAACTACACGATCAAAAATTAACAGACAGAATACTTAGTAATCAAGTTAAACTCAAAACTGTTCTCTTTAGTTCAATTAAAAAGTTTGTGAATTGTAAAACTTTACCCAATCAAACACTTTGAAAAACTTGAGTTTAATTTGGATCAAAATACTATACTGCAAGGATATGGAATTAACTGATAACTGGTAACACTAACTATGGGAACAGTGTTATTTTATGTTATAAAATAGAATAAATAAAAATTAATATTATAAACTTCATTACGTTTACAGTCGTAGATTATATAAATAATTTAGTTTAAATGTTCCACTTATTATGTAAAGATAGTTTTAGCATATTAGGAATCAAGTGGAACTTGATATATTAATTGTTATTTTTCTTTGCTTTGGTTATGTTGATGATTCTACACAAATTACGTTTACTTTTGTTACAAAGTACAGAAACACAACTTAAAAATATTTTATTTACACTGCAAAAATGTAATTAGTTACAATATGAACCAATTATTAGATTTACTCCTTAAAACTATTTTTATTACCGTATTATAGTCCCTTTATGTATGAATTTGAAAAGTATAGGAATTATGTGATTTCCAAAATGTATATATGACCTAACCTATTTAGAATTTTAGTAGCTAAAAAATATATTAAACATTATTTAATAACAAATGTTTTTTTATGGGACAAAAAATGCCCCTAACTTCAACAAACACCACCTAAACGTCACAAATAGGATCTTTAAGACAAAACGCCTTCATGTGGGAGTTTGCATTGTTATAATAAGCAGCAATTAAATTAAGGATTTCTTATAAAATATATATGATAAACCCCGTATATTCAGATTTTTTACATTTGTATATTAAATGAATATTTAACACAATTATTTGGATTTAAATTATTTCTAAGAGTTTATTTAGAGAGTAATTTAGTTTGCCAGCAGGATAATTATTTGTTACTTCAGTAACATTCTAACACCTATTATAATTTAGTTTGTCAAAAAAATATTTGTATATTCTAGCAAGTTTAAAATGGTAAACTAATCATTTATTATGAGGTAATTCAAATTACAATAAAATCTACGCAACATAAACTCATTCACCTATACACATTTGGTGATATTGACCCTTTGGTCACATAGTAGTACTGGCATATCTCCGTACCCTTTCATATATACGGTGATATAGGCTCAATAACTCCCGGTTATATTAGCCCTTATCACGCCGTAAGTGCATAAAGACGTAATAATTACAGAAATAATATTTTCGTAAGAATGTTTCTAATTTAGTCAGGTAGTGCGTTTCGATTATGGGTGGCGACTCATGATAGACACATTGTGCGACTCGCGACCTTTTGTTGGAATAACATAATACATGATTCAGATATTCTTATAAACAATAAATCTCTTTAATTATATTCAATAATTTATGAATATTTTAAATTTGGATTAAGTCGTATAATCCAATATACCTTATTCGACGAAGTTCAGGCCCTAAAACCACTGTTTACAAATTTAATGAAAATAAAAACACCTCTTTGAGATTGGTGGTGTACTCCTGTTTACCCTGAGGGAAGCTACTCAGCAATTCCCTCAGTATTCGTCAGCAATGCGTGCTTTACGCTCCGCAGATTCTGTTTGCGGCCTAATTACCATAATTAGTTACAAACGGTTGGGAGAAACAGACGCAAGCTCTCTTAGGTGAATTAAACATTACAACTACGGATTGTCAATGATTTATATTAAGTTAAGTACTATACATATAACACATTTTGACAGTATAATAATAGTAATATATTACAACATATTTAACAATGTCGTTTATATATATTATTGTTTATATGAATAGTATATTAAAAATGTTTTATTTAAATATTTTTGATTTATTGTAAATAATACTATTGAGGCAAAAACCTTCTCATCTCGGTTTTATAAATTAGACACATATTTAATTTACTCCCATAGGAAATTACATGTTAAAAAATGTATTTATTTTTGTAAGATTCTGAATAACCAAGCATGTATTTCTATATACAAGCGAATTTATTAAATTATATTTAAACTCAACAAAAATGCTTATTTTTGAGCTAAAATAATAATTATGTATGATTAATAATTGTTCGTTAGTTAATTGTCATTAAGAAAATGAGCATTTTTTAAAAAGTAGTTTAATATATTATTTAAACTAAAATTATAGCATAGAGGTGAGTTTGGTGTAAATCATTCTTCAGAAGTACATTCTAAGAACAACCACACTCATAACATTATATTTGGATTTTTGCAAATTATTGTTACAAATGTACTACAAATCTTTTGCAATAAACTGTTCAAGGAATTTAACATTTTAATTATCTTAGAGTCACAGAGACTTCTCAATGTTACTAATTAAGTTTGACAATAATTTCACAATAATTGTTTGTAAGAACTTATGAAATTTACGCCCAGCAAGTAATTACTACAAAATAATTTGCAAAAATGAAGTATATTCCTTACAATAGACATACTGAGATTTAATAGCTTTTTATCCAGTTTGCTTGCACACAGTTTAAGGTAAGTGTGAACAACAGGTAATAGAAATTAGCATTTCTTGTATATTTAATGGTTTCTATTGTAGTGTTTCCAATAAGATTGTTTCACTTAATTATTACAGAACTAACACTTTGTGAGTAGATTATTCTCACTCAACTGCATATAAAGTATTTTAATTTTACTTTCAGTTAACAACATTTTATACGTACATTGATAATAGTATAGACTAATTAAGAAAAGTGTAATATATTGAAGATAGATTTTAAGACAATTCCCTATCAAACATCCACTTATAAATAAAGGTTATACATGGACTGGTTTCATCTCTTTTAAGAAATGGTTATTTAAGAAATTTAAGTCATATGTCAATACCTACACATACGTCATATAAAATAAATCTTTAAGATTTTTACCTTACAGTAAATGTTGTGGTGAAGCTATACGTAATACTATAAGGCAGTTAAATCGTAAAATTTAATTTTATGACAAAACCCCTACATTAATCTAGTTTGCAATGTAAGACAACATGATGCACTGTTTTACTAAATACGCTGTAAATAATGAAATAAAAAATAATAAATTTCACATAAGTTAGAGAAATTCTATTAGGAATTTATTAAATATCGTTAAGTAAAATAAATGATTATGTAGTAAAGTAAAGGTTAGGTATTTTTTTATATATAATATATTTTAATTATGTAATGAAAGTAAAAGTAACGTACAAAATACAGATATGAAATGGTTATTACAAAACATCTACCATAAATATGAAAATAAGTCGTTGACAAAATGCAGAATATTCTGTTGAATCACGATGCGCGAGTGCAGGCCAAGGCTGTAGGTGTTGGAATTTGAAAGTGAGTGGCGAGGCACATCTACTAATGTAACGTAGTTAGTAAAGCCTCAGGTGGGCTCGTAGCGAGGACAGATGGGTGGGCATTAGTACCAGACCATCAAGGTAAGTATAGAGCTCAGTGTTGATTAGCTACAAGTGACGTGAGTGTGGGTCCTTTCAAATCCTTAAAGAAAGGCTTGCTTAGATTAAAAATTGAATTTAATGTAGGACCTGATTATAATAATAATATTTGTTGAAGTAGTTAGTCATTAGATTTATATAAATATGTATAACCAAGTTGGGTTTTAAATTTATTTTTCATTGCATATATACTTCATGCAAGGCCTATTGATTAAATAAAATAAAATTGGTTAAATTCATGTTTAGAGTAAACGTTTTTTACAAGAAGTAATACTGTCTAAGACTACTGAATTTTAATGTTCTCTTAAAATATCAACAAGAAATAATATTAGATCTCAATTACCTACCTAATCATCCTAAGTTGAACTTATTAGTATTAAAGTATAAAATTATTTAAACTTTCTAACATAGAATGTTTTTTATACTTTACAGTTGCATTAGTTTATATATTAGGCTGTAATGTAAATATTATTTGGATAAAAATAGGTTTTCTTACATGTTATAAATACTATATCAAAACAAATGGAATTAAAAATTATTTATTATAAATACTTAAATACATTTTTAAATATATTTGTTTAGGTGCATTAGGTAAATAGAACAAATTAAAAAAAGTAAAGACAGAGACATATGTTAAAGGCTGGATATTAAAAAACACAAACAAATTTACTAGGTAAATTAAATAGCTACATAGTAAAATAATCGTCCTAGATTTTATGTTGGTTTGTATGTATTTCAATTACGTCCTGTACAGAACAATTAATCCCCCTAGCAAAATCCACGATAGTAATTTTCTCTGCAATTAGGCCTTAAACAAACCACTCTAGTAATCTATACCATTAATTTATTAATGTATTACCAATTTATTACCAATAATGTTATCGTATTACTTCATAAATACGTCAAAGAATATTAAAAATCAAAGAAAACATTTTAGAATTTATATTTATTCTGCTTTTCTAATTTTCTTTATTAGGTAAAAGCAGACACAACTACCTACCCATACACTTACAATTGTATTGACCTACCAGCCCGCTCATTCTCACACTGTGATATTGACCCACACACCCATACAGGTGTATTGACCAGCCAGCACGCCCATTATCGCACTGTGATATTAACCCACACAACCATACATGTACAGTTGTATTGACCTACCAGCCCGCTCATTCTCGCACTGTTATATTGACCAACTCTCACATACAAGTACAATAGTATTGTTAAAGTGATCAATGTGTTATATAATTATTTTTTTTAATTCTGTATAAAATATAATTCATTACGTTTTGAAATAAAATTTTACAACTCTTTAAAAAAGGTGTATTGCATAGAGAATTGTTTTTAAAATTCGCAATAAGTGTATTACAAATATATATTAACCTTGCAATAGATAATCTGTGTATATCGTCGGCTATATTTTTGCCTGTGCTTAATAATCACTCGTAACTTCCATCTAGGAATCGGGACCGGTTATCTGTTGGAATTGTTACGGTCAGGCAGATTCAATTATCAAACCCTCCCGTGATAATATCACACACAGTCCGCCTCGCTTGTAATGACCAGGGGTCAGTCTATAATTGGGAATCTGAGCCGCCTCAGTAAAAAACAAGTTCCTCTGCTAATTGTGCTAAGACATTATTGCTAAGAAGCTGGATATCCATCTTTATTGTTAGCTGAGATGAGGCTAATCTTCTCGATTACAGAGGGCTATCTGTGTTGTGATTTGGGAATGTTGTTGATATAAAATACAATTGTTTGTATAAGTTAGTTCACTAGCGTAATACATTGAGCAACAACTATAATTAAGTACCCTTTATTAATTTTTCATATTTCTTAAATAAAAAATTAAAAAATGGTACTTAATTATACTTATTATTAAATTTATTATAACACAATGATATTTAAATAATTAAAATGCAATGACATAAAACAAACACTTCCTACTAATGTTAATGTAAGAGATGATTATAAACAAACTAATAAACATGTAAAACAATGAAATAATGCATTACTTTGTTAGCAAACAAGAAATATATCAACAAATGTGTAGAGGATATAATGGCCCTTTTTGGAATTTTTCTACAGAAAAAAAGCTTTTTAATGATAGTTTGTGGAAAAGCTATGAGGTGTTACTTGATTGTTTTTAACCATAAATATGTGTTTTTCGAGCCAACTGGTTGTAATCTAAAAAGAACTACACGATCAAAAATGCACAGACAGAATACTTAGTAATCAAGTTAAACTCAAAACTGTTCTCTTTAGTTCAATTAAAAAGTTTGTGAATTGTAAAACTTTACCCAATCAAACACTTTGAAAAACTTGAGTTTAATTTGGATCAAAATACTATACCGCAAGGATATGGAATTAACTGATAACTGGTAACACTAACTATGGGGACAGTGTTATTTTATGTTATAAAATAGAATAAATAAAAATTAATAATATAAACTACATTACGTTTACAGTCATAGATTATATAAATAATTTAGTTTAAATGTTCCACTTATTATGTAAAGATAGTTTTAGCATATTAGGAATCAAGTGGAACTTGATATATTAATTGTTATTTTTCTTTGCTTTGGTTATGTTGATGATTCTACACAAATTACGTTTACTTTTGTTACAAAGTACAGAAACACAACTTAAAAATATTTTATTTACACTGCAAAAATGTAATTAGTTACAATATGAACCAATTATTAGATTTACTCCTTAAAACTATTTTTATTACCGTATTATAGTCCCTTTATGTATGAATTTGAAAAGTATAGGAATTATGTGATTTCCAAAATGTATATATGACCTAACCTATTTAGAATTTTAGTAGCTAAAAAATATATTAAACATTATTTAATAACAAATGTTTTTTTATGGGACAAAAAATGCCCCTAACTTCAACAAACACCACCTAAACGTCACAAATAGGATCTTTAAGACAAAACGCCTTCATGTGGGAGTTTGCATTGTTATAATAAGCAGCAATTAAATTAAGGATTTCTTATAAAATATATATGATAAACCCCGTATATTCAGATTTTTTACATTTGTATATTAAATGAATATTTAACACAATTATTTGGATTTAAATTATTTCTAAGAGTTTATTTAGAGAGTAATTTAGTTTGCCAGCAGGATAATTATTTGTTACTTCAGTAACATTCTAACACCTATTATAATTTAGTTTGTCAAAAAAATATTTGTATATTCTAGCAAGTTTAAAATGGTAAACTAATCATTTATTATGAGGTAATTCAAATTACAATAAAATCTACGCAACATAAACTCATTCACCTATACACATTTGGTGATATTGACCCTTTGGTCACATAGTAGTACTGGCATATCTCCGTACCCTTTCATATATACGGTGATATAGGCTCAATAACTCCCGGTTATATTAGCCCTTATCACGCCGTAAGTGCATAAACACGTAATAATTACAGAAATAATATTTTCGTAAGAATGTTTCTAATTTAGTCAGGTAGTGCGTTTCGATTATGGGTGGCGACTCATGATAGACACATTGTGCGACTCGCGACCTTTTGTTGGAATACAATAATACATGAGTCAGATATTCTTATAAACAATAACTCTCTTTATTTATATTCAATAATTTATGAATATTTTAAATTTGGATTAAGTCGTATAATCCAATATACCTTATTCGACGACGTTCAGGTCCTAAAACCACTGTTTACAAATTTAATGAAAATAAAAACACCTCTTTGAGATTGGTGGTGTACTCCTGTTTACCCTGAGGGAAGCTACTCAGCAATTCCCTCAGTATTCGTCAGCAATGCGTGCTTTACGCTCCGCAGATTCTGTTTGCGGCCTAATTACCACAATTAGTTTCAAACAGTTGGGAGAAACAGACCCAAGCTCTCTTAGGTGAATTAAACATTACAACTACGGATTGTCAATGATTTATATTAAGTAAAGTACCATACATATAACACATTTTGATAGTATAATAATAGTAATATATTACAACATATTTAACAAAGTCGTTTGTATATTTTATTGTTTATATAAATAGTATATTTAAATTTTGTTATTTAAATATTTTTGATTTATCCTAAATAATACTATTGAGGCAATAACTTTCTCATCTCGGTTTTATAAATTAGACACATATTTAATTTACTCCCATAGGAAATTACATGTTAAAAAATGTATATATTTTTGTAAGATTCTGAATAACCAAGCATGTATTTCTATATATAAGCGAATTTATTAAATTATATTTAAACTCAACAAAAATGCTTATTTTTGAGCTAAAATAATAATTATGTATGATTAATAATTGTTCGTTAGTTAATTGTCATTAAGAAAATGAGCATTTTTTAAAAAGTAGTTTAATATATTATTTAAACTAAAATTATAGCATAGAGGTGAGTTTGGTGTAAATCATTCTTCAGAAGTACATTCTAAGAACAACCACACTCATAACATTATATTTGGATTTTTGCAAATTATTGTTACAAATGTACTACAAATCTTTTGCAATAAACTGTTCAAGATATTTAACATTTTAATTGTCTTAGAGTCACAGAGACTTCTCAATGTTACTAATTAAGTTTGGCAATAATTTCACAATAATTGTTTGTAAGAACTTAAGAAATTTACGTCCAGCAAGTAATTACTACAAAATAATTTGCAAAAATGAAGTATATTTCTTACAATAGACATACTGAGATTTAATAGCTTTTTATCCAGTTTGCTTGCACACAGTTTAAGGTGAGTGTGAACAACAGGTAATAGAAATAAGCATTTCTTGTATATTTAATGGTTTCTATTTCAGTGTTTCCAATAATGTTGTTTCACTTAATTATTACACAACTTACACTTTGTGAGTAGATTATTCTCACTGAACCTCATATAAAGTATTTTAATTTTACTTTCAGTTAACAACATTTTATACGTACATTGATAATAGTATAGACTAATTAAGAAAAGTGTAATATATTGAAGATAGATTTTAAGGCTATTCTCTATAAAACATCCACTTATAAATAAAGCATATACATGGACTGGTTTCATCTCTTTTAAGAAATTGTCTTTTAAGAAATTTAAGTCATATGTCAATACCAACACCTACGTCATATAAAATAAATTGTTAAGATTTCTACTCTACAGTATATGTTGGGGGTAAAGCTATACGTAATATTATAAGGCAGTTAAATTGTAAAATTAAATTTTATGACAAAACCCCTACATTAAACTAGTTTGCAATGTAAGACAACATGATGCACTGTTTTACTAAATACGCTGTAAATAATGAAATAAAAAATAATAAATTTCACATAAGTTAAAGAAATTCTATTAGGAATTTATTAAATATCGTTAAGTAAAATAAATGATTATGTAGTAAAGTAAAGGTTAGGTATTTTTTTATATATAATATACTTTAATTATGTAATGAAAGTAAAAGTAACGTACAAAATACAGATATGAAATGGTTAATACAAAACATCTACCATAAATATGAAAATAAGTCGTTGACAAAATGCAGAATATTCTGTTGAATCACGATGCGCGAGTGCAGGCCAAGGCTGTAGGTGTTGGAATTTGAAAGTGAGTGGCGAGGCACATCTACTAATGTAACGTAGTTAGTAAAGCCTCAGGTGGGCTCGTAGCGAGGACAGATGGGTGGGCATTAGTACCAGACCATCAAGGTAAGTATAGAGCTCAGTGTTGATTAGCTACAAGTGACGTGAGTGTGGGTCCTTTCAAATCCTTAAAGAAAGGCTTGCTTAGATTAAAAATTGAATTTAATGTAGGACCTGATTATAATAATAATATTTGTTGAAGTAGTTAGTCATTAGATTTATATAAATATGTATAACCAAGTTGGGTTTTAAATTTATTTTTCATTGCATATATACTTCATGCAAGGCCTATTGATTAAATAAAATAAAATTGGTTAAATTCATGTTTAGAGTAAACGTTTTTTACAAGAAGTAATACTGTCTAAGCCTACTGAAGTTTAATGTTCTCTTAATATATCAACAAGAAATAATATTAGATCTCAATTACCTACCTAATCTTCTTAACTTGAACTTATTAGTATTAAAATCTAAAATTATTTAAACTTTCTAATCTAACATAGAATGTTTCTTATACTTTACAGTTGCATTAGTTTATATATTAGGCTGTAATGTATATATTATTTGGATAAAAATAGGTTTTCTTACATGTTAGAAATACTATATCAAAACAAATGGAATTAAAAATTATTTATTTTAAATACTTATATACATTTTTAAATATATTTGTTTAGGTGCATTAGGTAAATAGAACAAATTTAAAAAAGTAAAGACAGGAACAGGCTGGATATAAAAAACACAAACAAATTTACAAGGTAAATTAAATAGCTACATAATAAAATATTCGTCCTAGATTTTATGTTGGTTTATATGTATTTCAATTACATCCTGTACATAACAATTAATCCCCCTAGCAAAATCCACGATAGTAATTTTATCTGCAATTAGACCTTAAACAAACTTAAAGGTTTAGTAATCCATACCATTAATTAATTAAATGTATTGCTAATTTATTGCCAACAATAATATTGTATAACTTCATAAACATTTCAAAGAGTATTAAAAATCAAAGGAAATATTTAATATTTTTGTAACTTAGCTTTTCTAATTTTCTTTATTAATGTAATTGCAGACCCATCTACCTGCCCATACACGTACAGTTGTATTTACCTACCAACCCGCTCATTCTAGCACTGTGATATTGACCCACACAGCCATGCAGGTACAGTTGTATTGACCGTCCAACCCTCTCATTATCGCACTGTGATATTCACCCACACACCCATACAGGTACAGTTGTATTGACCAACCAACCCGCTCATTCTCGCACTGTGATATTGACCCACACAGCCATACAGGTACAGTTGTATTGACCGTCCAACCCTCTCATTATCGCACTGTGATATTGACCCACACACCCATACAGGTACAGTTGTATTGACCAACCAACCCGCCTAATATCGCACTGTGATATTGATATACATAGCCATACACGTACAGTTGTATTGACCTACCAGTCCACTCATTCTCGCACTGTTATATTGACCCATAAACGTAAAAGTTGTATTGACCTACCAGTCCACTCATTCTCGCACTGTTATATTGACCCATACACGTAACAGTTGTAGTCTATTGACCTACCAGCCCACTCATTCTCGCACTGTTATATTGACCCATACACGTAACAGTTGTATTGACCTACCGGCCTACTCATTCTCGCACTGTTATATTGACCCATACACGTAACAGTTGTATTGATCTACCAGCCCACTCATTCTCGCACTGTTATATTGACCTATACACGTAACAGTTATATTGACTTTGATATTGACCAACTCTCACATACAAGTACAATAGTATTGTTAAAGTGATCAATGTACTATATAATTATTTTTTTGATTCTGTATAAAATATAATTCATTACGTTTTGAAATAAAATTTTACAACTTTTAAAAAAATGGTGTATTGCGTAGACAATTGTTTTTAAAAATTCGCAATAAGTGTATTACAAATATATATTAACCTTGCAATAGATTATCTGTGTATATCGTCGGCTATATTTTTGCATGTGCTTAATAATCACTCGTAACTTCCATCTAGGAACCGGAACCGGTTATCTGTTGGAATTGTTACGGTCAGGCAGATTCAATTATCAAACCCTCCCGTGATAATATCACACACAGTCCGCCTCGCTTGTAATGACCAGGGGTCAGTCTATAATTGGGAATCTGAGCCGCCTCGGTAAAAAACAAGTTCCTCTGGTAATTGTGGTAAGACATTATTGATAAGAAGCTGGATATCCATCTTTATTGTTAGCTGAGATGAGGCTAATCTTCTCGATTACAGAGGGCTATCTGTGTTCTGATTTGTGAATGTTGTTGATATAAAATACAATTGTTTGTATAAGTTAGTTCACTAGCGTAATACATTGAACAACAACTATAATTAAGTACCCTTTCTTCATCTTTTATTATTCTTAAATAAAAAAATGAATAAAGGGTACTTAATTATACTTATTATTAAATTTATTATAATAGTTTATATTGAATTGTTGATAAAAAACGTTTACTCAAATCAAATCAAATCAAATATTTATTTGCAATGACATTACAAAAATGTATAGCAAACGTCATCCCTATATAAAAATCTAAAACATACATCCCACATAAAAGCCTCTGTCAAAACATACATCATTTACTGTTGCACTCATAGTCACTCATACCAAATCCCCACTTCCGACACCGGTTGTCAGTCTTCTGATTATGCGGTCTCCCAGTTGTATGCCATAAACTCGTCCACACTATAAAATGCATGAGACGCTAAACAGCGTTTGAGACGAGTTTTTAACGCCTTGAGCGTTGGGGCATTCTTAATTGAATCCGGCAACTTGTTGACAAAACGAACACCTGCGTGTGAGGGCAAGCGTTCGTGGACTACCGTCCTGTGATTCCCAGTTCGGTAGTTGTTTCTGCCTCTTGTGTCGTGTGTATGTATGTCCCGACCACTTGTCATAACGCTTTTGGATATGCTAAATAGAGTTGTCTCCAGTATGTAAAGGCTAGGCAATGTCAACAGTTGCAATTTTTTAAATGTTTCTTTGCAGGTTTCTCTGAACTTTAATTGTGCAACAATGCGAACCGCTTGTTTTTGCAATTTAAATGCTCTGCTAAACTGATTGTTTGCAGAAGCTCCCCACAGCACCACACCGTAGGTGAGATGGGGGTAAATCAAACCGTAATAGGCCGTCATTAGAACTTGAATTGGGCAGAATTTTGCTTTTGCTTGAATTTTACTATCGTACATACATGGCAGCGTAAATCTTTCCTAATCTTATGAGCAAGGAAATGTGGTTTATAGATCATATTTATTTTACAAGTAATATATTTAATCTTGCATACTACAACTACTTTGCATATCAATCTTTACAAATATCAAAAACTTTTATTAAGACGTTTATGCATTTATATTTTATTGCTTCCACTTTATTATATGAATATTTATCGTATAGGCAAATATTCGTAATATTCATGAATATTAGTAAACATTATTCATACGTAAAAGACTTCAAATATACTATAAATTTGTTCAAGTAAGTCAAATAAGGAAAATTTTGTTAATGTTATTCATTTTAATCTTATAAACACATTTTATGAAGTGATCGTCAATGTCCGGCAAATTACATTTTATGAAAAAATATTTTTTTTCAGGTTTTAAATGTTGAAGGTGTGTTAGTTAAAGTATAATTATTTATTGTAGTTTTTGGATAACGAGAAAGCCTTATAATTTGAAAAGTTAGTAGGATAAGATAGTTATGCGGCGTGCATTTAAAATCACTATATTTTACGAGATACAATTACTTTAAACACGAAATAGACCGTATATTCCACATAAGAAACTATGTCCTTGTTTTGAGCTTTACGAAGTTGTATTATTTATAAATAGGTATAAGAGAGAAATAGCAAGCACTTATCACTTTAGATGTAGTTGTGCTTAATATCTAAGGACATTTTAGCCGAATTCATTTGAATTGATATTAATTTTCATAACACAAGTTTTACATAAATAGCTCTCTTATTGTGTGTTTTTTCCTTGTTTGAAAGATGCAGATCACTTGAAACACATGATATATTTTGATCCTAAAGGTTGATACTACCGTAGATACTCTCTATAGTGTTTAGTTTTCTATGAAATTTGTGCAGTTACTTTGTACACAAATGCTGCAAAAGCTTGGAATACACCATAGCGTACATATAATGCTGGTAAATCATATGACCAATGCCTAAACGTAATTACGTCCAAAAGAAAAAATTTAAATAGTTAATCAAAATTTATGTAGTAATATAATAGGAGTATTTGGAAATTAAAAATATATCTCTTTGTGTGTGATATTTTTATGAGAACCTCTGGGGTAATTGTTAT
This sequence comes from Stictocephala bisonia, assembly GCA_035578905.1. Taxonomy (NCBI): domain Eukaryota; kingdom Metazoa; phylum Arthropoda; class Insecta; order Hemiptera; family Membracidae; genus Stictocephala; species Stictocephala bisonia. The sequence goes on from JAQJVL010000182.1 coordinate 396,638, forward strand.
TTGAATATATTATTCCTAATAATACACTTTCATAAATGAATTTACAATAAAATAAATAAATGTATATATGCTCTGCCATTTATATTTTAACAAAATACAAATAAATTAATTTCTATAAATAAGAAACTTTACGTAAAAAATATGTATATATACAAAATAAAACCTCAACAAATTTTAACAGGTACGGTCTACTTTTAATAAACAAAATTCTAGTTTTTAATTAACTCAGGTGAACCTTCACAAAATGCAATTGTAAAGAGCAATCATTAGTTACTGAAGAAATTACGAAGTCTGACGTCGGGTATTATGAGAAACAAGACAAGAAGTGACAAAAACGTACCGTCATTAGATCCGCTTGGTGGCCTCCTTAACGTTCCCGGCTCCTGGAAAAGGCGTCCAGAAACCGGAAAGGCTGGCCGTATGATGAATCACATTCCTCGATCCATTCTGTTACCTTACAATCGTGAAACAATTTGAAACATTTGTACAATATTACCAGTAGCTTTCGTACTCAAGCTCTGCATTTATGTAGTAATAAATTAAAACTTTTAGTGTCCTTGGCCGTTATATTACACTTTAAATAGTACCAATAAATAAATAAATAAAAACAAGTGTGCACTTGCCTAAGCAGTGCAGGCACTGTTAGGTCATGAAGAAGATAAAATTTTTAATTTATGTACCTAAATTAATGTTCCCGTATAAACAATAATTTAAAAATCCACAAAAGGCATTTGAAACCTAATTTACAGTTACAAAAGCGTATTTATTTATAGTTGCATTATTTTATACGCATAGACATTTATTATTTGTAAACGATAAAAAAAGACATGTTAAACTTTATTTTTACAAAAAACAACAATTCGCTTTAATTTTAATTTAATGATTTTAATGGAAAAAACTCAACATGGTTTCTCGAAACCCGTAAAGGAAAGTTTTCGTTATTAAAAAAAAAATCCTATTGTTTAATGGGAATAATTTACTATCAAACTATATTTAACCATCTATACATTCACTCTTAACGATGCTTTTACAAAAATATTTGTATTATTGTCTTATTGAGTATAATTGTACAAAATGTGTTTCATTTCTTTGATAGTTGGACATCTTTAGTAATCATCTCTCCTACACTTACATTTGGTTTATTTACTGCATATACGACCTTGCTTCTATATTAACTATGAAAAATACGTTAACCTTAGAAAACTATTATAAACAATGTCCCTTTAATGTATTATCTATACAAAATCCATATAAAAAAAGTACTATAGTGTATTGACCAGTGTGTAGGATAGGTCGTGGTGAATGACATTGTTTATCTTATATTTCTTGAAAATGGAAATGGTATTCAATTATTCTCTTAGTTTTGTGGCAAACACGTTATAAACTGCCCTTTACCATAAAAAATAAAAAACAATTTTTGGTAGGCCTAATATGTCATGAAAATGTTTAGTTGATTTAATGTTTATTTGTTACTATACTGTAAGTTTACCAACTAAACTCCACACAACTCTTAATTAATTGTTAAGTTCTATTGGACAGCAAAGTCTATTTATTGAATATTAAGTTTTGTTAGTAACAATAACTTCGTCACAAAAATACCATAAACATTTTATTTCGATGTTTAACTAAATTTATTGTGGCTTATAGATGCGTTTTAGTAAAACTTACTTACTGTTATGTTGTATATTCAAACAGTAAAATCTTACCTGAAACAAACATAAGATTATGATTTTTTTTGTTTATAAAAATTTTTACGATTGTGCAACATACCTTAAACAACTTACTTTTCCCAAGAGTGATCTTCTTAGGTAAAAATTAAAAGTTTATTGTAATATAAAAAAATATTATACAAACTGTTCTACTTTGATCGCCATAATAACTACTTAGTAAGTATTTGCTTATATTTTAACAATGGAAAAACAATTTTATTGAAAGAGAAGTAATCAATGGCCACATTTTTGCCCATTCAAGATTCAGCAGAATCAATATAACTGGAAGAGAAGTCCAGTTCATCAATCCATTCAGTTTCAGGAAACCAGTATTGGTTTTTGCAAGGAATTTTAACAAGCATGAACAACGAACTGGTTTGGAATGAGATCAAACTCTTCCTATTAAAACAGGATAATGACCCCTTTGTTTTCATCAAGTACGATGAAAAAAACTCGTTTGTCACTTACGGGATGGCTATAACTGTTTACAATGTTACAAAAAAAATGTTAAACTGCATAATGATTCCGTAATTTTTAATTTAGTAATTCATAATTAGGTTCAGAGTTTAAAAATGATCTTATTAACTTACAAATAATTTCGGTCTGTGTTGCTTTGCTATTTATTTAAATTCTTTTTTACAATAAGGAATTAGTAATTTAAATATTAATTAGTAAGTACTTGTGTTATTTTCTTAAACCCACCCATCCATCCATACACGTACAATGACATTGACCCACTCAAACACGTACAGTGGTATGGACCCACCCACCCACCCACACACGTACAAAGGTGATGACCAACCCGACCACCCATACATTTATATTGGTATTGACCCACCCACACACCCACCCACCCAAAAACGTACATAGGTATTCATTTTATGTGAGACTTTTTTTAATTTTGGCCATTCTCAAATTTTTCGTTATATCCTCTACCATTGGACTATTTATTACTAGAAATAAATACAATGATCTCATCATGCTAATTAGCAAATAGAATATGTCCCTTATTAAATGTAACTTAACATTTAAATGGTTACCCGTTATAAGCAATTTACAGTATAAGCTAAGACTATAGTATATTTTCATGTAATTTTAGTCAAAATGACACTTGGTGATTAAATAAAGTATTGTATTATCACCATATTCAATTTTAGTTTAAAAAATTGAGGAAATCAATAGTTCTTATATATTTTAAACTTACTAAACAATATCTTACTAAACTGTTATACGTCAGTGTTATTACTATAGAATCACCACCTGCAGTGCATGAACTATTGGACTCTTTTTGCATGTTGGATATGATTTATTAATAATATTCTTAATTCTACAGTGTAATTGGCAATTGTGCTGTATTGTAGAATTGTAAAAATAAAATAAAATAAATAAATAAATAAAACAATGTGTTTTCTGTGCAACAATTTATAAAAACTGTTCTCTACAGTTATTGTTACAGGATATATTCCCAAGTGTTAAGGACTAATACGGTATGAAACTATCACAGACATTAGTTACTACTAATTAAATGACGTGACTGTTAAAGATAATAAATATATTGTAATATAAATGTTACCATTGCTTAATGGAATATTAGTCCAAATAGATTTTACTATTGTGAAATTAAAATGCCTAATATGGGTCTAATCGGGAAAAACAACTTTCTATAGCCTTAGGATTGTTTTCAAAGTCTGACGGGTTAAGTGAAATTTGGAGCTCTATAAAAATATTGATGGTTTTATACAGATTCGCTTCTGTAAAACGCATTTATTTGCTAAGATCGCAATTTTACTGATATTTTAAAATGTGAGTATATTGCAGATTAATTAAAAGCTAAAGTAAAAATATAGGTTAGACACTTATTTTATCTAATCAGTTTGTTTTACTAGTAAACCCTCAATATGCTATCCAAGGCATGTGTGATACTTGCATTCTTGAAAATAAATTTTTTTAAATTAGCTCATAGTTTTGTGTTTTTAGAAAAATAAATATTTATTTTCCTAAAAATATATTATTCATGTGTTTTATAAATACAGTACAAATAAACGTCACACAACACAAATTTACTACAACATAAGCACAAAATGTACAAATATGTTACAATAGAAGTGCAAAATGCACAAATATCTTTTGTGAATCCCTCTGGTCTGAGGAAGGTGAGCGTGGTTCACCGAAATCGATCACCGTAAAAATGTGCATTTTGTACTTGTATTGTAATATATTTGTACATTTTGTGCTTATGTTGTAGTAAATTTGTGTTGTGTGACGTTTATTTGTACTATATATGTACCAACACGTACTATGCTAATTAAAAAACTATAGACCTATTATAAATATTAAACACATGAATTAGAAAACTTTAATATTTAATGTAGGATTATTCCTTTGATAAATAAGACATTCTCTTAACTAGATTGAATAATAATAAGAATGATATCAGGGAAATTATTTTTTTAAAGTCTCTATATAAAATCCGTCGAATGTTTCCAATATTTAGCAGTGTGTAAGGTAATATTATAGTTGGTCTTTATTACGTTTATCTAGGGCGGGAAGTGTGAACTATTTAATTGACATATTTTTGGTCTGGCAGGAATTTCATTATTAGGATGCTACGCAACCTTTTGAAAATGGCTATGATGACAAAGTTTAAATTAAAATGTCAAACTAAGTAAAACCAATATTAGTTTTCCTGTAGCTTCTTCTATTCCATAAAACAATAATTTTGGTACTAATCATTAATTAAGCTTATTTAATATATTGTAGTTAATCCTTATATCATTTAATACATTGAACAGGATACAGGTCATCACGATTTATTACAAATAAAAGTATCTATTAATTGAACAACATTTTATTTATTAATAATCGTTATTAGTAATAAGTATAGGGTAACGACAGAGTAAAGTTACAGAATGATACTTTATTCTTCCTAATGTATAATAAAGTACATAGTGAGTGTTAAACAACAAGGTAACTAATAAAGTAATTGATAGACGATCGACCTTCGTACATAACAGAGAACTAATGTTTCAGGAGCCATATGATTTATTTAGTACATAAACTATTACGATAAGATGAATGTTTATACGATGGCTTCATTATCTTGTAGTATATGCATTGTTGAATTTCTATACCTCTCAAATTCTATAATGTTATTGTAGTGCTATCAAAATGTGAAGCGTTATGAGAAATGTATGATTAAGTGTAGTTTGTAGGTTGGAAAAATACCTACTTTTTCGAAAATGTTCTTTAACTCTAAACAAAAAACTAAAGATTTCAAAAAGAATCCTAATTCTAAAAGTAAATCCTAAAGCTGGAACTACAACCAAACGTTTGCGTTCCAGCACCTACCTCTTTTCCGGTGAGTAAGCATAAATTAGCACCTACACTCCAACCAGTTATATAACCAGCTGTTTAGATTGGCGGGAAGGCTTGCCTCAAGTCACGGCTAGCGACTCGTTATTACCTTGTTCAACTCAGTCTCCGAAATCTATTTACATTCCACAACCAACCACTGGGTAATTGCCCAATTTTCCCTATAAAAGGCAAGGTTCCTTTTCTCTTATTCAGTTGATAAGAGACCGATGGTTTACTTCACAAAATGTGTCTTGTCAAAGTAGATAAGATTATTTTGAAATAATAAACCAGGTGGCCTTTTACTTTTAGGAGTTTCTGTTTTCTTAAAATAATATTCATGAATAAGACATTTAATATCATAGTTAATGTTTATCTATTATTTTATTTCTAAATCTGAGTGTTGCTTCGTTTAAACTGTTTCATTTAAAACCCATGAATATGATAAATGTCTATATGTTTTCTTGTCATCGTAAAACCCGACACTATCAAGAAACATGTTTTTTTGTTTTTTTATTGTACCTTTTAGTAAAATATAACTATTGAATTAGCACAAAAAAGAGTACAAGTTTTATAAAACATATTAACATTTATTAAACTGTGTCATTTAGACACTTGTTAATACGTATTTGCAAATATTATCATGATTAGAATTCAATAAAAATCACTAGATTTAAATATTCAGATATGTATTTGGTTATATCAACAACTATACGTGTGTATTTACAGTATCACCAATATACGTGTTTGGGTGGTTATGTTTGCAGCTGTCTATAAAGTATTATTGAAGTAGAATTTGGCAGGGAAAGGCAAAAAGATTTTAAGAATGAAGTAATAATTCTCAATTTGGAATAATAATTTTATATTGCTAATAAATGTTATTAGTATTCCTCTTGTAATAAAAAAAATATTATTATAAATTGTTAACGCGTATAAGGCAATGTGCTGCTTCCAACAATCAATCCACTAAAACGCACAAAGGTAAGTAGACAATATAATACAAGTAATAGATTTCGAACATATATGGTAAAAACTAACTTGGTCCGTATATCTGTATTATTCGAGCAATCAACATTTTCACGAGTGAACATTCGATGAAAATTGTACTATAACATCTGGTGAGCGTATAATATCATATACATCTTTGAAGTGCATATCTAAGACACGATGGAGGCATTTTTAAAGCAACGTTACTTTTTAATAATGAGAAAAATTAATTCTTTTCCAATTTGAGTACTTCTCTTTGTTAAAAAAGAGCTCTATTGTCCACAATTTAACAATACATCAAATCTTGCTGATGGTTCAGCCGATACTACGTTAGTGTCTGAAAATTTAAATGGTAATATGTTATTTTATAATCAAACTGTTTATAAAATAGGCCATAAAATGTAGTTAATTGTTTGTTGATAATTAGTCATAATAGTTTATAGTTGTTTAAAGATTTACAGTTTTATTTGTAGTTTGTTATATACTTTATTTAACTCCTAACAATTAAAAACATAATAGATTTATATATAAAAGTGATATTCCCAAAACTAATTATTCCTATAAAAAAGAACAAAATCAAAGTGCTAAGCTCTATTTCCATTACCAGATAATGGATGATAGAATGTGGCAAATTGTTTCAACTGTGTTGATTTTGCCGATTGTTAATTTTCAGCGTCCATTATGCTTTGAGTCTGTTAACATATTATTTCTGTTCCATAAAATATTTACTAAAATTGCTTATGAACTACGTATACTGGCAGTTTAACAGTGTTACGCGAGGCAAGTTAATAAGGCACATTGCCTAGCACCTGGCCCGGCTTTAATCCCCAGTGAATTACCGTGCACTGCTCCTGCCGTTGTGCAGAAGTCACGCAAAGCCACTGGTCTCTGTCGGGTGTAACAGATGACCAAAGCGGAATCTGAATAAGGGTATTTTTATTTGAGATTTAAATAGCTGCTTGAAAGCTCTACCATAAAAAATTTACATTTTTAAAACAGGTATTAAACATTTTATTTTCAAAGTAACATGCACATTTTTATAGATTATTTAAAACATAAATATAATAATAGAAGGCAACAACCATGATCCGGAAATCCACATATTTATTACATAAATACAAATCTTTAGAAAAGAAGTGTCTACATTCATACAAAGCCAGGAATAAAATTTTTCTATAAATAATATTGTTGATATGATCCCCTTAATATTGCACTTTAATGTACAGTGCTAGCAGAAAGTTTAAGGACACCCTCAATATAGTGATATTAATTTCTTGGCCTTAAACTTACAAACAAATTGCCTATTCAAAGTGTTTGTTCTATTTGCCATTGAAACGCAAGTTTCTGTTACAAATTTCAATACGATATCTTGTAAACTGATTTCGAAATCCCAATTTTCATTATTTGAAAATTTTTGAGACAACCCCTGTTTTTGCAAACATAAAAATTTGTAAATAAGAAAATACTTATTGCAAAGATTTTATTTTTGGTAGGGTTGTTTTGTATAAGTTAGTGAACAGATTAATAACTGTCTACACGTTGTAAAAAATTTTCCAAGCAATATGCCACCATTATAGCATGATTCTGATTCACAAATTTCAACAGAAATGTAAGGTTATAATGCTACGTCTGACAGCATGAAGCAGAATAAATGCTGCCGATGCGCGCACAGTCATCCCCACTCTCCTTCAACCGGTGAACACAGCAGTGGCGTTAGAATTCGTCCGCGATGCTTCAGTCACGAGTTATGCGGGCTTAAACCTGCTTGTTTTAAATGTTCAAATTTCACAAAATCAAAATCATGCTATAATGGTGGCATATTGCTTGGAAAATTTTTTACAACGTGTAGACAGTTATTAATCTGTTCACTAACTTATACAGAACAACCCTACCAAAAATAAAATCTTTGCAATAAGTATTTTCTTATTTACAAATTTTTATGTTTGCAAAAACAGGGGTTGTCTCAAAATTTTTCAAATAATGAAAATTGGGATTTCGACATCAGTTTACAAGATATCGTATTGAAATTTGTAACAGGAACTTGCGTTTCAATGGCAAATAGAACAAACACTTTGAATAGGCAATTTGTTTGTAAGTTTAAGGCCAAGAAAGAGTGATATCACTATATTGAGGGTGTCCTTAAACTTTCTGCTAGCACTGTATGACATGTATTTTTTATATTATTTATACATAATAAATGCTGTAATTTTAGAGCTAAAGATAAACTTTAATTAGTTGTTAACTAAAGTTTAAACAAATTTTGATAATTTGTTTGTAAAAAATGGGAAACCATTGGTATGAATAAAGCAAATTAAAATATTTTTAAACAATATTTACTAATTTATTGATAGCATGTTGATCATCAAGATATGACTAAATAGGAGTGGTGAATGTCATGGATGCAGGTAATCAAATTTAGTTATCACCTAGATTCAATGATAATGAATAATAAAATAGTTCCTTTTAATTAGCATAAAACGTGCAACACAAGTGACGTCACACAACACATATGTAAGTTGTAAACACAGCGTAATATTCGAGGACTTTGCTCTTATATTGAAATACATGTTTGTAGTCTGGCATTTATTTATATTGCATTACTTAACCCAAATAGTTACAAATAACTGTTACAGTATCAAAAGAGTTATAAACTTTTTTAGTTTTTTTTTTAATTAATTTATAAGGTTTTTTTTTATTCAGTATAGTAATATTTTGACAACACAAAGGAGAAAAGTGAAAAATTACGTATGAAATAAAGAAAGTATACTGAAATGCATGTTTTTGGTTTACTATAACTATGTAGAAGTACAAATAAAAGCATCCTTATTATTATATTAACCATGGTGTTTTGATAAAATCAATATTTAAATATTGATTATGTAAAAGAACATGTTTTAAACAATGTCTAGGCAGTCTTGCAATCATATTCATAGTTCGATTCTAATATAACAACAATAAGTATAAAAATTCGAAACAGTACAAAATAAGTTATGAACTAAAAAAATCACTATAACATAATAACTCGTATCAGTTAACTAGTAGAATCATTATTTATCGCTTAGTAAATTATTTCACCAACACAGAGAAGAATACAACAGAGGTCACTGACTTGAGGCTATAGCTACCTTAGTGGAAGTTATAAGGAAATACAACTAACGCACATATATGTGAAGAAATATGCACTAAATTTAACTAAGAGGATTTGAGAGAAAAAAAGAAAGGTACTGACAACGGTTCTGGCCCTGCATCCGCGAGGAAAACTGGAAAACTATGCGACACACGTTTAGCGTACCGTTACTACTGTTTCGTACTTGTCTGTTTTCAGAAGTTAATGTATAAATCGCCTGAAATAATAAATATAATAAAGTCATAATTCATTCGAAAGTTATTCATTCGTTTAAGTAATAAAATCCTTATGGCGACCACTTTTTCATTACTGCGGATCGAAACAGATTTAGACAGTAATACCTTTCAATATAATTTAGATTTTTAGCGTTTATGTAAACCTAATACCAGTTCTGTCAACTTCACGAGGCGTAAAAAGATATAAAACTCGGCTTCCTGACATCACAAAAGCAATCGACTTGGAAGATGAATGACGGAGATGGCCCTGGTTGGTCAATATCGTAGCTCTCACAACCAGTTCATGATGGGGCTTATTACGGGAGCCAACTTGGACCTTTCTCTGCAATTTACAAAATGGGAGTGCAAAAACACAATATTACCACGAACCAAATTGGTGGTTTCCATCTGCACTTCCGTTATTATAATTCGACTTCTTTTGTGAGTAAGTAAAAACACTGCATGATGTAAAATAGTTTTGTTGAAAGTTATTTGTTACCATTAGTTTGTTCATGATATTTATATGATATTCGGATATTTCCAATGCTTCAAGTGTTTGTTTCCTGCTTTGGAAATCTTCAAATATCATCTACATATTACGATGTCTAATATACACTGTATATACAAATTGTAAATTCAAAACAAATTGAGAATAATAATTTGAAAAATCTACGCTATAGGAAGTTGCTATGAATAAATAATATATATATACGTCTTAAAACATAATATTAAAATGTAAATATTAAAAATTAGTTGTCATAGTAAATTCGGTAAACGTGTATTTTGTTATAGGTGCTTGACATCAACAAATTCAAATACAAATAAAGACGTTTCAGTAAGTTAGCATTGTAAAAAATATTAAAAAAAAAAAAAAAAAAAAAAAAAATAGTAGCAACAATAAAACTAATTTATAAAATAAATATTTGGTTCATTGTGATTTTTTATAAATTAATTATAATTATAAAAAAAAAATAATAGTTTTTTTCAGCTTACATTGATGGTATATTACAGGCAAAACATTGTTACACACAATTTTACAAAAGTTACAGAACATTTTACAACTATTTAATTTAGAGACAGTTTACATTTTAATATAGCCATCAATTCATGTTGAGTTATATTTTCAAATATTTTATATAAGGTAAGTTAGAGTCCATCCAAGCCGGGGTTTATTCAAGGATTATTTAAATATGACTCTACTGCAGGATTATTTAAATTTTATGAACAGTCCGCTGACTCCCACGTAAAACGTCAAAGTTTGCAGTAAACTGTTGGTGCTTATTGTATGTAGTTTTATATTATTTTCCTTAAGTCCTTGCAAACATTAGGAAATTTTTAGTATGTTAAACAGTTTTAAATTGTTATAAATAGAAACGGGAATATTCATCATCTTAAATTATATATTTAAATTAGAGACATTTTAAATTAAATTACTGCTTCACAATAACATTTTATTTAATATATTCCCTAAATACAATTAATATTCGTTCAAGTTTCCTAAAACTTGTAGCCATACATTATTATAAAAAATATTTTTCTTATTACACATATGTCTACAGTTCATGTTGTGATGACATATGGCGTGGTAGGGTTAACAGTTAAACAGTACACTACTAACCTACATGTCCACAATTGGTGAAGTGATGACATATAGCGTGGAAGGGTTAACAGCTTGACAGACCACTACAAACCTACATGTGCACAGTTCGTGTTGTGATGACTTATGGCATGGTAGGGTTAACAGCTAAACAGTACACTACTAACCTACATGTCCACAATTGGTAGTGTGATGACATATAGCGTGGAAGGGTTAACAGCTCGACAGACCACTACAAACCTACATGTTTAAAGTTCGTGTTGTGATGACATATGGCACGGTAGGGTTAACAGCTAAACAGTACACTACTAACCTACATGTCCACAATTGGTGATGTGATGACATATGGCGTGGAAGGGTTAACAGCTCGACAGACCACTACAAACCTACATGTGCACAGTTCGTGTTGTGATGACAGGTAGTGTAGTAGGGTTAACAGCTCGACAGACCACTACAAACCTACATGTCCACAATTGGTGATGTGATGACATATGGCGTGGAAGGGTTAACAGCTCGACAGACCACTACAAACCTACGTGTGCACAACTCGTGTTGTGATGACAGGTGGTGTAGTAGGGTTAACAGCTAGACAGACCACTACAAACCTACATGTGCACAGTTCATGTTGTGATGACAGGTGGTGTATTAGGGTTAACAGCTAGACAGACCACTACAAACCTACATGGGCACTGTTCGTGTTGTGATGACAGGTGGTGTAGTAGGGTTAACAGCTAGACAGACCACTACAAACCTACATGTGCACAGTTCGTGCTGTGACGACAGGTGGTGTAGTAGGGATAACAGCTAGACAGACCACTACAAACCTACATGTGCAGAGTTCGTGTTGTGATGACAGGTGGTGTAGTAGGGTTAACAGCTAGACAGACCACTACAAACCTACATGGGCACAGTTCATGTGGTGATGACAGGTGGTGTAGTAGGGTTAACAGCTAGACAGACCACTACAAACCTACATGTGCACAGTTCGTGTTGTAATTACATATGGTGTAGTAGGGTTAACAGCTCGACATACCACTACAAACCTACATGTGCACAGTTCGTGTGGTGATGACAGGTGGTGTAGTAGGGTTAACAGCTCGACATACCACTACAAACCTACATGTGCACAGTTCGTGTGGTGATGACAGGTGGTGTAGTAGGGTTAACAGCTAGACAGACCACTACAAACCTACATGTGCACAGTTCGTGTTGTGATGACAGGTGGTGTAGTAGGGTTAACAGCTAGACAGACCACTACAAACCTACATGTGCACAGTTCGTCTTGTAATGACAGGTGGTGTAGTAGGGTTAACAGCTAAACAGTACACTACTAACCTACATGTGCACAGTTCGTGTTGTAATGACAGGTGGTGTAGTAGGGTTAACAGCTCGACAGACCACTACAAACCTACATGTGCACAGTTCGTGTTGTCATGACAGGTGGTGTAGTAAGATTAACAGCTAGACAGACCACTACAAAACTACATGTGCACATTTCGTGTTGTAATGACAGGTGGTGTAGTAGGGTTAACAGCTAGACAGACCACTACAAACCTACATGTAAACAGTTAATGTTGTAGTGACAGGTTGTGTAGTAGGGTTAACAGCTCTACAGACCACTATAAACTTACATGGGCACAGTTCGTGTGGTGATGACAGGTGTGTAGTAGGGTTAACAGCTAGACAGACCACTACAAACCTACATGTGCACAGTTCGTGTTGTAATTACATATGGTGTAGTAGGGTTAACAGCTCGACAGACCACTACAAACCTACATGGGCACTGTTCGTGTTGTGATGACAGGTGGTGTAGTAGGGTTAACAGCTAGACAGACCACTACAAACCTACATGTGCACAGTTCATGTTGTGAAGACAGGTGGTGTATTTGGGTTAACAGCTAGACAGACCAATACAAACCTACATGGGCACTGTTCGTGTTGTAATGATAGGTGGTGTAGTAGGGTTAACAGCTAGACAGACCACTACAAACCTACATGTGCACAGTTCATGTTGTAATGACAGGTGGTGTAGTAGGGTTAACAGCTCGACAGACTACTATAAACCTACATGGGCACAGTTCGTGTGGTGATGACAGGTGGTGTAGTAGGGTTAACAGCTAGACAGACCACTACAAACCTACATGTGCACAGTTCGTGTTGTAATTACATATGGTGTAGTAGGGTTAACAGCTCGACAGACCACTACAAACCTACATGTGCATAGTTCGTGTTGTGATGACAGGTGGTGTAGTAGGGTTAACAGCTAGACAGACCACTACAAACCTACATGTGCACAGTTCGTGTTGTAATTACATATAGTGTAGTAGGGTTAACAGCTCGACATACCACTACAAACCTACATGTGCACAGTTCGTGTGGTGATGACAGGTGGTGTAGTAGGGTTAACAGCTCGACATACCACTACAAACCTACATGTGCACAGTTCGTGTGGTGATAACAGGTGGTGTAGTAGGGTTAACACCTCGACATACCACTACAAACCTACATGTGCACAGTTCGTGTGGTGATGACAGGTGGTGTAGTAGGGTTAACAGCTAGACAGACCACTACATACCTACATGTGCACAGATTGTGTTGTAATTACATATGGTGTAGTAGGGTTAACAGCTCGACAGACCACTACAAACCTACATGTGCATAGTTCTTGTTGTGATGACAGGTGGTGTAGTAGGGTTAACAGCTAGACAGACCACTACAAACCTACATGTGCACAGTTCGTGTTGTGATGACAGGTGGTGTAGTAGGGTTAACAGCTACACAGACCACTACAAACCTACATGTGCACAGTTCGTGTTGTGATGACAGGTGGTGTAGTAGGGTTAACAGCTAGACAAACCACTACAAACCTACATGTGCACAGTTCGTGTTGTAATTACATATGGTGTAGTAGGGTTAACAGCTCGACATACCACTACAAACCTACATGTGCACATTTCGTGTGGTGATGACAGGTGGTGTAGTAGGGTTAACAGCTCGACATACCACTACAAACCTACATGTGCACAGTTCGTGTGGTGATGACAGGTGGTGTAGTAGGGTTAACAGCTAGACAGACCACTACAAACCTACATGTGCACAGTTCGTGTTGTAATGACAGGTGGTGTAGTAGGGTTAACAGCTAAACAGTACACTACTAACCTACATGTGCACAGTTCGTGTTGTAATGACAGGTGGTGTAGTAGGGTTAACAGCTCGACAGACCACTACAAACCTACATGTGCACAGTTCGTGTTGTAATGACAGGTGGTGTAGTAAGATTAACAGCTAGACAGACCACTACAAAACTCCATGTGCACATTTCGTGTTGTAATGACAGGTGGTGTAGTAGGGTTAACAGCTAGACATACCACTACAAACCTACATGTGCACAGTTCGTGTGGTGATGACAGGTGGTGTAGTAAGGTTAACAGCTAGACAGACCACTACAAACCTACATGTGCACAGTTCGTGTTGTAATTACATATGGTGTAGTAGGGTTAACAGCTCGACATACCACTACAAACCTACATGTGCACATTTCGTGTGGTAATGACAGGTGGTGTAGTAGGGTTAACAGCTCGACATACCACTACAAACCTACATGTGCACAGTTCGTGTGGTGATGACAGGTGGTGTAGTAGGGTTAACAGCTAGACAGACCACTACAAACCTACATGTGCACAGTTCGTGTTGTAATGACAGGTGGTGTAGTAGGGTTAACAGCTAAACAGTACACTACTAACCTACATGTACACAGTTCGTGTTGTAATGACAGGTGGTGTAGTAGGGTTAACAGCTCGACAGACCACTACAAACCTACATGTGCACAGTTCGTGTTGTAATGACAGGTGGTGTAGTAAGATTAACAGCTAGACAGACCACTACAAAACTCCATGTGCACATTTCGTGTTGTAATGACAGGTGGTGTAGTAGGGTTAACAGCTAGACAGACCACTATAAACTTACATGGGCACAGTTCGTGTGGTGATGACAGGTGTGTAGTAGGGTTAACAGCTAGACAGACCACTACAAACCTACATGTGCACAGTTCGTGTTGTAATTACATATGGTGTAGTAAGGGTTAACAGCTCGACAGACCACTACAAACCTACATGGGCACTGTTCGTGTTGTGATGACAGGTGGTGTAGTAGGGTTAACAGCTAGACAGACCACTACAAACCTACATGTGCACAGTTCATGTTGTGAAGACAGGTGGTGTATTTGGGTTAACAGCTAGACAGACCAATACAAACCTACATGGGCACTGTTCGTGTTGTGATGATAGGTGGTGTAGTAGGGTTAACAGCTAGACAGACCACTACAAACCTACATGTGCACAGTTCATGTTGTAATGACAGGTGGTGTAGTAGGGTTAACAGCTCGACAGACTACTATAAACCTACATGGGCACAGTTCGTGTGGTGATGACAGGTGGTGTAGTAGGGTTAACAGCTAGACAGACCACTACAAACCTACATGTGCACAGTTCGTGTTGTAATGACAGATGGTGTAGTAGGGTTAACAGCTCGACAGACCACTACAAACCTACATGTGCATAGTTCGTGTTGTGATGACAGGTGGTGTAGTAGGGTTAACAGCTAGACAGACCACTACAAACCTACATGTGCACAGTTCGTGTTGTAATTACATATGGTGTAGTAGGGTTAACAGCTCGACATACCACTACAAACCTACATGTGCACAGTTCGTGTGGTGATGACAGGTGGTGTAGTAGGGTTAACAGCTCGACATACCACTACAAACCTACATGTGCACAGTTCGTGTGGTGATAACAGGTGGTGTAGTAGGGTTAACACCTCGACATACCACTACAAACCTACATGTGCACAGTTCGTGTGGTGATGACAGGTGGTGTAGTAGGGTTAACAGCTAGACAGACCACTACAAACCTACATGTGCACAGTTCGTGTTGTAATTACATATGGTGTAGTAGGGTTAACAGCTCGACAGACCACTACAAACCTACATGTGCATAGTTCGTGTTGTAATGACAGGTGGTGTAGTAGGGTTAACAGCTAGACAGACCACTACAAACCTACATGTGCACAGTTCGTGTTGTAATGACAGGTGGTGTAGTAAGATTAACAGCTAGACAGACCACTACAAAACTACATGTGCACAGTTCGTGTTGTAATGACAGGTTGTGTAATAGGGTTAACAGCTAGACAGTCCACTACAAACCTACATGTGCACAGTTCATGTTGTGATGACATATGGTGTAGTAGGGTTAACAGCTCTACAGACCACTACAAACTACATGTGCACAGTTCGTGTGGTGATGACAGGTGTGTAGTAGGGTTAACAGCTAGACAGACCACTACAAACCTACATGTGCACAGTTCGTGTTGTAATTACATATGGTGTAGTAGGGTTAACAGCTCGACAGACCACTACAAACCTACATGGGCACAGTTCGTGTTGTGATGACAGGTGGTGTAGTAGGGTTAACAGCTAGACAGACCACTACAAACCTACATGTGCACAGTTCATGTTGTGAAGACAGGTGGTGTATTTGGGTTAACAGCTAGACAGACCAATACAAACCTACATGGGCACTGTTCGTGTTGTAATGATAGGTGGTGTAGTAGGGTTAACAGCTAGACAGACCACTACAAACCTACATGTGCACAGTTCATGTTGTAATGACAGGTGGTGTAGTAGGGTTAACAGCTCGACAGACTACTATAAACCTACATGGGCACAGTTCGTGTGGTGATGACAGGTGGTGTAGTAGGGTTAACAGCTAGACAGACCACTACAAACCTACATGTGCACAGTTCGTGTTGTAATTACATATGGTGTAGTAGGGTTAACAGCTAGACAGACCACTACAAACCTACAGGTCCATAGTTCGTGATGTGATGACAGGTGGTGTAGTAGGGTTAACAGCTCGACAGACAACTACAAACCTACATGTGCACAGTTCGTCTTGTAATGATATATGGTGTAGTAGGGTTAATAGCTTAAAAGACTACTACAAACCAACACGTCCACAGTTCGTGTTGTAATGACATATGGTGTAGTAGGGTTAACAGCTCGACAGACCACTACAAACCTACATGTGCACAGTTCGTCTTGTAATGACATATGGTGTAGTAGGGTTAATAGCTTAAAAGACTACTACAAACCAACACGTTCACAGTTCGTGTTGTGATGACAGGTGGTGTATTAAGGTTAACAGCTCTACATACCACTACTAACCTATAGGTCCATAGTTCGTGTTGTAATGACATATGGTGTAATAGGGTTAACAGCTCGACAAACCACTACAAACCTACATGTGCACAGTTCGTGTTGTAATGACATATGGCACGGTAGGGTTAACAGCTAAACAGTACACTACTAACCTACATGTCCACAATTGGTGATGTAATGACATATGGCGTGGAAGGGTTAACAGCTCGACAGACCACTACAAACCTACAAGTCCACAGTTCGTGTTGTAATGACATATGGTGTAGTAGGGTTAACAGCTAGACAGACCACTACAAACCTACATGTGCACAGTTCGTGTTGTAATTACATATGGTGTAGTAGGGTTAACAGCTCGACATACCACTACAAACCTACATGTGCACATTTCGTGTGGTGATGACAGGTGTTGTAGTAGGGTTAACAGCTCGACATACCACTACAAACCTACATGTGCACAGTTCGTGTGGTGATGACAGGTGGTGTAGTAGGGTTAACAGCTAGACAGACCACTACAAACCTACATGTGCACAGTTCGTGTTGTAATGACAGGTGGTGTAGTAGGGTTAACAGCTAAACAGTACACTACTAACCTACATGTGCACAGTTCGTGTTGTAATGACAGGTGGTGTAGTAGGGTTAACAGCTCGACAGACCACTACAAACCTACATGTGCACAGTTCGTGTTGTAATGACAGGTGGTGTAGTAAGATTAACAGCTCGACAGACCATTATAAACCAACACGTCCACAGTTCGTGTTGTGATGACAGGTGGCGTATTAAGGTTAACAGCTCTACAGACCTACCACAAACCTACATGTGCACAGTTCGTGTTGTGATGACATATGGTGTAGTAGGGTTAACAGCTCGACAGACCATTACAAACCTACATGTGCACAGTTCGTGTTGTAATGACATACGGTGTAGTAGGGTTAACAGCTCGACAGACCACTATTGAACTAAATGTGCACAATTCATGTTGTGATGACAGGTGGTGTAGTAGGGTCAACAGCTAGACAGACCACTACGAACCTACCTGTGCACAGTTCGTGTTGTGATGACAGGTGGTGTAGTAGGGTTAACAGCTAGATTGACCACTACAAACCTACATGTGCACAGTTCATGTTGTGATGACAGGTGGTGTAGTAGGGTTAACAGCTAGACAGACCACTACAAACTTACATGTGCACAGTTTGTGTTGTAATGACAGGTGGTGTAGTAGGGTTAACAGCTAGACAGACTACTATAAACCTACATGGGCACAGTTCGTGTTGTGATGACAGGTGGTGTAGTAGGGTTAACAGCTAGACAGACCACTACAAACCTACATGTGCACAGTTCGTGTTGTAATGACACATGGTGTAGTAGGGTTAACAGCTCGACAGACCACTACAAACCTACATGTGCACAGTTCGTGTTGTGATGACATATGGTGTAGTAGGGTTAACAGTTCGACAGACCACTACAAACCTACATGTGCACAGTTCGTGCTGTGACGACAGGTGGTGTAGTAGGGTTAACAGCTCTACAGACCACTATTAAACTAAATGTGCACAGTTCGTGTTGTGATGACAGGTGGTGTAGTAGGGTTAACAGCTAGACAGACAACTACAAACCTACATGTGCACTGTTCGTGTTGTGATGACAAGTGGTGTAGTAGGGTTAACAGCTAGACAGACCTCTACAAACCTACATGTGCACAGTTCGTGTTGTAATGACACATGGTGTAGTAGGGTTAACAGCTCGACTGACCACTACAAACCTACATGTGCACAGTTCATGTTGTGATGACATATGGTGTAGTAGGGTTAACAGCTCGACAGACCACTACAAACCTACATGTGCACTGTTCGTGTTGTGAATGACAGGTGGTGTAGTAGGGTTAACAGCTCGACAGACTACTATAAACCTACATGTGCACAGTTCGTGTTGTGATGACAGGTGGTGTAGTAGGGTTAACAGCTAGACAGACCACTACAAACCTACATGTGCACAGTTCGTGTTGTAGATGACAGGTGGTGTAGTAGGGTTAACAGCTCGACAGACCACTACAAACCTACATGTGCACAGTTCGTGTTGTGATGACAGATGGTGTAGTAGGGTTAACAGCTAGACAGACCACTACAAACCTACATGTGCACAGTTCATGTTGTGATGACAGGTGGTGTAGTAGAGGGCACAGCTAGACATACCACTACAAACCTACATGTGCACAGTTCGTGTGGTGATGACAGGTGGTGTAGTAGGGTTAACAGCTAGACAGACCACTACAAACCTACATGTGCACAGTTCGTGTTGTGATGACAGGTGGTGTAGTAGGGTTAACAGCTAGACATGACCACTACAAACCTACATGTGCACAGTTCATGTTGTGATGACAGGTGGTGTAGTAGGGTTAACAGCTAGACAGACCACTACAAACTTACATGTGCACAGTTTGTGTTGTAATGACAGGTGGTGTAGTAGGGTTAACAGCTAGACAGACCACTACAAACCTACATGTGCACAGTTCGTGTTGTGATGACAGGTGGTGTAGTAGGGTTAACAGCTAGACAGACCACTACAAACCTACATGTGCACAGTTCGTGTTGTGATGACAGGTGGTGTAGTAGGGTTAACAGCTAGACAGACCACTACAAACCTACATGTGCACAGTTCGTGTTGTAATGACATACGGTGTAGTAGGGTTAACAGCTCGACAGACCACTACAAACCTACATGTGCACAGTTCGTGTTGTGATGACATATGGTGTAGTAGGGGTAACAGCTCGATAGACCACTACAAACCTACATGTGCACAGTTCGTCCTGTGACGACAGGTGGTGTAGTAGGGTTAACAGCTCTACAGACCACTATTAAACTAAATGTGCACAGTTCGTGTTGTGATGACAGGTGGTGTAGTAAGGTCAACAGCTAGACAGACTACTACGAACCTACCTGCGCACAGTTCGTGTTGAGATGACAGGTGGTGTACTAGGGTTAACAGCTAGATTTACCACTACAAACCTACATGTGCACAGTTCATGTTGTGATGACAGGTGGTGTAGTAGGGTTAACAGCTAGACAGACCACTACAAACCTACATGTGCACAGTTCGTGTTGTAATGACAGGTGGTGTAGTAGGGTTAACAGCTAGACAGACCACTCTAAACCTACATGGGCACAGTTCATGTTGTGATGACAGGTGGTGTATTAGGGTTAACAGCTAGACAGACCACTACAAACCTACATGGGCACTGTTCGTGTTGTGATGACAGGTGGTGTAGTAGGGTTAACAGCTCGACAGACCATTACAAACCTACATGTGCTCAGTTCGTGTTGTAATGGCATATGGTTTAGTAGGGTTAACAGCTAGACAGACCACTACAAACCTACATGGGCACAGTTCGTGTTGTGATGACAGGAGGTGTAGTAGGGTTAACAGCTAGACAGACCACTATAAACCAGTTTGGCAGCGTTCCTAATTGGATGGCTTTATAATGACGGAGGAATTAGACTAAATTACAATTTGCTGTCCATTCGTAATGTTGTTCGACTGGACAGTTTCTCTTGAGATTTCGTTTATCAAGTAAGCGATTGTTTTCAGTTACAATCAGATCTCTTATTCATTGTCCAATGACAGGGATATTCGTTATAACATAATTATTATTTTAAATTATTACTGCATTTGTGTTTGCGTACTGCCGTACATGGCCGAAATGAATTCTTGATTATGAGAAGAACATCACACAACAATTAAGTATTATTGTTGGGTATTGTTACAGTTTACTCAATTTAGTATTATATAAGAAAATATTTTTACTTTTATTTTAATTTTAAATCTTAAATACATAGCTTATTTATGTTAAATTACGATAACAACATAAAGTAAAAAGCATCATTTTAGTTCGGTTGGCCAAACTAATATTTGATTTTAAAAATGTCATTCTTTATCAGTATTATACTTCTAGTACACACAGATTTAAAGCAATGCTATTACATACATAATGGAGGTAGATAGCGTGATTGCATAGCAATGTTATATAAAGTAACGATTACAAATATTTGTGGAATGGACTTAGTGAGCGAATACATTGCGCGGGCTGGAGTGTTTACTGATAGCATTAATGATAATCACTAACCGAATTTCATTATGGAAACATTGGGCTTTTATCATACGTTGTTAAAAGCTATTAATGTTTATGTTCTTGAGTAATTATTTTTGTACTGTATTAACTGTTCGTCACAAAATACGTAGCGTGAGTGGTGAAGAACACAGATTCTTAATGTCGTAATCGATTCTGGGAAATAAACCACGTATGTATTTTAAGGTACTCAAAACCTATGATAGATAGATGATAGATTGTTTTATTTTGAAGTTACGTGGTAGAGAGGACTCAATAGTCCTAACTTCGCCTCCAAATTAAGCCATTTCTCATTCCATAATATGTGAACATTGGCTAGCTTTAGAATAAAAAGGAAATTTTAATAAATAAGGTTTATTTAAGTTAATAATTATTCGATTGTATTTATATTATTATAGTTATCAATAATAATATAATTTTATAGTTATCTATAAAATAGAAATAAAATCTTTATTTTACATAGTTAAGGTGACTGGGATTCTACTTGTAAGGACCAAGTATTTATACATCTTAAAATAATAGTTATTATTAAGATAATATCAGCACTGGTACTAAGCAATATTTTTTATATCTCCAAATCATGTAACAAGTGATTCTGGGTGTATTAATCGGCTGCAACGTTATCCAAGACGCATATATTTTATGTAGGAGTGTGGACATTGGCACCTCTAGTGAAAACGCCACCACTCTATTGGTATTGTACACTAAACTAGGACAATTTGAAACGATATTTTCACCTAATTTTGTTAACCTCTAGCATTCAGGGAATATTATTCGATATAAAATGATGTAAACATGACACACACACACACACACACACACACACACACACACACACACACACACACACACACACACACACACACACACACACACACACACACACACACACACGTGTCATATAGCACGTCAGGTTGTACTTATTGAATCCAATCCTAACAACCCATCGACGAGGAACATACAAAATAACTTAACCAAAATACCAGAAGGTGACGAATTATAAGTAAATCGATAGTTATTGTTTTCTTGTGTATCTAAAACCACATGACCAATGTCAAAGGTACGTTACTTAATAAGTTAATTTCGGAATTTTGTTCCATATGCGTGGACATTACGCAAAATACCTCTATCAGTACGCGTTCTCGTTTTCTTACAGCTTATTTCTCTAATCAGTTCTGCAAAGATAATATATGTCCAGTATGACGTCATCAGCACCACCAGAATGTAATATGTTAGTACAGTACTAACCGTCTCGTCAAGTTCAGCTTTTCACATACGTCCTAGAACGTTTTTAGTGAAGGTCATTTTTACTGACAAATGAAAAATCGAATGACCTCACCTTGACAGTACTCCTCTTGGATAGGGCACCTTCCGGATCCTGTTCAGGAAATGCCCATGCTGACTAAGAAGCTGGATGAGGTAATGTCTAATCTTGTCTTGCCTAATCATTATTTGGTGTATGTGATAAGTGAGTCCATTTGCCGGCCTCCAAGAATTCAATTTCAAGAGATAGCTCTTTGGTTTGGATTAGAAGATGCTTTAGAAAATATCATGGTCACTTCCTGTCATTTATAGAAGTAAGGCTTTTTTGAACAACACCTATTTTAGCGTACAATAACCACCTAATTCTTCTATAAACACAAGTATTGTACCTTTTAGGTATTCAGTCTTGCTTCGTTATATTAAAATATGACCATGTAAATTAATAAAACAATCCAACAACACGTAGTAGGCATTGTGCACGTCTATGAGAAACGTGTGGCAAGTTTGATAATTATTATCATATAGTTATTTAATGAGATATTAAGAGATTTTCGTGTTACTCCGTTTAAAATCACTATCATTGAGTTGGTCTGTATTCAATACAAGCTCCATTTAACCGCTTATCCTTAGTAAGTAAATCAAAATTGTTCTTCTCCACCATACGCTAAAAATGTTGGGCTAAGAAATTTTACGACATGTACAACTTATTTTTTTTTCTTTTTATTCAAATTAAGAGTAATAGAATGGAAAACATATGATTATGGATACTTGTTGTTGTTTACACCAATCCATTTATTAATTTACTGATAAATTGACTAAATCAATAACAATTATAGAGGGGACAAATGTTATAAATAATGTTAGACTTGGCCAGTAACTTACATTCTTAGCTATGGCTTATATAATAAGAGACAAGTGTTTATTATAAATTCATTCAGAATATAATTTGTTTTATTTTAAATTTACATGGTAGAGAGGACTCAATAGTCCTAACTTCGTCTCCAAATTAAGCCATTTCTCATTTCATAATATGTGACCATTGGCTAGCTATAGAATAAAAAGGAAATTTTAATAAAGAAGGTTTATTTAAGTAAATAATTATTCAATTCTATTTATATTATTATAGTTTCCAAAATATTATTCATATTGAGAATAGGAACAAGAATGTAACCTCTCTAGTAGTGTTTACTTCGATGGCAACAATTGAGCGATCACTATAATAAACTTTAAACTAAATGTAACATATCAAATAAATGGTAGTAATAACACTACCTTTTGAATAATAATATCTTATTGTGAGTGTTATAAAAACAGTATGGTAAACTAAAACTTAATAAGATAGTCCAATTTTCATGATATACTAAAATTATATTTAATCAATACTTATGAGTTATAAATTCAACCAAATGGCCATTTCATACAATCTGACTATCCATTGGTTAGTAAATACTAATTAGTGAGCAATAAAAACAAAGCGAATAAGGCTATAAAAGCCATCACCTAACCGGTTTGTTGTGTTCGGCTGCTTCACTGGAGAAACTTCTCTCGCAGCTTTCTGCTTGAATAAACATTGTGTGGCATTCCCACTCTTAATTAAAGAAAGGCGACATTCTTGACTTTCAACTACATATACCACCCACATTATGTTTAGCAAAGTTTACCCATTTATATATCAAACTGATTTTATTAATTGCTATGTTTATTTCCCTGACAATTGACAAACACTTATTGTTTCATAATTGTTTATTACAGATATGTAGAATTTCCCAAATAGTCCTTGTTATTACATGATAAATGACTAAATATGAAATAAATCAGCTATATCTCCCTTAAAACGTTAATTATATTTATTTGGACGTCTTTTTTACATTATGACTTTGCCAAACAATGAAATACAACTGTCTTTAAGCTGACACTTAAACATTTTCAAAGAAAACTGGCAACGTAATGTTTATAAATAACAGCATTTTTACTTGTTAGTTATACATAAATGTTTTCATATATAAGTAACAATCACGATAAAATCTTATGAGTTGTAGCTAGGAACAGTTTAATAGAACTTTAAAAGCCACAATACTGTTAGGCAATGCACGAGAGAGAACTGAACTACTCAGGTCAGAGCTAGCAAATACAGGAGAACACTGCCCAAGGCATCTTTACTCACAGCAGACTGATAGCCAATATGATAGTCCGTCGTCCAGGTAACGACATTCTCTGATGTATATGATATGTATAGTTCTCTTGTACGGTGTGAGGTCTGGGGGTTAGCCCTTGATGGATGTGTCAACTAGAGGAAGCTCGCAACGGCAATATACGTTAAAGATTATTTTAGAGAGGATTATTATCAATGAGGTTTACCACAACGATCTTTTAGTGAAAGAGTGGCTCTCCATTTTCATCCTAAGAGTAAGGAAAAGATTCCCGGGAGGAGAAGAAACAAACTCTACACGTTGGGAACCTTTCGGGAAATAAATAATTGATAAGCTGTCAGATTGTAACGATCCTTGCCGATATCGAGCCTAAGTATTGTTAGAAGTGTGTTAAGCTGAACTATTTTCCACTCAGTTTCAGTATAGGGAATGTCATTCCAAATTTTCACTGGAGTATGTAATATTTTGAGGCTAGCCCCAATCAGATACGTGTTTTGTGCAGATGAGTTAAAATTATATAAAAACAATTTTAAAGTAATGACAGATGAAATGATCATCTCCATAAAGTGTACAGGAAATTTGTTGGTGAAACTCTGGCCTATCAACACTGTTGGATGATTTATCTATAGGTCATCTTTAAAAGCCAACTGATCCTTTCTGAGAGCTTGACAATTATAGGCATATATGGGTGCAGTGTATAAGGCCCTACTAGGTTAATGTGTCCCATAACTAACTTACGTGTATGGACGGGTGGGTGGTCCATTACTGCGGTATGTGTATGGGTGGGTGGGTGGGCCATAACTTCCGTATGTGTATGGGCGGGTGGGTGTGCGATAACTACCGTATGTGTATTTCCATAACTACCGTACGTGTATGGGTGGATGAGAGGGATATTTACTGACGTTTATTGTCAATGTAGATGCACAGTTTTTCACTTTAACACAATGTCGTGATACTGTTCTCCCACTAACCTAGACACCATTAGATAACACTAGCCACCCATTTACCTTGTTATCATGACACAGTCTACCCTCTCACCTTGCCAAAATACATGACATCGTAGATTAGTAATATTCATTGTTAGAGTACGTAATACTATTTGTAGTGGTGGTGGTGAATGTGTGTTTAAAGCATTCCCCCTCCCCGCTCCCCTCATTAGAATTCTCTCAAAACTGTAACAGGCAAACAACCTGTGAGCGTATAAATTATTTGAAGATATTAATTAATTTATTGAGCTTCTAAACTTTTAATTTTCATATTTGTTTATGAGAAAATTTTATTTTCTGTTTTATATGGTGTAGTAGATATTCAAGTACACCTAATTATAAGACCTACAACAGCTTGGTAACTAAATGGAAGCTATTAAATACGTTTAACTTAATCTTTTATTACGGTGATGTTTTCATAAGTAAATACTATAACGCAATGTTGCTGAGAGTGCTGAGTGGAATGCTTCGGTTTGTTATGTCATTTAGATGTGGGGAGAGGGGTTGCTGAGGGTATGTTTGGACGTGACACATCCTGATTGCTCGCAGGTGGCTTCACCATATCCTCCCACTAAAAACATATCCCCTCTCAAATGGGACAACTTTTTTTGTAACTCCCTTGGACTTAGTATTCTCCACCCACTGTAGTATTTCTGATTCTTTATCGTATATTAAATACATTTTCCTATAAAATATTTACTTCAATTAAACCATAGTCTTTTTAATAACACATTTAACACATAGTTAAAGAGTTTAGAGTGTTTAACTTTATATACATTATTATGATTAGAACAATTTTTGGTGTTTGAATAAATTAAGTTTAAAATAGATCAGACAATTTTAGATCTTCATAGAAAATTATTTAGTTTCCAATCAATTGTTATGTATAACCATCATTTTTAATTGGAAAACTATTGTTCTCAAATGACCCTACTACACGTTTTGGTGTTAATTAATCGCTTTTTATAATTCACCCCAGTTTAATAAACATAAGATGTGGCAACGATAAGTAAGTATCTTTTGGATTTTTAAGAGAGAGTAGAAATAGGACAAAATTAATACACGGTTACTCTTGACCATCGATACAAACTAAGTTCGATTTTCAGCTCGTTGGACCAAATAGTCGGCACTGGTGGCGCAGTGCTGTAACCTAGCTACTTGAGGACAAAGTGTTTGGGACATTGTAGGCGATATGTTCCATGCTCGGTTATCTTAATACCGACACGGTGCCTGCTCAATGGTTGCCATCAACGTGAAAAGTACTAGAGAAATCTGGAGTGTCCGTGTTGAATGGTAGTCAAGGTTCGGATGTTGTGTAGGGGAGAGAACTGAGTGTCAGACTTGTCAGTTAGCTGAAAATCAGACCAACACTACGTGGTTCGTGGTAAAGCTGTAGGTCCCATAGTTGCCCTGGCTATTGGGTTATTAATAGATAGTCCTTTCTGAGCTAAGTTGAACTCAGATAGCAACAATGACTACACTAGTTCATCTACACTCATCACACTCATTCATTCCTCATATTCGCCTATATATCTACGATCGGCGTCTTAGAGATGAATAAATGAATGAATTAATAAATGAACTTCTTACCGTGATTTTATATCAATCGTGGTGTAGTGGGTATTGTACTTACGTATAACCAGTTATTGAACCCGGGTACACTGTATGACATCAGTGCGTCAATTTCATTTAACTGTAAATATATATATGGTATTAAATCTGCATTAGCTTGTATACAGATACTTGAAGTTTATTATTTTATTTATGTTAGTAATCGTTCCACATAAATTATTAGATCGTTATGCAAACAGTTTACCATCACAAGGATTTTAATAACAATTGTAATAATAATATTATAATAAAATAATAATTTGATAATAACATAATATAATAATACATAATAATATAATAATGAACGAATAATAGAAGAATTTGTTCATAAATTGGAAGTTAAAAGACTAATAAATACCAAATCTTCCTTTTTAAAATAGTTGTACAATATAAAATACATCTAGCACTTGTAATAATTGTCAAAAACATATTTGTAGTTCATTATACCCCAAATATTGTATTTAAAAAATAATACATGGTTGTGAGTATGAATCTGGTAGCTCTACGTTATTTTTGGAGAAATAGCTTCATTTTAAATATTTAATATACAAATATAATGTCTTACTTAATCTTGGCTCATTACTTTTGGTAATTGTAAAATTATTAATTGGATGAAAAAAAACAATAATGACATTAAAAAAAAAGCAAATTGAAGTTTTTCTATAGCATTAAACCATCGTTGGATTCTTTGTTACCAGAAAGAAAAATATATTTTATACATTTTTCGTTAAATAAATATGATACAATTTTTAAATACATTTTCCAAATCATAAGCATTTCTATAGTACATTCATTTTAAACATATAATATATATATATATATATATATATATATATATATATTTATATATATATCAGCTAATTGTAAACGTTTATTTATTTTTATACACAGAACATACAAAGAATTTCTGGTTTGTTTGAATACTTTACAACCCGGTGGATTGTTTACTTTTACAACGAAATGGTTTTTATTTGTTGAAACACAAATGCGAATAAATTCCAGTAGGAAATAGTTCCAGAACAATCCGGGAGTAAATGCCGGAAAAGTTTGCGAGCATTACGTAAATGGCCGCTATGTTGGTCTCGATAGGCATTAGTTAGCTACTTCACTTTCCTCTGTTAAAACAAGGAATAGTTGTTTTACTAAACAAAAACAGTTTTTAAATGCCTCCTGCGTATTTATATGTATTGTTCTATAAATAAACTTACCTTTAAAAATGTAAAAATAATTAATTAAATTCAAACTGCATATAATTTAACAATAATATATAGATTAAAAGTACATAGTCCAAAGATATATTTTAGATGTTATAAATGTATAATTACAGTCTAAAATATTATGAAATTACCACATTCCAAAATGATAGTGGGTCCTAGTAATTTTATTATTTTTTAATATATTATTCATATGAGATATATAAAGAGTCCCGTTATGACTTGTCGTAACTATAAAGCTAAGACTGTTCTTTCGTGATATTTATTAGCTGAATAATGCCCTATAGTTTAACACAAACAGTAGAATTCTTCGTAAAATATTAGGGACATAGTTTAGTATAGGCCCATTTTTACAAAAGAAAGATTCGCATAATTTTTTTCAGATATAAAGATATAAACAAAATTCAATTCCTAAATTTCACCCAATTAAGTATCAAGTAAAAAATCTACTTTAAGTGAAATACAATTAACCGTCAGTTTTTAAATGAAAAATTTCAAATGAGTTTTTTGTTTTGTTTACTAATAATTGCCTGAATATAAGTTCACTAGACTAGACACAAGGCATTTGTATGTTAAGTTCATTTTTAACTCTAATGCATCCGTACTAAAACTTGAGATCTGATTTTGGATTATTTTACAAAATCTTAGATTTTTATAGTGAATTTATATATATACAGTAGTTACGTTATTTAAAAATGCGAGATACTGAATAAAACGGGTTTTTAAAAATAATTTTGAACTTCTCACTTACTTACTATTTTTTTTATTTTTTATTTTTAATTAAATGTACTTATAAATATAAAATACATCTTGTATGAATTATATTATTATAGCATCATCTTCATGGTACAGGGATATAGTACAATGTGTATCACTTTAGTGTTTTTAATAATATAGGAGGTGTAATTTCCGTAACAACATATTTATAATGATTTTATAATAAGTACATATTTTTCTAAGTGATATAAAATTACTTAACCTACAAATAGAGTAGGTCTGCTTCACTGAACTTTTCTTAAACTAACATAGAGTTTATGTGTTACTTTAAACCTCAGGTAACAAATCTTAACTCCAAAAAAGGTTTTAAAACCCGATTTAAGTATTAATATCTAAAATTCATGTCTCGCTTGGAAGTTTTTTTAATTTGTAATGCTAATTATAGCTCTTACTATTTTAACTGTCATTTATTTTAAATTTCAGTTTATAAAAATAATTTTTGTCTGTATTCACTTCACCAAACAGGGGATGAATTATTGATACTACTTAAATCATATGATATAGAATTTTAATATTTATTTGTAATAAATTGTAAAGTGATATGTAACTATACTGTCCAGAGAGTGTTCTAATGCATCGAGCATGTTCGCCGTTTCTAATTTTTAGACGAGGCTGTTATCTCATATCTAGTACATAATATTCAGAAATAAAGTGCTTAAGAGGATTGTTTCAAAGACATTTAAGATAGGGGTATAAATAATCATGTAGGAAATATACATGAATTATTTATTGTATTTTCATAGGTATTTTCCTATACGCATGTAGTAATCATATTAGAAAATTCAATTAAAAGAAAATGCCATTGAAATCCTTATAGCATAAGTGAATATTGGTACTTTATTGATATTTATTTGCAAATTCCTCATCATCATTTTCAATACTGTAAAATACGTAAATATGGGTTTGAGAAGTCTTAAAAAATATATTAAATGTTCCACTGTACATGTATGAGTGGGTGGGTGAGTCAATACCACTGTACGTGTATGGGAGAGCGGTTGGGTCTATATCAGTGTACGAGTATGAGAGGGTGGCTGGGACAATACCGGTGCACGTATGTGAGGGAGCGGTTGGGTCAATACCATTCTACGTGTATGAGAGTGTGGGTGAGTCAATACCACTGCATGTGTATGGGGTAGCGGTTAGGTCACTACCACTGTACGTATATGAGAGGGCGGGTGAGTCTATACCTCTGTACGAGTATGAGAGGATGGGTGGGACAATACCACTGTACGTGTAGGGGAGGGCGGTTGTGTCAATACTGTACGTGTATGAGAGTGTGGGTGGATCAATATCACTGTACGTGTATGGAAGGGTGGATGAGTTAATACCACTCTACGTGTATGAGAGGGTGGGTTGGTATATAACTACGTGTGTGTGAGGGCGCTTGGGTCAATACTATTTTATGGGAATCGAATCCAGACCTGCTGCGGAGCAAGCCACTGTTTTAGCCCTTAGTTACGGCTGCTCTAGTACGTTTTAAAAAGCGTAACAAGAAAACTAAACTATAACTTGATTCACGATTCCTTACCGATTGTTGAAATTAAACTATTTAAGGGATCTCTTTACAATAAATGGTTGTTTTTAATTTTATATATTGATATACGCATATAGACGTTACTAAAAGTCTTTGAATTTAAACTTACTTAGAAGTGCCCTACTTCCAAAGGACTTGCTAGGATAATCCCGAGTCTTATAAACCAGTAGTTTAAAGTGATAAAACTAATTGCTGCAAAGGCTGCAAACTTTAAGCGGAATAATACATCATACTCTAGAGAGCAGATTTTCCGGTGCATGGAAGCAGAATTATGCTTTCATTTCATTAAAAGCTTGTTCTCAAAGGCGTAAAATTAAAACAGAAATGTTTTATGTGTCGTGGACTGTTCAAAATGAGTTCAGTGTTATAATGCATTTATAGCAAAGTTTTATAAGTTAATATGAAATGACTGTTTCAATCACTGAATGTATTTTATATACATATCCAAAATGTAATATATTTTGAACTACTTTCAGGTATTAAGAAAATTATTTGATAGTTTTGGAATGCTGGAACTAAAAAAAGTATTAAATATTGCAAATTAAACACGTAATTTAAATCACATATTTGTTGGTATTCAAATATACAATCAGAATGAATTAAAAGGTAAAATTTATCTACATTTAGGGTGAAATGAACTTGAAAAAATGTAGATGATATGTATGTAAATCATATGAAAATGACTATACAACGTATAACTAATATTAAATATATTATTTACAGTATAAGAACAAATGGTTCGAGCCTTGTTTGACATATCACCGGTTTACTATGTAACTATTAATCGAAAAACTTACATTTTACCCAGTTTTATCCATATCAGTTATTACTGTATTAAACAAATGTTTTTTTCTGCAATTAGCTTTTGTATTACAAGAAGCATAATTATAATTATGTACTTTAAAAAAAGTGTATTACTTGCCTTTAAACCTAATTTACATAATATATAAATCACAGTCGTTATACTAGTAAACATTTACTAAACCATGCAAGAAATATTTAAAGAGAATGTTATATAACGTTTTAAAGATTTATGTATTAAATTAAAAGTAAAATAATCAACATATGTTGATAATTAGAGCATAAATTAAAAAACTAAGTGTTACGTTATTAGGGTGGGATTCTATATAGACGTATATTACAATTGTTTAATAATAAAGACTTCCAATGTGTTCTATAATACTAACAATTAAATTTTATTAGTAAATATACGTTAAAACTGGCAGGCCTTGATTAATTATATTAACCGTCCTTCACTTACTATCTCTTAATAGGTTTTCAGTACAAATTTATATTCTATGGATAATGGACCCTGAAAAAAAAAGACTCGTGGAAAGAAGCACCTACTAGTACCAATCTTTAACCTTTACATAGATGTTATGTAAAATAACTTACTACATAGTCACATACACAAGTATAATATTTTCATTAATTGGTCCTAAATTAACAATTATTTAGAAGTTCAGATACTTTTTTTTAATTGGTCTTCCAAGTTATTAACATTTACTTTTGCTATAATTATCATTATTTTAAATTTGTTATCTTAAGTATCGAAGTAAACGTGTCAATTCAGTTATTTGGTTATACGATTTTGAAAAGCATGAAGTAATTTGCTTTTTAATAAGATGATAATTTATTCCCCTGTTATAAAGTTTCCAAAAGCAGTTTTCAAGTATAAACTTCCTTCCCGATGCAATGTAACTTAGCGATCTAAGAGTCAAGCATGCAAATGTCAGACAAGTTGAAACTCTTATTTGATACTTTATCCAATATTACTTTGTAATACATCATATATTAGGTTTTTCATATAGTAAAATGTGTCAAAGTAAGTTTTTTTTACCAATTTAACTATGATCATTTTTAATATTTTAATTGTTAATTAGGATTACAAAAGAAAAAAAAATTTAATTATTAAAATAGATAGTAGTGGTATACTCAAATACACAAAGTTATGAGCTGATATATCAAACATGTTAAGTTAAAGCAAGATAATTTACAATAAATTATGTTATAATCATATAGAAATGTAAATCCTATTAGCGATAATCTATCTTACATGCATTCAACATGATATGATAATTAATACCGCCTTTATTTAAAAGCAGTTATACATTAACTTAGGATCATTTAAGGTCGTGAACAATTATAATGAAAACTGGAAACAACGTGGAAATGTGGATATTTGTAAAAACAGTGTATGATGGATGTATGTACCTTTTTATAATACATATGTGGAGCTATATGATTCAATGCTGCTTTGTCATACAAAAATAATGTAAATAATATATGATAGTTTAAAATATTACACTGTGCTATTCAATAGAAGGTGACTTGGTGAAATTTGACAATTTGTTTAACGTCACTTGCCAGTTCATGGGTTGAATTTACCTCACCAATTTATGGCTTGAAAGTGACCAACCAGTTCAAGGGTTAACTGTCTTAACTGTCCAGAGGGGACATTTTAAGGATTACCTGTCCATGTGTGGACTATACTCGGCGAGCTTAGTACTATTAGCACACTTGCCCATGAAACTGATATCCCGCTTGGAGCAAAGCAGTCCTCCTTACTAAAATGAATGCCATTTTATACCATAATTAATTGAATACCACCCATTCCTAGAAGTTACTTAGTCAAGTATAAACTTGAAAAATAATTTTTAAATAATAAGATGTATTAAAATGTTTTCAATTGTTGAATAAAATGCATACAAGAAAATAACGTTCCATTGCAGATCTAGATATATTCAAGCTAAATGTCTAGAAAGCAACAACTTAGTACCCGTAATAAAAAGATCACCATCATGACGGCACAAATTAAAAATATCAGATAAAACTACTATGTTGGATAGTTACGAAATTTAAGACCCTTTATTCAAGATGAATTGGTAATTGAATTTGGCCAGTAATTTTTTAAGGATTTTGCTCGGAAAAAATCTATTACGTTAACTTGTATCGTAATTTAACATAAGTATTATGTTAAATTTTTATTTATGGTGATGCGTACTATTTACCCAAGAATAAAAATTATTAATTTGGAAAAAATATAACTATAAAATGTTATCTAAATATTACTTATTCTATTTATAAACACGTTCAATGTATTGGAACTTATAAAAATAAAACTAGAGGATCGACATTTGTTTTTGGAAACATTTTGAAAATATATGAAGAAAATCTTATTAATCGGTTGGTAGATCCTGGTTTATCTACTATGTGATTATATATTTTGAGCTGTAATCCGCATATGGGTTTGATAAATAGATTTCTAAAATAATGTGTTGAGGATTAGTAAATAGCGATTAAATACCTTAAAATGTTTTGAACTTCTTTTTTTAATTTTTTAAACATAGTTTAGTTTTTAGTTTTTTAACGTTTTTTAAACATAGGTTTTTTTAAACAAGGGATAACATTGCAAGCACATTTTTCAAATCAACGACTTAAATTATCTCAAATAATATATTTTACTGTTGAGATCTACTTTGTTTTGTTCCAGTACACGTCGTTATATTATCCAGGATTATTACAGTCAAAGTAATATAAGCTGTAGTTTTAATTACTCCGAGCTGTTTCTAGTTGCAGTCGAGTAATTAAAGTTCAGTAACGGAGATAAAATTCTCACTTGGATACGTCATAAAGTAATAAAATCTTAAGAATACAAATGTAGGTACTTATTTGTTAAAATTATATACCTTATGTATTTAAAATATTTAAGTTGAATAAGACAATACTTTTAAAATAATTTATTGACATCAGAAACATACAATTAGGCTATTGTAATATTACTCATGCACTATTGAGCTATTATTACCTCAAAGGTATTTTTATATCCATATAAAATGTTAATATACTGCTAAAGACTTTCATGTATAATTTATCAATTGCTTTAAAAATATATAAATACCAGATATTTGAATGGTGATTGACAACAAATATGTCACTCGTTGTGCAAAATGTACCTGTAAAAAACGGATTACGTATTTTCATATGCACGAACGCATGCTGTTCTATCTTTTGAAGTTTACTTTCAACTACGGTGCATGTGTATGCGTAGGAATTTGCATGTTGGAGTATAAAGAAAAACAACGCTTCTTGGAGTAAAAAACAGCTTATAATCACAGAAGGTTTAAAAGTTTCTGTTGCCTTATTTTATGTTTGTTACAGTATTGTAATACAGGTATATTTTCCGTGTGTTTGCTTAACTATCCTACAATAACTGTTATACGACAACCGAAGATGTTAGCTGAAATGCAAGCTTTGTCGTGACACAGCAACAGTAGTTGATTAATTAATATAGTTCCCAGTTGTTGTTGATTACCACGTAATACAAAGGAATTCAACCATTTTTCATTGTTTCTGAATTTTCCTGTCTTAAATTCAATATCAATGAAAATCATTTTAGGAAGATATATGTTAATTAATTTCGTATGAATCATAAGCACAAGACAAGTAAATGATTTAGCTATGCCAAGTTAAAATCAATATGTTTAAATCATTGCCTTTTTATTAATCAGGATATTAGTATGATTAAAGCTGCAAAAGCATATTATGATGAAAGTTTACCAAACATAAATTTAAAATTAAAATTACTGTAAAGTATTAAGGTACATAGATTACGTGTTAACTTGTTAAATTGTTTCGAATATATGACTTTAATTGACTTAATCTTTTACCAATATACCACTTCTTGCCTCCTGTTAAAAAAGCGTCATACGAAGTTTATTTATATACAATAAAAAACGTGTTGTATAGTTATTAATTTGATTCCTGACTGTTTATATTTAACTGTACACAAAATGTGAGTCAATGTACCTAAACCACATATATTCAGAAAGCTCCTTGACATTACTAAATTGCATATTCGGAGATAAATAGTCAATTACTTGTCTAAGGTTCATTTAGAATATAAACAGTTCCGCAGGGGTCTATTCTAGGTCCAGTTTTCTTCCTGGTTTACGTTAATAAGGTAGGGTCTTCTGTCTTGAGTGCAAATATCGTTCAATATGCGGACGATACAACACTCTGCTTCAAAGCTGAGTCCATTCCTGCACTTAAAATTGAAGCGTTCCCTAATCTAAATGCCTGTGTTCAGCAATTTGAAAAGGAATATTTATCTACAAACCATTCAAAAATAAAATACATTCATTTTTCTTTAAGATATCAAGAGTCATGCTTAAAGCCACTGATAATGGTTGATGGCATTCTTCTTGATGAAACAAACTCTGTCAAGTTCCTGGAAATTCACCTAGATAGGGCGTTGACCTGGAGCTGCCACATTGACAGCGTTTGTGCAAAAATTGCCTCTGGTATTTTTTCTTTGAGAAACATTTCAAAATGTTGCACAGTTAAGGTACAGTTAATGGCCTATTTCGGTCTCATTTACTCTCACCTTACCTATGGAGTAAGACTGTGGGGTATCTTTTCCTTAGACAAACTTCAAAGAGTTTTTCGGCTACGAAAAAGAACAATCCGAATTATTTCCAAATTAAAAGTTAGAGAGTCATGCAACCAGTCCTTCAGGGAATTAGGTTTGCTAACGCTGCCTTGCATTTACATTTTGAGACTGCACTCTATTGTAGATTCAAATGTAATTTAACACGAGGTAGTGACATCCATCAACACGAAACAAGAAGTAGTCACAGGTTTAGAGTGGCTCGGCACCGTACATCGGCCTTGAAACGCAAACCGTCTGTAGCAAGCGTCCAAGTTTTAAACATTCTCCCAGATTATATTAAAAGGGAACAAAATTTCAACAAATTCAAGTCTCGATTAAAAGGCTATTTAGTAGCTCTCGCTTGTTATTCTGTGGGTGAATTTATAGCAGACTCTTAATTTGCGGACGTCTCGGGAGAGATCCTGTATGAATGTTATTGCTGTAGAAGAGTGTTTGTAGTGAATGAATGCGTAACTCTGTGAACGAATGAACTCCCCCACTAAACTTTGCTGAAATTGTTTTTTTAGTTATTTTATCCTACAACTATCATTAGTTTGTATGATCAATATTACTAATAATATGACTTTTGCTATACAATATGTACATATTGTCAAAAAGCAATAAAAACTATTTCATTTCATTTCAACACAGTTTTAATTTAGACGTACGAAAAAAGTTCAATAAACCAATATCAATATTTTCAAAGTATATTTATGATTTGTCTTTTTTTAGGGACAGAGAATGTCAGGTTTGGTCGTAACAAATCCTCATTTCAAGGAAGTAGTCATATTAACTCTCCTTCCTCTATAATTGACATTTATAGTAACTATAGTAAACATGCTGGCAGGTACATTTCGGGTTAGTCTAATATATGTTTGATGAATGAACCTCTAAAACTGTTATATGGATCAAATAATTAATCTTATGTTTATTATATCTATATGTTTTTTTTTTTTTTATTTCACTCGCCAGTTCACATGGGCTTGCAGGCCTGCGCGTGAACATATTCAACGAATGAAGTACCGTTGGCTCAAGGGGTATTTGAGCATTGGACCTTGCCCCCCGCAGTCCGAAGCCTAAGCTACTGGGCCACCACACCGGCTCTAAATATATCTCCTATTGTCTTCATGTTCTCTCCAACAAGTGAGATTATAAATAATCTCTCAAGCATTTTATAAATAATTTCATAATTTGAACTCATTCGTTGTCTTAATACCCCGTTAAAATACACTTGAATTTTTATGTAAACTTAAATGTGTATTGTGTATATAAGTGCAATAAATATATTACTTCTAACCACTGGTAAAACGTATACTTTAAAAATGTTCGTTAATTTACGTGTTTCTGCTGACATGTTCTTAAACTTCACTGAACGAAGGAAGGTTCAAACATTATCTCAGTTAAAGATTTAAAATCTGTAGCTGTCAATCCGAAGTCTGAATCTGTAGCCAAAGAACCAGCAGTCCAGCAGGATAACATAGCAGTGCAGTAAAACTTTTGTTAATTTTTGTTGTTGAAATAGTTATTTATAAAACTGAATTACATATTATAACATGATTTAGTGATTAATAACAGATTAAATAATTCGGAATTATAAAAATAATACTAATAAATTGTTTTAGGGGTATGTATTTTTAATTAATATCATCTAACTCAAAAAAATATACTGATAAAGTTTTTTCATGTTATTTGATTTATTAATATTTTATAGTAAACATATAACCATAATTCTATGTTGATTAGTGAATGTCAATAGTTTTTCACTTTACAAGTAAAGGAAAAAACGCATTATTTTAAACACCTATTTTGGTGAATTTCGAATTTGATTACAATCTACATATCTTACAGAATATTTAAAAGCCATATAAAATTATTACTTGTGCTAACACAATAACAAATAATTACAAAATATTATAATTTTAGTTATTTTATTCATGATTATGTATAGTTTTAGTTCTTCCTCTATACATAAATCATTTGTTTGTCACTTCTACTCATGTGTAAACTACTTAATTGAATGAAATTAACTGAATGAGTCTCCTCAAATAACAATTTAATGAACCAAAAGACATGTTTTTACGTGTACATTCGTTACCAAGTTAAAAAATAAGAAAATAAAACAGTTTTTTTTTATATTCTTTTAACAAGTAACCTATCAATCTTTGCTGTATTAAACCACTCTCTTACACAACATCTCACAGCGACCACATGAGGCGTATCTTGGCTTGTGTCTTATTTCCGCTATTCAACTTTAATTACTTGTCTGACACGAGGAACGTCTCAGAGTAGGTTTAGAAGCACTAACATTTACGTTACAGCTTTATACGCTGTGGGCTTCTAGGTAAAAACTTTGACAACATTGTTATAGCCTACAACTTTTGTTGTTATTTATGTGTATATTCGTTTTATTTTGGTAATGGTATGATTTTAAAAATAATTTAAACTTAATTTACTTTCAGTAATGTTGTTAAGACTATGAACATTTAAACTAATTTAGTATATAGCAATATATATTGATTTTGTTATATTTGATTAAATTTAATAATTAATTTATATTAAAACAAATAAGAAGAGAACAAACCAATGTTTCTAATATACCATTGGAGGTTAATATTATGAAATAAATAAGTTCAGAAACAGTACAAAAATATTGCTTCATTACAGCACAAATATATGACGCGTTTCTCATTAATTAATAAACTTTTTTTTATACTCAATATTGCTTAATTTTACTATTCAGATTCATACCATTAAAACTACCTAATTTTTAATAATAAACTCGATATAAAACTGTTGGTTACAAAAGTATTTGTCTAAGACAGTTACGGCTCTTCACAGACATTGGTTCTTTAAGAAGGAACAAAAGTTAATAACGTTATTTTAGTTATTTATTACTTACTCAACATTTTCTTAAGCACAACATAAACATTTTTAAAAGACTAAAGTAAACCTCTTTTTTATGTATTACATACTTTAATACTGATACTAAAGCCATGTACATTTTGCGTGTATACATAGAAATGTTTTTATGTAATATATCTATATTACATTATTCGTTTTTAATAACTACATAAAATAAATTTCTTAAAACACTACTTCAGATTAAGCTTAAGTTTGCTGAAGATTATATTAAGAGCATTAAACAAGTGATTGAAAAATATTGTTCAGTGTTTTAGTCTTATGCCAACATTTATCAGAATTCGTAATGCGTTCTCGGGAGATTAAATAAACTGTCTTGCGTTATTTATATTTATGAGCTGTTCCGTTTTCTGCGTCGTTTATATACTTCTCCATTCCAGGCTTGAAATTATCTTCAAATTTTAACATTAAGCAATCATTTTCATTTGTAGTTTCTTATATCCGGATATGACTAAGTGGGTTTTTTATGTATCAACTTAAATATTTAAAATGTATACTTAAAAATGGGTACGTATGTCTATTTATTGATAATTTATCGTATACTTAGACATTATTCTTGATTAAATCGTATTCTAACAACAATATTTTTTTATTTATAAACAGTATGAGGAAATATGTTAGTAATATGATGTGTAGTTAAATTTAAAAAAATCATTAATTAAACTATTGTTTATTGATATCCAGTTCATAAATAATTTCATAGCTAATAATCAGTATATAACTAAGAAAAACTATACATTGATTTAAAATTTGCACATTTATCACATTCTAAGTCCTTACTTGTTTGGAAATGATATTATTTAAAAATAATTTGTTTGCTTTATTATTTTCAATTGAAACGTTCATATAAATGTTATTATGTATGTTACTCCTACATGATACATGTAGGTCATTTTACTTATTTCTTATAAGTACCTTTATTTTTAAAGACTTGTTTATTTTCATAAATCAAAGCAATGGTTAAGGAATCATATATAAATAAGGAACTTTGTTTTATAATCAACAACAGTTTTGGATTGACAAAGTAAAATTTACTTTGTTCAATGTATTATATTGTTACAATTGGTTATACGACTATGTACACATACGGTGATAGTTACTACTTACTTAAGGCATGTTAACTATTTTACTTCTAATTCTAATGTTTTATTACTTCTAAATATTCAATATTTAATTACTTTAAACCTAGTATGGAATATTCCTAGATTTCTCGCCTTAAACAAAAATTAAA
This sequence comes from Stictocephala bisonia, assembly GCA_035578905.1. Taxonomy (NCBI): domain Eukaryota; kingdom Metazoa; phylum Arthropoda; class Insecta; order Hemiptera; family Membracidae; genus Stictocephala; species Stictocephala bisonia. The sequence continues at coordinate 437,078 of JAQJVL010000182.1, forward strand.
ACATTTTCGTTCCCTGGATAAAAGTTACGATCCTTAAAAATAATAATTTAAGACATTCTTTTAGTCATAAATGTCTGAAACACGTCTGACAAACTAAATTAACAACATATATGAAAGCTAAAACGTCTTTTTATTATTTTAAAAATTTAATGTTTCCGACAAACTGTTCATGATTTAAATCACCATTGTCATAAAATTAAAAAATCTAATAATTAAGAAGAAATAAAACGATATTGTGTTATTGACCACGTTTACATTGGTAAAAATGATCTTTAATGTAACAGTGCCAAATATTAATTTCTTAAGTATAATGTGAAAATTTGTTTGTTTTAACTTGTAATGATGAATAGAATTAGAGGCAATAAAAGATTAAATTGGTATTAAAATTTTATTTAACCATTCACTTGCATTTAACTTTTTCTCAGTACCATGATACAATTGTTAAGCACTTTATCTGACAACTTTAATCTGGCAACTTTTCTGAAGTAGTGTTACTGTTGTTTGAATCAAATATTTTGTAAACAGTCTCTATATATAATTGGTTAAAAGAAGGAAATAAATGTAATGATATTAAATTTAGTATTTTGAAATATTTAAATGTTATTATAATTGTATAGTATCTCTCTACAACAATGCTAACATAAATTTTGCTTGGACTGCAGGATGAATTAACTCACTATTATCTTAGATAAAGAGAGGAAGTACTAAACTGTGGCCTTGACTTGAAGGTGTTAGTGACGTAGACAGCGTATTGTATACTAAAACATTTACAAGCTTCCTTAGTCATAACTCATAGATTAGTACTGGGTATGAATAAACGATAAAGTCTTAGTGTGTTTACGATAAGTGGGGGATAACCAGTCAACGCTATTTATTTGTCGTACATTTATCAACTGTACGATGCTATTTATCAAATGTAATTAATTCCCATTACTATATTTCATACATTTCTAATATTGGAAATATCTAGAAATCCCAAAAATCTTCTGGACTGGATTACACCTCTTTAGAAAGAGATAGTTAAATAGAAATGCTCTTGACTCTTCTAATATAGTAAATATTATACTAGCTTTTTGTATATACGTATACATACGTTAGCTCTTAACCTTTCTTTAACGAAGGTAACTAATCAAATAATGGCTAGATTTGTTGCTTTATGAAATTAAATGAATTTTAGAGACAAGTGTCACTTGTCTTACATTTATAAAATCTTGGAAGTTATTTCATTCTTTATTTTCCTAAAGTAAAATATAAATGTGATATTTTTAAATAATATCATCAAAAAAAGTTTTGTTATTTCTTTATTTTTTATTTTAAGCCACTTTACGTATGGTATTAAGGAGGTACTTTTATTTATTTTAATTGGATGGATTAAGCGGCTGGTGTTATTACTAATAGCTAAATCATATGATAACCACGTCAAGGTATTATAAAGAAATAAAAGATGTAAGAAATACAACACTACAGTATGAACTAAAAGTTTGGTGATGTAAATATTATAAATAACGCCTTGACGTGGTCGTTACTGGAAGCTTTAGTTATTAGTAATATTTTTATTTTTTGAGGTTTACACCCGCCAGATACGGCCAAGACAGCAAAGAGTAATTTTTAAACATATTCCTTACCAGGCGTGTTAAAAAAGAAAATTGCGATGGTGCTTGGCAGAAGCAATGTTAAACTAAAATAATAAAAAAACAATATTTATAAAACATACAGTGCTGTCTTTTTTATACCATTTACATTACAAAATAGTCATATGAACTCTAACAATATAATTAGATTAAAATTCTCCTTGTATACAAATTAAATGTGTTTCTCCTTGTATACGATATCTCCAACACTCACTGAAATCAAAAGGATTACAAAGTAGCTAATAAGGATTTTTTTTAAATATATGACTCGTAGAGAAAGATTACTTCAACATACAAATTCTAGAATAATAGTGCTCCATCAACAGCATAGTTCATGTCATGGTGTTTGGTGTGTAACCTTAACTAATTTTATGAAAAATACCCTACTTACTACCTTTTTACATAAAATATAACGATTTACCTGATGGTCCTGTACTTATTGAAGCAGGAACTTACCTGTAAAAAACAACAAATATAATTAGTGACAAAAGTGAATATTGATTTAATTGTAGTAAACAAGAATAAATAGTATCAAAATTTAATAAATTACTATCCATTGAATCAAAAACTATAATTTAAGTAAAAATATACAACTCTCCATTCCATGTATAGCCAGAGAAATTCACAATAAATCAAGTATTTTAATTAAAATAAATTATATTAGAGTAAAAAAAATCTTTCTTAAAATGTTAGTAACAATTCCCTTTAATTTATGTAATACATTATTTTATTTTATGAATAAGCAGCAGTTAATTAAATATTATTTTAATTTGATCTAAATTTAAATGTTTGATGAGATTTTTCATTTCAATTTATATTTCCTTTTTAATGATTACATGTTTAATTTCTATCAAATGATTTTTATCTAGACTTCTCTTAGCTTATGAAGGTTTTTAAATTATAGTTTCTGTTAATGTTTAATAGTTCGTACAAATAAACAACCTGTGTAAAGCTATGATAACTTTTAGAATAAAATTTTAGGGAGTATGAAATTATGAATTATGTATGGGGAAATAAATAGTATTGTATGATTTATATCTGAATTTCATTCATTCATCATATATAAATCATTCATTTATATCACTATGTTTCACAAATGTTTTTTTATTTTTCGGAACAGTTAGTTTTTAGAAGTAAGTTTGTGTATATTTTTAAATGTGCATAAACTTCTCAGTTGCAATTATAAGAACCAAACAAACTCTATTAAGTAACGGTGGAATTATTATATATCCTTTTCAACAATTAAATGCTAAATTTTGAGTTATTTTAGGAAACTATAATATCCCTTATAAAATAATATACTACATTAAATACGTCATGTTTTTGAAATACGAATAATGAATTTATCGTAGAAGTACTACTGCCACTGAAGCCTAGGTATGTTTTCTACTTATATTATCAAAACTCCAAATACAAATCGTTATTCAGGGTATCATACTAAGTTATACAATTATTGAAAAATTAAATGAAACAAGAAGTTAATAAAGCAATGCGTTTGTTGTACTAACCTCCTATTTTCGTTGTTGTTATTTCACTGAAATGGCCATGAAGCCTATATCAAGAAATATCTATATCCATTTTTGTATTATTAATATTAATGATACAAATATTTATATTTCTTAGGAAATATGTTCATGAAAGACACAGAAGTAAATAATATACTTATACTGGATAATACATCTTATTGATTTATGATTCTTATTTCTTATTATAACTATTTATGTTTACCGCCAAACATAACTACATTTTGAACACAAATTTTCACAATATAATTACCTAATCAAAGTGACTGTTTATGAAAAATCATTTAATTGACAGGAACCAAATAATAGCATTCAATTCCCTTTACACCAGTTAGCATGGATTTGAACTGCATTACTACGTTTATATAACCAGCTGTTTAGATTGGCGGGAAGGCTTGCCTCAAGTCACGGCTAGCGCTCATTATTACCTTGTTCAACTCTGTCGCCAAATAATGTTTGCTATCTACAGCTAACCACTAAGAGGGTGACCAGTTTTATCTTTAAAAGGTAAGGTTCTTTTTCTCTCAATGAGTAGATAAACACACTATTACCAAAGTTTTTTTATAAATGACTGATACTTTGTTTATTCAAAAGAAATAAAATTTGTTGCTATTAAGATAATTGGATTTCAAACGTTAAATAATGATATTAAATATTATACGTTTCATCTTCCCAACCATACACGTACAGTGGTATTGACTCACCAGATCAACCATACACGTACAGTGGTATTGACTCACTAGCTCAACCATACACGTACAGTGGTATTGACTCACCAGCTCAACCATACACGTACAGTGGTATTGACTCACCAGCTCAATCATACACGTACAGTAGTTTTGACTCACTATCTCAACCATACACGTACAGTGGTATTGACTCACCAGCTCAACCATACACGTACACTAGTATTGACTCACCAGCTCAACCATACACGTACAGTAGTACTGACTCACCAGCTCAACCATACACGTACAGTGGTATTGACTCACCAGCTCAACCATACACGTACAGTAGTATTGACTCACCAGCTCAACCATACACGTAAAGTAGTATTGACTCACCAGCTCAACCATACACGTACAGTAGTATTGACTCACCAGCTCAACCATACACGTACAGTAGTATTGACTCACCAGCTCAACCATACACGTACAGTGGTATTGACTCACCAGCTCAACCATAAACGTACAGTAGTATTGACTCACCAGCTCAACCATACACGTAGAGTGGTATTGACCCATCAGCTCAACCATACACGTACAGTAGTATTGACTCACCAGCTCAACCATACACGTACAGTGGTATTTACCCACTTGCTCAACCATACAAGTACAGTGGATTGACCCACCTGCCCGACCATACACGTACAGTAGCATTAAATCGTCTGCCCAACCATACACGTACAGTGGTATTAACCCACCTGCTCAACCATACACGTACAGTGGTATTAACCCACCTGCTCAACCATTCACGTACATTGGATTGACCCACCTGCCCAATCATACAGGTACCGTAGCATTGACTCATCTGCCCAACTATACACGTACAGTGGTATTGACCCCTTTCCCCCCGTACAAGTACAGTGGTACTATGGTAAAGTGATATGTTAAATGGTAATGAGGCACTCAATACATACCGTACAATTGTAACGTGTTACTTGGTATGTAAAATGATAAATGTTTCATTAAGTACATCTAATAGCAATAATTCATTAGGTACTTACAATTTTCATCCGTCACTTGTTAAGTAAATGACATTTTATTACTTCGTACAAAAAATAATAATACATAATTCACTGAATACGTTATTATTGTGTCACTGAGTAAGTTAAATGATAATATTTCACCAAATACATAATATAGAAGAATTTTATTTCATATGATCCCATATAGTTTATAAAATGACGATGTTCTAAATAAAATATGAGATTCCAATATGTACATTGGATAGTTATGTTTCATTTTTACAATAAATAATGTTACGTAATATTACGATCTATAAATTGGAGAGATACTGTAAAATATTTTAAAATATTTGTTCATGTCCAATGTGATTCCTATTTGTACAGGTCTGGGATAATGTATATTTTATTAGTTTTTGTAAACATATATAAATTATTCATCCAATGCTTAGCTTTGTATCTCTAACTATCAGCACTTCTTATGTCCATTATGGAGCGTTAGTGTATTCCTATGTAAATGCAACGCAGTTTAAACTAGCATTAGTGGCAGACCTTACTGACTAATCAAATCACTGCCATAAACGTTCCATTTGCATGGAATACCATTTATAATTAATATGCAATTAAGAGTAAGATAAATATCGTATACTTAACTATATAAATCAACGATAGTAAAAAATGAGCGTTAATTTAAAAAGAGGCTTGTAGTTTTTAAATTAGATTAGTCTAAAGTTGTTATTTCAGTTGAAGAAAATTCACGTTAAATGTACTTAAAGTAACTTAATTTTAAAATATATACAGAGTGGAAAAATATGGAAATGCTTTTATAACTTTTGTTTGACTGCACTTGTACGCTTTTTATGAGCGTAGGTATAAAAAACATAACTTTTGACTACGTTTCATCTTTTTAGTGGGACGGACCTCAAGAGGTTGGACGAAATCTTCAAATTAAGCCTAGTTTTCCATTGGTATTACCATTGGTATAGAAATTAATTACCGCAAACCGGACTTCGAAAGGTTTATTCTTTCCAGAGTAGCGGTCATTTTAATTTCAAAGTAACTGATTTGAACATTATTATATTACCACTATTTAACGGTTTGAAGTAAACTATTATGATCAAAAATCATACGTTATGGAACACAATTATTAGGAAAAATTAAATTATTAAATTGTCTATTAAGAAAAATAACGTTGTTGTGGAAGCGTTTTCATATTTTTTTCTACCCTGTATGTACATATAGTTATGTTTTAATGTGTAAATATGGCATCTAATATTCCATAAATCTATTATACACTCATTTATAGTCTTGATTACATTACAAATGATCTTCAAGATTATTATAGATATATCAATCTTACTGCCCTAGAAAGAAACGATTTCTACTCATTTATTTTGTGCCAACTCAGTTATAACTTACGTTAATTTTCTTAGAAAGTAACAAAACACGTCTGTCTCGTACGAATATTGGATTCGAAAGAAGAGACTACTGACCTAGGTGTGGAGGCCATTAACTGTTATGTAACAGAACGGGCTTCACAACCAGTTCGTGACGATGTGCTCCTTGCAACAACAATCACGGCCTTTCGTTGCAATTTGCTAGAGGGAATGCAGAATTACGATGGTATTAGGACAGGTTTAAGTGGTTAGAAACTGCAGATTGTAGTCAAACTATTATCTTAGTTTAAGATTATAATTGTGCACATATGTCAGCTTAACCGTGAGTAACAAATGAAAAATCTCAGTCATAAATACACCTATACACATTTTACTGGTCATTGGTGTGAAGTCACCTTGAGTATAACACTGTTACTAAGGACAAAATAGACATAATGAAGTGGTTGAGGCTATCCAATGAACATTTATCTAACGTATTGGGAGGACGTTTCCGGATTCAGGCGAATGAAAGCATACTTCAGTACAACTTCATTTAACAACTTTAAGTAATGGGTATTCGTAATGTGAACGACTTACTAGTTATTTGATAAGAAAGTACTCTATGGAAATGTTTAGTTGGCGAAGGTCTTTGAACGAATAACTGTTTATTAAGAGACCCATTTAATTGCACATGCTTTAGGTATTTCATTAATGATCACATGTGCTATCGTTAAAAAGAAGTTGAACAAGTTGGATACCACACAATACACCACAAAAAAAATTATTTTTACCCGTAAGAGTGAGATGGACTATGGAACACTTTTTTATATCTTTTAATTATATTATATGTGACCCAAAAACAGAATACGAAACTCTATGGTATGCTCTACATATGACCACCGTGTACTAACTTTTCTTGCTCTAATTTCTAGAGTAATACCGAATTTAGATTTATAATGAGGAGCTACTGGTTTTAAAAAAATCTTTTATGGTAAAACACATTTAATCGTCTTTAATTTTCCCTTATTTTTTTGTCAAACTTTAAAATATACAAATCTTCACTTGGCAAAGAGTTTTTACAAATTCCTTCCTTTTACACGATCATGTGATTTATACAATAGTTTTATTATTAAATATTTTGAACTGCCTTACAATTGTATTAATAATTTTAAATTTAGTTATATTTAATATAAGAGTTATACATTTTAAATATAACAAAGGGGTTTTTTACAGCAATACCCTGGTTTGATTTAAGTCAGTCATGCGTCTTGCTAAATTATCTTTGTTTATTTTGAAATATATGAAGGTTTTTTTGTGTTTGATTGTAGTTACTTTACAAACAGACATAGGTAAGAAATTTAGAAATAGTCCAACCTTTCATATAATTTGATTGTTTATATACAATTTATGTATATACACCTTATATATAATGTACCAAAAAATATAGTGTGATTAATATTTTAAACGTAAACAATATAAACCATATTGCTAAATCAATACGTCCAGTTATTTATAAATACCTAAACTTGTATGATCCAGATTAAAACTGCATTACAGTGTATTTCCACAGCTAGAGTTTATTCAAACGTACCACTATGGTGGGATTATTTAAATTTTATTGATGGTCCCACAACACTGACGTCATACTTCTCGTAACCTATATTTTGTTATTTTTATTATAAAAACGATAAACAATAGTTAATTAAAATATCTTGGATTTCTTTAAAATTAATATGTACGTACGTAGCATATTACAAATAAATAATTTTTGTAAAATACTTGTATTAAAAGAAAGAAATAATAATATATTTACGATAGAAAAATAATCCATAAACTGAAAAAAAAAATCCTGTAACTCATGTTAAATATATCAGAGTTACTTTACGCTGAAAAAAAATTAAACATATCTATGTTTAATATTGTAAATTGAGACAAAATTTTGCATCTTTAGTGAAATATATAATTTAATTATATTAAAAATTCAAAACTGTGTATTACAACTATTTAAGAGTAATTATAATTAATTTCCACCCCCATTATCTCCTCTCACTTATTAAAAAACTTGATATTACTTTATATATCTAATCCCTCGTCATAAGGGGCTGTGGATTGTAGTCTGTTTTCTAAATTAAGGTTAACTAAATATTGTATTAAGCTACATTAAAGCTGTATTGTAATAACATTGTGAGATGTATCCTTACCTTGAACATTCATGATATTAACTGAAAGACGGGTTTATTGAAACAGGTTTAAAATTCAACTAACCAATTTTGCATAAATATACCTTTTATGTAGATTTTATTCGCTTATTTACTTGTAATTACATACTTCTGAATTTAGTCTTTGATTACATAATGACTTAATAGCCTTATCTCAAGAAGGCTTAGCT
>JAQJVL010000182.1:450680-608180 GCA_035578905.1 Stictocephala bisonia
ACACATTGTGTCCAAATATTGGGTGAAATCGGCATACCACAAGAAACTATGAATCAGTAAGATAGCAAACCTTTTTAAAATTAACCTTTAGTTTAAGATTTTGTTTTTGAGTCTTTGAAAGATAGGCGAGAAAAATATTTCTATAATTTTTTTTTTATTTATTGAATTATTTCACGTACTTAATAATTTTTTAAGTATAATTGTGTTTGTACATTTTAGAATTTAAAATTAATTTCTTGTTGTTTTATTTTTTTGTTGATTTTAAAGATTTTACTAAGTTATTTTGTTGTATACATAAGAGCCCAATGTTACATATTACCATTGTTTGATATGTTGTTTATTTAAAATTTGTATAATTATTGTTATCTGATTTATTGCTATATTATGTTTGGTTTAAGGAAGTTCCAAAAAAAGTGTACTATAATATATATGTTTCACATATAACTGTAACACTAATAATTGTAAAGAAAATATTATAGTTTTTCTCTCAATTAGCCTTGAGCTAGAGAGACAAATATAAACTGCTTGTATAAATTGTATGTTTTTGCAAGTAATAAATATATTTGAATTTGAGTTTATGTTAGCGAAAGTGGTGGTGGGGGAGTAGCAGGAGGGTGCTTCGTCACGGTTTGCCACGAGTACCCATGGAAGATGTTTGCGAGGTAGGTGACCTATTACATTTGCCCCTGTATAAATGTTTTAATTATAAAACGGAATTATTTAATTGTTTTCCATTTTAGGGAAAAGTTGTTTAGTACTGATTACTAATCGGGTTGTTTTCTTTATTTATTTATTTATTTTTATTTTTTATTTTTTTGCTAACTGGAGTTCAGGAGTTAGATGGATGATGAGCTAATCAAGCTATTCCCCATTTTAGTTTTGGGCTCCTGTAGATTTATTTATGTATATTAATAATGTATAATTTACTTATTTCAATAATAATATGTCAATGTGCCATGTGCTATGTAATTTAATAGTAAATTTTCTTACACATTAAAAATAGGCTGAGTCAGTAATAAAGCTTACTATTTAACTCCAAATGTGGTTTTAATTATTTTACTATTGTATACCTGACAGTCGTAATCTACTCACGTGTGAGATGAGTAGGGGAATAATTGCATTGCTTAAATTCATGAGTTTAGATATTTGGGAATTTCTTTTTATGTCATTTTCATCAAATAAAATAAATCACCTGTTATTATTTTAAACATCAATCAAAAAAGTATTATGTCGATAATTTCCAAGAAGCAGTAACACTGAATGGCCTAAATCTAACAAAAAAGATACTTTTCAAACTATATATGCATTTACTGTCATCCTTGTACATTTAAGAGAGAAGAAGCTACTAAAAATATCTACAGTTCTTATTAAATATTGAGGATGTTTTAGGTCCATCGACTTATGTGGCCAAGGTGCTCAAGACGAGTATGTGATCTTGGCCTTACTGAAACTGAAGGGCGACTTGTTTTCACTGAACAAGATGTTTCCAGCAAATATATAAAGAGAACCAAGTATATTTACATCAAGATTGAGCTAAAATTAAGAAATATATTTAGAAGTCTCAAGTTCCGAATATATTTTTATTTTAAATAAAATTTGTTTAAAAGTTGAATTAAACAAAAAGAGTTTAAGTTTAAAAGTTGTTGTTTAATACAAATATGTTTTTTTTCGCTTAGAGTAGTGAAAAGGCTTATTTATTAGTATTTATTTATCATTTATAGGAACTAGTAACTATATTACCATTGCCAGGTTATTATACATCAGTAAATAAACATGTATATATGTTAACATAATTGGGTGGTTATTTATTGTAATTAGTGGCTAGTCCATAATCCATACAAAACGAAATAGCGTATTAGATATTTAAAATGTAAAACATAAATTCTCTTTGACAGGTAAAACTAGCAAAATGTTATTATTGTTACTACAAAATATTTAATTACACTCAAACATTGAAATTACGTATATTTTTCATTCTGTGCATTCTTTCAAATAAATTGTTTTAAAAATTTTAATCGGATCAATAAGTTTCCTAAAAACACAGTTGATGCTAAATTTCTATATTCTCTTGAATTGAATTACTTAGCGTACGTTACCATTAACGCCATTAAATAACTTGCAATTCACCCTAAAAATTTTATGAACTCATTTACATTGTTTAAATGATCATTAAAAAACAGAATACAATAAAATTATAATATCATGTGAACGTATGATTGTGGATGGCTATTTTTACTGGGATACAAGTTCATAAAAATGCCGGTAAACATATTTCTTTAATATTAGTAAAAACATTGAATTTATAGAAATTATAGGTTTTTTATATTTTGTTTGCTAACTGGTTTGGTTTTGGTAAACGAAAATCAACTTGTAACTCTGATTATGTTTCATTTAAAAAATAAATTATTACATTAATTATTTTAAAAGTATATAATATAACTATATACATTTTGAAATATTGGTATTTTACAAGTTTTAACATTCTTTGTGAATAATTTGTTATTTTAACTCACTACTGTTATAACAATACATTTAAGTAAATATGATCATAACATTACTATTCTTATTTTATGATCATGTAATTTAAGTACACGCATATGAAATACAATTTTTAAGTTAGTTAGTTTGTTTTTTAAGGGTAACTCTACTCGTAAACATTTTTAGATGATTTTCAGAGTGCCTATAAATAAAAAAATATTTACAAAATCCAATTTGTGACATTAGTTTTGTAAACAAAAACATAAAAGCGCAAACATTTCACCATGAAACAGGTTTAAATCAATTTTAGAGTAAATGCGAGTAAAGTTTTCAAACATTACATTTTTGACTGCATTGTTGGAAGGATCCCAAGCGGCATAGCTTGGCTCCAACATTGCTTTTAAATACAAAACATTAGTAAAGTTACATATAAAAAAAGTAAACACTTCTGTCTGTTATTCCTACTTGTCAATACATAATTTAATACACACAATTAAAGTTCCTCACATTCGTATTGTAGGGATTTAACAGTACAAATTATTGTTAGATAATATACTATAGTTCATTCAGTTGTTTAATTTTATTATATTTTAAATTTAATCTTAAGTGATTAGAAAAATTATATCAAAGTTTTACTTTTAAATTAATTTAAAATTGCCCAATTTTATCAAACGTAATAAGACAAAAAACCATAGACCTAATAAGTTAAGAGCTACGTAAATTTAAAAAAATACCTGGTTTCTATAGTTTATAAAATATGCTATAAATATGACAATATCATTCTTAATTTAAGGATTATATTTAATATTTAAAAATAGAGACAGCACATTTTTACTTTCAAATATCACACACACACACACACACACACACACACACACACACACACACACACACACACACACACACACACACACACACACACACACACACACACACACACACACACACACACACACACACACACACACACACACACACACACACACACACACACACACACACACACACACACACACACACACACACACACACACACACACACACACAAACACACACACACACACACACACACACACACACACACACACACACACACACACACACACACACACACACACACACACACACACACACACACACACACACACACACACACACACACGCACGCACGCACACACACACACACACACACACCCATACCGTACCTCGCCAGACCCTACGTACATCCAAGCGACGAAGAAAAAGGACCTGAAACCGAGCCCTCCGGAAAACGTGGTGTCACAGAACGCCAAAAAAGAGGCGACCGAATGGCAAAAAGTCCAAAGCATGAAGGATAAGAGGAAGCAAGCCAAAGAACAGCTTTCAAAAGAACCGACGAAGAAGCCCCGACCGGAGCCTAAGCGGAAGAAACCCTTCAAGTGGACCAAACCTGACGCGCTGATCATACGTCCAGCAGAAAAGACTAAGTATGCCGATATTCTGCGTCGAATAAAGCAGGACGTCCCTGATGAGCAGGTCCACACGGCAGTCGAGAAGATTTATAAAACGACTACCGGAGACATGCTGATTACACTATCAAGAAACAGCAGGGACAAAGGCCAAGTCTTGCAAAAAACCATAGCAGGCATTCTTAAAGAAGATGCCAAAGGGGTCTGCTCGGGCCCACAAGAGACTATCGAGATTCGAGATATTGATGATGACACAACAAAAAATGACATCCAGGCTGCCCTGTGGAAGGAAGCAGGAGAAACGGGTGAGATTCCGCTAGAGGCAATAAAAATCCGTAAGGCCTATAGAGGTACCCAGATTGCCACAGTGACACTACCAGCGACCACGGCACAAAAATTACTTGACGGAAAGGGCAAGATCCGGATTGGCTGGGTCAATTGTAGAGTCAGAGAAACGAAGAGACCAATTCAATGCTTCAAATGCTGGCACTTTGGACATCATGGATCTGAGTGTAAAAGCAAAGTGGACCGGACTAAGCTATGTATCAGGTGTGGACAAGAAGGACATAAGATCGCTGAGTGTAAAAATCCAGCGAAATGTGCTTTATGCGCTGAGCGACAAAGCGCAGAGGATGTCGCCCACCATGCCGGTAAACATAGATGCCCAGTATACAAAGAGGCACTCAAGAAGATGACGAATAAACGGACATAAGGATACTGCAGCTAAACCTTAACCATTGTGAGGCTGCGCATGACCTGCTCGTGCAGACAGTGCGCGAAGAAGAAATAGATTTAGTGCTGATAGCAGAGCCATACAGACACCTCAGCAACCAAGCCTGGGAAACTGACAGCACCACTAAAGCTGCCATCTGGTCCTGTGGTAAGCTCCCTTTCCAAAGTGCAGTCAATAATAGCAGTGCTGGCTTTGTGGCAGTATCAGTAGATGGCGTCCGCGTCTACAGCTGCTATGCACCTCCTAGCCTATTTCACGGATTTCTTGGACTGACTGACCGATGATGCAAAGCAGTATTATCCCATAGCAATAGCTGGAGACTTCAATTCTTGGGCGGTAGACTGGGGCAGCAAGCTCACTAACCCACGTGGAAAAGCACTAATGGAAGCAATGGTGACGCTGGACGTAGTCCTTCTCAACAACGGTGACACACCAACATATACTAAAGGAGAGGCTAGTTCGATAGTAGACCTTACATTCGTCAGCAGCAGCTTAGTAAGAAGAAGCTACTCTTGGGCAGTTATGAACATCTATACCGCCAGTGACCATAGTGCAATACTATGCGAAGTATCAACTGGCCATCACCCTCGACAAGCAACTAGACGAACTAATTCAGTTGGATGGAAAGTTAAATCTTTTGATCCAGATGCCTTTGTAGTGGCATTAGACAACGATCTGATCACCACTGGCAGTGCTGAAGAGAAGACAAAGGAACTGATGAGAAGAGTCTCCCAGGCTTGTGATGCTACCATGCCTCGGAAACGTGACATGAATCAACGACCGGCGGTGCACTGGTGGAACGACACCATCAGCGCACTCCGAAAAGAGTGTCTTAGGAAAAGAAGATTATCCCAGCGGGGCTATCGATGGCCTAACTCTGTAGTACTAAGGGCAGAGTACAAAAAAGCCCGTCGAGAACTGAATAAAGCCATCAAAGAGAGTAAAAGACGCTGCTGGAAGGAGCTCATCGAAGAGGTAGAAAAAGTCCATGGGGTAGGCCGTACAAGGTGGTCATGACCCATCTAAAATGCTAGCCAATGCCGTCTCCTACTTGCCCGCAGCTCATTAAGAAGATCGTTTTCAAACTGTTCCTAGGCAACGCGAGTTCGCCTACTTATCAGCGCAGCTCAACTACGAAGACATCCCACCTGTCACGGAGGAGGAACTTATGGAGGCATGTAAACGCGTAGGAAATAATAAGGCGCCTGGTTTGGATGGAATCCCGAACATTGCATTAAAAACAGCTATTAAAGCAGCGCCAGCATTATTCTTAGAGACCTACGAGTCGTGCATCAAAGAAGGGATCTTTCCCAGAAGATGGAAGCAGCAGAGATTAGTACTACTCCCAAAGGGAAAAAAGCCACCGGATGAACCATCATCTTACCGCCCACTCTGTATGTTAGACACGGCAGGTAAAATATTGGAGCGCATAATTCATCAAAGGATAGAAGCTGTGGTCGATCCACTTCTAGCAGATAACCAATATGGATTCCGGAAAGGACGAACAACTCTTGATGCAATCAACTTGGTCGTCAATACAGCGAAGGAGGCAATCGCCGGAAAAAGATGGAAAGGTGGTACGAAAAAGTATTGTTTGGTGGCTGCTTTGGACATCAAGAATGCTTTTAACTCCGCCAACTGGGACTGCACTATGCGAGCTCTCGAAGAAAAAAAAGTACCAGAATACCTGCTTCGCATGGTGGCAAGCTACTTTTCGAATAGGGTGCTACAGTATGACACAAAAAATGGCCTGAAAGAGTACGATATCACTGGAGGAGTACCACAAGGTTCAGTTCTTGGACCACTTCTATGGAACATCATGTACGATGGACTCCTGAGAATCGCGTTGCCATCAGAGGTCAAGTTAGTTGCATATGCCGATTATGTAGCTGTTGTGATAGTGGCGAAACATCTGGAGGAGATAAACCTGGCCTTCGATATCACATTTAGTCGGATTAACCAATGGATGGAGATGATGAACTTGGAGCTAGCCAAGCACAAGTCTGAAGCTGTGCTCATTACCAGCAGACAGGCGGTAGAAACAATCAAGTTCGAGGTCGGAGAACAAGAAATCACATCACAATCATTTATCCGATACTTAGGAGTGATGCTTGATGCTCGACTTAATTTCAAACAGCAGGTCGACTATGTCAGTACCAAGGCGTCAGTAGTGAGAGCGAGCTTATCACGACTGATGCCTAACGTCGGAGGACCAAAGCAGAGCAGAAGGCTGCTGTTGTCATCGATAGTCACATCGGTGCTCACATACGGAATATCAATTTGGGCCGACGCACTAGACACGCAGGAATCATGGAGAATGGCGGGCCCAGTTTATCGACAGAGTGCTCTGAAAGTAGCCAGCGCTTTCCACACAATATCTGAGGAAGCAGTCTGTGTCATTTCTGGAATTCTCCCACTTAAAATCCTAGCCGAAGAACGACGGGCTCTGTACCATCGAAAGAGGATGACCTCACTAAGTCCTGATAAACTGAGAACTGAAGAGCGACAATATAGTATAGCACGATGGCAGCACCAATGGGACGCTGCAGAGAGAGGCAGGTGGACGTACCGTCTTATACCGAAGATAGTAGGCTGGCTGAACCGAAATCATGGAGAGGTCAATTACTATCTCACACAGATGTTGTCGGGACACGGCTGCTTCCGAGCTTATCTTCAACGTTTCAAGCATGATGATTCCCCGGAGTGTCCGTCCTGTCCAGGAGTCACTGAAGATGTGGAGCATGTGTTTTTTGAGTGTCCTCGTTTCAGCCAAGAACGTGAAAAGTTAGAAATGATCCTCAACAAGAGAATCAAACCAGAGACGATAGTAGAAGAAATGATATCAAGTGAAACTGCCTGGAATGCAACAAGTGCATTCGCTACGGAAGTACTTACAGAGTTGCGTTCCATAGAAAGAAGAAGAGCAAAAGCTAGAACTTAGAAGGAAGGTAGAAACAACACCTTAATCACCCGAAGGAATAGCGATAGCTAATTCCTCCCCCCGCGATGTAATGCCTAGACGGCGGTTTCCGTGGGGGATTAGAGGCCAGAAGACAGGAGTGGTTTTTAGTGAGTATGGGCGCTAGTGTCAAGTTTAGTACGACACTACGTCGAGTCTCACATATCCAGGCAAATAACTACTATAATCAATAACATCACCAATAATAACAACTATGGACCTCTGCCTGGAATGCGTAAATGCATTTCCACTTCTGTATAAATAAAAAAAAAAAAAAAAAAAAAAAAACACACACACACACACACAATCACACGTTCATGTTAGGAACTATCTATACTATCTAAAATAAACGACTTTATTATAGTATATAACTAATTAATGTTTACAGATATATATTTTAAAGGTGTTTTTTATGTTAATTATTCCCTTTTATAATAAACTATTGTCATTTTATGATAATTAAGGATATGGTGTTAGTTTTATTATTTTCGTTTGGTTTTAGTGACAGTTAATTCGATTATTTTTTTTAAATGATATATTAAAATGATAACTCTGCATTTATTTAATCATAATCAATATATACTACGATTTTTATTTTACGTTATTTTCTAAATAAATCTGTCAAAACTGTAGGAATATAACACTAATGAGCTTTTTTGTAAAATTATATAAATTTTGAGAACTTTTGTGTTTAATTATCTTATATTGTATTTCCATACTTTTCTCATATATTGTATATTCTGTTAAAAGTAAATAATATGTGATGACCTAATTAGTCATAAACTTATCAAATATAGTCTATAATGTAGGATTGTCAAGATAAATTTTAAAATTTATTATCTTGGAACGTAAAGATCTTTCACAATAAAAACACTTTTTTGTATTTCGTATCATGTTAATGTCAATATGAAAAGTTATAATTGTATTACATTTATTAAATATCCATTAAAATTATATTTTGTTTAAAACAAAATGAACACTCCTGATAGTATAATAAATTTAAAAGACTAATTATTTTGACAACTGGGCTTTCTATGTAATATTGATTTTTATTTTATAAAATATTATCCACAAGTCTGGCACAAAAGCTTTACACTAAACATACTATATAAAAAATGCAATATTCAGTTAACAAAATTTATTTTTATTCTTAAATAAATATATTTATATCGCATAAACAGTATATAAAAATAACATGGTTCGAAGTAAGAGCAAATGTGTGCAAGTATTTTTTTTGAAATATTTATTACAACATGATTAATAGGCAATAGCCTTAAAAGTTATATGTGATAAAACCTTGCAGTAAGAGTTGGCTTGGTTGTAAGATGTGATATCGATTTCCTGTCACTGGTACAAACACTTTCCGACATTATAAGTGGTAGCTTAAAGAAATCTGGTTTGCCAATGTTCCTGATATTTAAAGTCAGACTGCTTTAGTTAGGTAATAAATATTTTTTCGATTGTTGATTAAATGGGTTTTAAATGAATTAAAAACTAAAATTAAGAGCACAGTATATGTTTTATACATATATATATTTCAAGAACATGTACTACAATGTACAGGGAGCATACAAAAAAATTGTTTTAAAATGTAAATTCAATTTAAATGATGATAATAATAATTTTGTATTCTTTATCAGCAATATACAAATAAAACTGAAGTCACTTATTATTAGTTTTACAATATATAAACATATACATAATTCGGCCACTCAATTATCTCTTCTAAACAGGATTAAATTACTTTAATGTACACACCAACTGCCAACGATGTAAAATGTTCTGAATCACCAAGTTTAAGGACGTCCAACTAGTATTAAGACACTTTTTGTAAATTAAAATATAATGATTATACGTAAAGTACTTCGATTGAACTCTTTATTGTATCTTTAATTTCATATATTTATTTATATTATTTTACTTTATATCATATCACATTCTTCGTAAAGTGGACATTAAATTTAATAAATGAAACAAACTTGGCATTTACTCGTAGACAAATTACATTCGTATAATTTATAGGATCTTTTCCGTTATACGTATACCACTATTTAAAGTAATATAAAGTTAAAATTAGGGCTACTTACGTATTTTAGGATGAAATAAAATTAAACTGAGTACCCTTATATAAGGGTACTCAGTTTAATTTTATTTCATCCTAAAACCACTATTTAAATATCCAATACATCGAGGCCGCCCATATACATCGCGCCGCGGCAGTTATGGTTAGGTTAGGTTATTATATGGTAGAATGAACCTGTAATTTGTAAAAACATTCTACAATAGGCTATGCTAAACTAACCTAACCATAACTGCCGCGGCGCGATGTATATGGAAATATTTTGGGATTGCTGACCCATAACGGAAAAGATACTTGTTTGAGGAAATACTGCGTAATATCGCCGAGTATTGGCCACCTTCATCAACATAATAAGGTAACTTACTTACATAAATATAATACTTATAATGAAAAAGCATATAATTCGACATTAAATAGTGGTATACGTATAACGGAAAAGATCCAATTTATAAAGGCATGAATGTAATGATTGTTTTTAGCCCTAATATAAAATATCTTATGCTGAAGCCCTTTATTTATTTAAAAAACTCAAGTTTATGAGTAATAATTTGCTGAATTCTATTAAATATTTCAGCTACTAACTATAAAACTTACTTGTTTTACTACTGTACTGTACTTGTTCAATACTACTGTTCGTGTATGGGCAGGCGGGTGGGTCAATACTACTGTTCGTGTATGGGCCGGCGGGTGGGTCAATACTACTGTTTGTGTATGGGCGGGTGGGTGGGTTATTATTAATCATGCATATTATTTAAAACTAATGTTATTTTGTAATGAGAAAAATCCTGTTATGTAGCTTTTTAAAACAAATTAATTAAGGATAGTAGAGCTATGTAAATTGTAAAAATATTGCTCTTCTTCGGGCAATACAAATCATTTATATTACGGAAATACAATATTTCATATAGTATGCAAGCACTGTAATAATGTTGTCAATCATTTAAAAAATAAATTTCCAACTTAATACAATGTTATGACCCTCTCACACACTCCTACACGCACAGTTGTTATGACCTCCCACTCACCTGTACTAGTACAGGAGTTACGACTCTAACAAACTCCTGTGTACATGCAGAGGCTATGACACTCCCGCTCACCTGTACTAGTACAGGGGTTACGACTCTAACAAACTCCTGTGTACATGCAGAGGTTATGACACTCCCGCTCACCTGTACTAGTACAGGGGTTACGACTCTAACACACTCCTGTACACATGCAAAGGTTATGACGCTCCCGCTTACCTGTACTAGTACAGGGGGTTACGACACTACCACTCTCCTGTACACATGCAGTGGTTATGACCCTCTCACACACTCCTACACGCACAGTTGTTATGACCTCCCACTCACCTGTACTAGTACAGGAGTTACGACAATAACAAATTCCTGTGTACATGCAGAGGTTATGACGCTCCCGCTCACCTGTACTAGTACAGGGGTCTAGTGCTAGTCATAAGACTCTACCACCCTCCTGTACACATGCAGGGGTTATGACGCTCCCGCTCACCTGTACTAGTACAGGGGTCTAGTACTAGTCATAAGACTCTACCACCCTCCTGTACACATGCAGGGGTTATGACGCTCCCGCTCACCTGTACTAGTACAGGGGTCTAGTACTAGTCATAAGACTCTACCACCCTCCTGTACACATGCAGGGGTTATGACCCTCCCACACACTCCTACACGCACAGTTGTTATGACCTCCAGCTCACCTGTACTAGTACAGGGGTTACGACTCTACCACCCTCCTGTACACATGCAGGGGTTATGACCCTCCCACACACTCCTACACGCACAGTTGTTATGACCTCCCACTCACCTGTACTAGTACAGGGATTACTACTCTAACAAACTCATGTACACACGCAGGGTTATGACCCTCCCGCTCACCTGTACTAGTACAGGGTTATGACCCTACTACCCTCCTGTACAAATGCAGAGGTTATGACCCTCCCTCCCACTCCTATACTAGTACAGGGGTTACGACCCTACCACCCTCCTGTACACATGCAGTGGTTATGACCCTCCCTCCCACTCCTGTACTAGTACAGGGGTTACGACCCTACCACCCTCCTGTACACATGCAGTGTTTATGACCCTTCCGCTCACCTGTACTAGTACAGGGTTATGACCCTACTACCCTCCTCTACAAATGCAGAGGTTATGACCCTCCCTCCCACTCCTATACTAGTACAGGGGTTACGACCCTACCACCCTCCTTTACACATGCAGTGGTTATGACCCTCCCGCACAATTGTACTAGTACAGTGGTTACGACCTTACCACCCTCCTGTAAACATGCATTGTTATGACCCTCCCACTCACCAGTACTAGTTCAGGGGTTACGACCCTACTACCCTTCTGTACACATGCAGTGGTTATGACACTCCCACCCACCCATTCATGTACAGTAATCTGGGGTGTTTCAAGTGTCACACAAGGGATTGAGTTGAAAAGTGAGAATATATGTTCATTTGCAATTACATGGTTTTACTGAATGTCTATATACATTTATGTACAATACAAGAGGTGATTTTACTGCGCACGAAAGTACCAGTAGTATTAGAAAATCTTCTTTTAGGCTTGATTTATTAGTTTTGATTGGATGTAAACCTAATAAATATTAATCTAAGTCACATAAAAACAACTTTATTTTAGAAGACCATGAATTTTTATATTTCAAAAATTTCGTTACTACTATTTGACCTTACAAGTGAATTCAGTATTGACCAATAATTGGTAATTTCTATCCATTTTTATGACCACAAACTCTTTTTAATTTTTTTTTAATTTTTTTATGGAATATAGTTGAATTTACTATGCTTTAAACATACTTGAACTTAAATCTATTTACACTCATTTTAAAGTAAGTTTAAAATTATGTAAACTGTTATTAATTAGATTCTTTACATACCAGGATATAGGTTTATAAGATAACATAAAATAAAGAGAAAATATATAAAAGCTTATTCAAACAAAACCTTATTAATATTATCACCATTGACAAGTACATTTTTGGATTTAAACCTCTTCATTTTTATAATTGATTTGTTTAAATGGATATATATTTGTTATCTAAATTTATGTAGATAACCTCAATAATGACGCTGCTAATTTTGCAATTTTCTAGCAAACCTTAGGTAGGTTCAACTCATCAAGCCTTGACACTTATAACACCTGTTATTGAAGATTGACATATGATCTTTAATTTCAGCTTACAAATGACCAATCAAGACAGGTTCTCCTTGGACATATATCAAAGAAATCATCCGCATTCATCTGGCAGGCAATACACTTTAGTTACAAACCTATGTTGATCAAAATGTCAGCTCTGCTTGTCAGGATCTTCCTTTTAATAAACAATAATAATTATAAAATGGAGAAGAAAATACATATTTGTGCGGACTCATATCCATTTTAGTTATCATTGAGATATTTTTTTTTATATTAAAAAAATACGGAGTCTTTTTATCAACTAGAACGTTGACTGGTGTCAGTTCGTTTAAACCAACGCTGTGTTTCTATAAACGGACATATCTTTCTTTTGCCTAAAATGGAGAACCAATTGAAATGTATCGTAAAAATAAGTAACTTACTGTACGCTTTGTTAATTGAAATAATGAAACTACAACTATTGTATTGTTCCCATTTAGAACAATATTTCCTAAAGTTTAAAGCTAAATATGTGTGTTATTCATAATGTGTCAACTGTATAATCAAAAATTAATTTAAAATAAGTGTTAATAGCACATAAACATTCCTTATTAAACGGCAATTTTCCTGTTTTAATTTCCACTAATAATGTAACATTGCTTAAGTATATAGTATATAATACAATAATCAATGTATTTTCTCAAAAACACAAAATAGTAACAAAGATTATATACTATTATATTCTATACATATACATACAAAAAAAATCTTACATATATAAAATAATAATAATAAAAATTTACTCTGCTAAACGTGATCTTAAAATAATCTGTACAAATGCAATGTTTTTGGGGAAAAGTCCTCCAAGGCAAGCCTGTTTGGAGGTACTTATCAATTATACATATATTGCACCTTTTAATTTATCAATTGAAAGAGCTGATTCTCTATTTATTTTCAATATATAGGAACTTATATATAGTATGAAGTTAAAAATTACAAGTCATTAAAATTGTTTTATCAAATAACCTATGGTCCAATCCGAGTTAAAAACAAAAATGTCGCTAAAAATTTTTTACGATAACCCTATATCTGTGGCAAAACGCACATGCCCAAACCACATGATCAAACAAGAAATAAAATAGCCTTTACATAGTATCATGACCTAAAAAAACACACGCACTAAGCCAAAGATATAGCGCTAGAATTTGTTTTTAGTAATTTTGTAGAGCCTAATTGAAAATTTTACAAATAATCGACTATTTAAACACACACAAATATTGCAACAAACATTTCATTTTAAACTAAAAATTTGAAGTAATAATAACAATAAGCAAATGAATACAAATTATAATGAACAATATACTATATAATTTTAAATAATACTCTATCTCTTAATAAGCTTTAATTCCTTACAGACTAAATATTATGAAATATAAATAATATTTACAAACTGGTTCTCAATAATAGTGATATATATCTTAGCACAAACTAAAGACGTGAGCCTTTCTAGATAAAACACGTTCTATTGATTACCTGTCACCTTCAGAACTGTTCACGTCACTTGAACAGCCATCTGGTGAGGTTCCCACAATTATCTCAGCTTTTGCTAGGTGATTAAGGGTTAGAATGGAGTCTATATAAACAGCTGTTTAATAATGGAAAACTTAGAACTGGCATGTACTCGATTGAGCAATTTCAACTACGGGGAATTAAGTATGAAATCCAAATGCATTAATGCCAATCCAATTAAAATATGTGTGTTGTTTTTAGAAATAACAAAATATATAAATGATTACAAAAGAAAGATTTTCACTAAAAATACGATTATAGCAAATATTAATATAAAACCTAAATACGACTTACACACTCATCATTCTTTCTCAAAAACTGCAAACCCTCTGAGGCTGAAATTTTGTAGGATGATTAGTCCTATGATTTATATGTAAAATAAGAATTCATTTTAACGATCATGGTATTTCTTAAACAGAAACCGTTTTAGTGCGGAAATGTGTGTTAAAACTGTATATTCCTATTTAGCCTGTAGTGGCTACACAAACTCTCTTATTTAAAATTCATCTGTAGTAGCAAAATATTTTAGACAATAACAGTGTTGCTATTAAATTGTTATCTTACTTTCTTAACCATATTTCAAATGTTACATTTGCATTTGTAACTAAAAACGGTAACTTAATGCACTCCGAAAGCAAACTTACATAGTTGACTCATATAAAAAAACATTTATATGCAATAGAATAAACATGATTTTGAACGTATTAAAATTTAGAACTATGGCAAGCCTACATATCGTAAGGAACGTGTAAACATAGTGAGAAAAATTTCACCCTCAAAAAACATATTTGCATTTTTCTCTAAACTAATAAACTTTGTTTTATAGGAAATCAACCGATTTTATACCAGGTAATTATAAACTCATTTGAATACAACCATGGCCTCGTCATTCGACATCGATAATCATGGTTAGTAACTCACTATTACAATGATTTTAGTAAAACTGACCTTTTATCGTAAAGTACATTGAGTCATATTACAGTAGACTTACTGATTTTTGTAGACTATGACATTTTGTTGTATAGAATACCAAACTAACATTAATATGAAAATGTCATTACTAGTTTGAATACAGCCATTAAATCGCTTAGTGGAAAAAAGAACATATTCCGTAAACTCTCATTGTACAGTTGACAAAGAAAATAATCTCAACAAAACATGTCACAATCTCTTCGCATTTAACACCGGCCTTAAACACGATGTTTACTGTGGTGAAAGGAAAGTGATGTCTTGAATGGAGGGAAGGGGATGATACAGACACCAGAAGGCAATCAGGATTTGTCACGACCAAACATGTCATAATCTCTTCGCACTTCACACCGTCCTTAAACAAAATGTTTACTGTGGTGAAAGGAAAGTGATGTCTTGAATGGAGGGAAGGGGATGATACAGACACCAGAAGGCAATCAGGATTTGTCTCGACCCAACATGTCATAATATCTTCGCACTTCACACCGTCCTTAAACAAAATGTTTACTGTGGTGAAAGGAAAGTGATGTCTTGAATGGAGGGAAGGGGATGATACAGATACCAGAAGGCAATCAGGATTTGTCTCGACCAAATATGTCATAATATCTTCGCACTTCACACCGTCCTTAAACAAAATGTTTACTGTGGTGAAAGGAAAGTGATGTCTTGAATGGAGGGAAGGGGATGATACAGACACCAGAAGGCAATCAGGATTTGTCACGACCAAACATGTCGTCATCTCTTCGCACTTCACACCGTCCTTAAACACAATGTTTACTGTGGTGAAAGGAAAGTGATGTCTTGAATGGAGGGAAGGGGATGATACAGACACCAGAAGGCAATCAGGATTTGTCTCGACCAAACATGTCATAATATCTTCGCACTTCACACCGTCCTTAAACAAAATGTTTACTGTGGTGAAAGGAAAGTGATGTCTTGAATGGAGGGAAGGGGATGATACAGACACCAGAAGGCAATCAGGATTTGTCTCGACCAAACATGTCATAATATCTTCGCACTTCACACCGTCCTTAAACAAAATGTTTACTGTGGTGAAAGGAAAGTGATGTCTTGAATGGAGGGAAGGGGATGATACAGACACCAGAAGGCAATCAGGATTTGTCTCGACCAAATATGTCATAATATCTTCGCACTTCACACCGTCCTTAAACAAAATGTTTACTGTGGTGAAAGGAAAGTGATGTCTTGAATGGAGGGAAGGGGATGATACAGACACCAGAAGGCAATCAGGATTTGTCACGACCAAACATGTCGTCATCTCCCCCTACTTTACATCAACTTAAAATCCTCCCACTCTTCCTTCACTCCCTTTGTCCACGTGAAATAAATATTTTTTTATATTTTGTTACTCGTAATATTGTTTATAAACAGTACCCTCCTTATAAATTAAAGTGTCATTTAATTACTTTTAGGCTAATTTAATTTAATCTACATAAAACATGTAAAATGTCCAAATAAATCGATTTATTTTCTCACAGGGCACAAATTAAAAATTCGTTTGCGTAGTAGTGTGTCAGCCTCATTTAGTTGATTGCTATAATTGTGGGATTTGCACTATATAATATCTTTATTGAAATGTAGAATAGAATATTACTCTAATTATTAACACTTTAAAATATTAAAACATTCAGAACCATTAATATCTAAGGGATGAGTTAAATTGAAAGTAATTTATTAATCTTAACATAATTTCATAAATCAATTTCCCTAATACATAAAAAAAGTCTTCTTCTTAAAACATATAACTTTTATTTGATCAAATGGTAATATACATTTCATATAAAATAAAACTAATGAAAACATGTAATTCATAAATTCAATCGCTCAGTGGAAAAGGGAACATATTACACTTTAAAAAAAAATAAATTGATATAGCCATTTTGTGTCTCAATGATAAACTCGCCTATTCATTTAGAAAAGGTCTATGTATATAAAATAATAGTATATTTTATTTTTACAACTGTTATATTTACTTGTTTTGAACTTGTTGTTCGTTGAAAGTTATTTTATTTGGTTTAGGCATATTGTATTTATGAATTCAGTTGCTTGGTTTACAGTGTAACTTTACTAACGGATAAAAAAAATATTTTTTCCGTAAATAAAAAAGTATTTTAATCATGGAATACGTTCGGAAATAACATGTAACTGATTAAGTTGTTTTTCATTACGTAAGTCGAAGAGCAATAACAAATGCTTAACAGTGAACCAACCACTATCAGTTTAAAAAATATTACGTATTTATTACTAAATAATATTGAAAATGTATTTATAAACGTACAACACCTGTTTCATACTATTCAGTACTATAAAATACATGTATATCCTGTTATTAAAACAGAGGGAGTTTCTTGGTTGTATCTCATTAACAATTTTCGTCGTCAATTACTGGTCTGACTCGAGGAACAATTTACAGTAATTGCTAATGCTGGTTTAGTAGCATGCTTACATCGAGAATTACTGTGTTATTCCGCTGATACTACCGAGTAATTGTCTGTTTCTTCACATGTATGAAAGTTATATTTAGTTTTAAAATTCTGAGTAATGTTTGTTTTTAGTAACCGTAATGGGTTTCTCCAAAACTAGCAGATAAATTATAAAAACCTTTTTAAAAAATGTCAAGAAACACTTTTATGATTTGGTATTATAAAGGAATGTTATAGAAAAAAAATCATTATTAAAAAAATTTTAATATAATTTTAATATTCTTGAATAATTCTAGAAATCTATAATGATTCAATAATAATACTGTTTTAAATGTGTACAAGGCTAAAATATAAAATTTATAAACGTTCATCCATCAAACGTAGTATTTACCCTTTACAAAATTACGCAATAGATACAGTAGTATGTCAAGTTTAATAAACATAAATAAATTGGAAAAACTGTTATACTAAAATAAATGACAATTTTGATACTTTTACTCCTACGAAAAAATAATTATAAATATTTAGAAATATTTATCACTACTTTAAATTTAGAATATGAATATATATAAGTTGTGAAAAAACTAAAATTATGAAGTATTAAATGAAGAATCTTTGAAATTTCCCTTGAAAATGTTTCAATTTATATTTTAAAGTGTTTTAAAAATACTGTTCACCATGGATGTAATCAAGACTTTTAGCTAATATATTAATTTGTTATTTAATGTAACTAATTTTCCGTTTTTTTTTTTTTTTTTTTAGTTTTTATATAGAGATTTGGATATTTTGTTTTTGATTGTATATTTTAACATCATACAAAATTAATATAATATAATTAATTGATTAAACATACAAAATTAATATAGGAGAAAACTTGTATAATGCTTTGTTTCATTTAAAATTACCTTTTCTTATCACAAACTTTTAAAAGGTAAGTTAGTAAAAATAACCAACTAAATAAAAACCTCAACGCAACAACAATACACCAACTAGCCTGTCATCTTCTAGGGAATATATTGAGTGAGTTAAAATTATTAAGATAAAACCAAAAATGTAAAAATCCATTACTAATATTTGCTACATTGTTTAACTTTAAACCAATATGTTTTACCAATACAGTCAACTTCTCTTCGTTTTATCAACCATATACATTTGAACTACCTTTAAAAATATACAAATACAATAAATTGTAATTTTAAAAATAATAATATTGAAACAGTACACATCTACTTCGTGTTTTACGATCGTATACATTACGAAATATTAGGGAAAAAGCATTTATCCTAAAACAATACTGTTATGCTAAGTTAACTGCGTAAACGTAAGAAGAATGTTGTTCATTAAAACGAAGATAAAAGTATCTTTCCCTATGGTCGGCCATAAAAATGCGGCTAAGCACAGTTGGCGTCGACCCAAGCCCTGATTGAAGTAACTTTAGTGGCCAAACAGCTCATAAAGTCGACTTACTTTGTTTACTTAAAGGCATTACTCGATTTAACAAATAGCTTTTAAGTTTTAAGTCAAATAGCACTTTAGTTTTAGTTTCAGTTTAAAACGTTTCATTTTAAATACATTCTTATTATTCTAAATTATTACAAATTATTTTAGGTTTTCTCTTATTAGAAAATATTATCTATTTTTAAATACGTGAATATGATCTGCAGGTAACGTACTACATAATTCTCAATCCTTATGCCTTATGCACAATGAAACGTTATTTTTTACAGACTGAGAGTTTATAGGTTAGTCATTGTTTATGTTCCATCTATGGCATTATTTTAATGGACAGCTGCTTATGGTAGCAGTGGTCTACTAGCCTATTAATTACAGATAGGTCTAAACCTGACCGTATTATGTTTAATCTTGGACTCTGTGTAACTCTTATATGGTTAGTTGTATCAAAACTTTCCCAATAGTAAAAATGTCTTTAAGTTAAATTTACTATTGGAAATCAACATTAAATATTTGTTGTTTCATTAACTATCCATGAGTTGGCCACCATAGTAGACAATGGAGGGAATTTCAAAAAATGTGACCTACATATCTTTACCATCCTCTAAAATAAATAAAAATTGAAAAATAAAAAACATGGGAATGTTTGATCACATTTAATGATTGTTATCAACTTTATTATTTGTTAGTGAGACGTTGATCGTGAATATATGGGCGATTATGAGGAGTGAATGAGTGTAGATGAATTAAATTTGTAAAATACTCATTGTAACAAAGTTAAACAATACCCTGTATTCATAAATTAGGTATTTATAACTACTAATAATAGATAATAAAAATGTGTTGGAGGTTGGTTACAAATCAATTCAAAGAACGTTTAATAAATATTAATGTTGTTGATATTACAAAAACAAAACAGCTAATTTGTAATCACTATTAATTAAAACAATAATAGTTTCTGTAGGCAAATATAGAAACGTTTAACTAAGAGTAATATATTCACAATAGTTTGTATTCATAATATCCATTGTGAACTGAATATGAATTCAAGAAGCCAGTGTAAGGTGAAGACAGCTTGTATTCGACGCCATCAAATATTCAAATACTTGTTTTCCCGCTGGCATTTAATTTCTTGCTCAAGCAATTTAGTCTTGTGCTTCTATAAACGGTTAAAATGAATTTTTTTTACCTAATATTACTTTGTAAACTAGTTCAGAGAGAAGTCGTGATTAAAAAATAATTTTAAACACTAGGAATTAAAAGTTGATTTATAAATTTTAATTAATAGTGCTCCATTTAATGGCGAGCAGTTAAAATAAATAGTAAATTAAACTTTCCTGAAATCCTTTTTACAGGATACTAATGTAAAACCTATTAGTATCTCAATGTTAGATATGAAAATGCAGTTAAATTTAAATTACGTTTTTGACATAATTTGAGGTGAATGTATTGAAAGTATTTAGGGTTGGATAAGGTGGTATTTGTCGTAATGATAGAGACATGAACAATTTAATTTGGAAGAAATATTTTACCAGATGCTGTAAATAATTTATCCTATTGGAATAGTTTTTTACTAAAAAATATGTTTTAGATAGTAACGATTAAATGAAGCTATAAATACGATTTTCAGAAAAAAGTAAATTTAATAACTATGTTTGTTAAAAAACAAAGTTAATTATAACAACTAAACATCAACTGATACAAAATAAATTACAAATCGAGCTGTACTTATGACACACAGTAGAATCTATATATAGTAGCAACATATTAATGATATTAAAACAAATATTGTGATGACATTTATGTGTAGTTATACTAAATTATTATTTATGAATAGTTTTAATATTTCAGATAATATGATATTCTATTATTTTTTTTAACAAAAATTGTTAAACTTTATTACAAAAACAAGACTATTGTAAAATAGTATTTTCATACTAACTAACAGTGTTATAAAACGGTGGATCCTAAATTATGTTTTCAAATTATTATTTTGGAAATATTTGTAATATGTTTATTATTTTCCATCGAAAAATATTCACTATTAACAAAATTGATTCGAGAAGTATTATTTATTTACAAAATTGTATATGTAAACGGACTATAAACTTGGAATAACAACGCCTTTACCTAAAAAGTAAGTTTTAATTAACATAGGTAAACTTTGTAGGCCAGATTAGATCAACAATGATGATTGAGGTTTTGACCAATGTGGGTATTTAATCAATCCCAGCACTGTTTGGCAAATATGTTTGTGAACTTGATTTTGTGATCCGTTAGATCCTTGATTTGTGATCCTTTCGTTTCTGGTGGTTGTAGTTTGTGTTTGTCTTAAAGCACATGGATAAAATGAGTAATAGTAATTATTTTTTATAGCAAAAATATTTATTAAGTTACATGACAGGAAGTTTTTTTTCGTATCAGTCTTTGATCTGTGAGACTTCTGAACCATCACTGAACAATCCTACCCCCACTATTTTAACAAAAATATGCAGCTGATTAATTCTGTAAAAAGGCTTATTGAAATTATCATTCATATATTCCACATGGTTTCCTCAGAAAACATATTTCATACTATTATACAAGAATAATCAGGCTTAATCCCGTTGATCTTCCTGTATAAATCGTGCTGCTCATCGATTATAAAATGCTTGAAACAAAGTTTCGAAAGATCAGGTACAAAGCTCCTAAAGACCTTGTTGCTATTGACTGATTTTAGGCCTCAGGTTTAGTGGAATTAAAACAATAAAAAAATTCAGGTTTATAATTATAAGTTAAACATTAAGAAAACCATGGTAGGTTCTTGTGGACAGGCTGAGTTAGAATAGAAG
Source organism: Stictocephala bisonia (assembly GCA_035578905.1). Lineage (NCBI taxonomy): Eukaryota > Metazoa > Arthropoda > Insecta > Hemiptera > Membracidae > Stictocephala > Stictocephala bisonia. Next base: position 472,796 of record JAQJVL010000182.1, read on the forward strand.
TTGGAGTTAAACAATCTAGAGTGGCAATTCTTAAGAAATCTATGTACGAGGTAAAAAAAGACACACAATTGAAGTGGTATTTAATAGTGAAACTTGAAGTTCTTATCATGACGTAGTTTGTAGACAGCGGGGGTGTAGGTGGTAAAGAGGTCACGTATCTCACAGCTTGCTACTCATCAATTGTAAGAGTGAGTGTTCTTTTTCAATTCATCATTTGAAGAAACTATAATATAAATTATTAGGTAGAAAAATATAATATACTGAAATAGTTAGCTTAAAATAAATAAATTGTGTTTATTACGAATATATAAAATAATTAATACTAATCATATCAATTTTAACCATAGATAAATTAAAGAAAACTATATTAGTTAAATGTTGTCCTATTACTTCTTATTTTTTTAATTATATAATTAGTAATATTTATATCTTGGTGCAAAACAATTTTAATAAACACATCTTAGTGTTCAAAACAGAACATTTCCATCAATAAATCTGCACTGAAAATAAAGAATCTATTTTAAAAATTTCAGCATTTAAAATATATTTTTAATTACTATATTGAACTGACTTTATTGTTATTTAAAGTATGTTTATACAATATGAAACTAGACATTACGATTGAATCAACGTGAGCTAAAAGCTTTACAAAATATTCAATAGTCTATAATATTTTGAAATAAAATCTCCACATATCCTGCTTAAGATAATATGATCCAACAGATAATGATGAAATTGTATATTTCTGTTGACGTCAGGTATGATGATATATACATTAAGGTTTCCTGAAATAATAGTTACTTTAAATGTCTAGAGTACATGCTATATTTAGTTTAGCCAGGGCATTAGTGGTTTCCTGGGGGTATGGGAGAACTATCGCGTGGCTGGGCAAGGGTAAGTTGTGTCCTGTGCAATTCTGTGAACTGAGATTACAGGTTGCTGGCCACACGAGTACCTCTATAGCTAATGTCTTAACGATCACGTGACCTTCTTCTGCTAGAAATTATAAGTATATTTCTATTTTGATTTATAGTATTTCAAAATAGTAATTACAAATAAACAACCTTTTAAATACATTGTTACTCAGATTTACGTAAAACATATAGAATTGTCATCTTTAGAATGCATTTATAAACACTATACCAAATCAAAACAAATTAAAGTAAATTGGAGATTTAATTGGAGTAAGATTTCTTTTTTACGAAATAATATCCTACATAAAGCAGAATAAAAATATCTATTCGTACCAAAAAACAAATTTAAGAATATTTTAATGTTCAGCCTTTTAAATATATTGGAAAATATTTAGGCCAGAAATAGTAGACTACTGTTATGTTATTTATGAACGTGCTCGGAAATTGTTCTTACTAGGATTCTGAATTATATTGTTTTTACATTCTGCGTTCCAAAAGATAACCGCAAACACAAAAACATTCTGTTCTAAAATTTTATTTTTAATCAACAGCGATTGTTTCTTACTACTATAATAAAGCAAAACTTAAACTAAACTATGCAACTAAAACTTGTGAAACTAATTTTAATACCTAATAAGCTTTGAATTAAAGATTCTATTTTATAATATATGATAGATTGTTATAGTAAAATTAGTATTCTTTAAATGTTTCATTCACTAAAAAATCAGTATCTTTAAAATTTACAGCATTATCAACTTAAAACTTTACAAACATTTTACTATAAGAAAGATCAATATCGAGATTCAAATTTGTAATATTAATATCTAGTTTCAAAATGTCGCCAATATTTAGTTGTCTAATCCTCATAACTTAAAAACCTAACATGTTTCAGTAAATAATCAAGAGTAAAAAAATTATGGATTATTTTTTTATAAACATTTTTAGACCAAATTTATCGTCCCAATATTAATAACAATGGCAGAATAAAAGTATTTCTGAAAGACTCTATCACATATAAAATGTAAACAAGTTAAATACAATAGGTTGGTTATTCCATCAGTAATAGGTATTTTCGTTTTCTATTTTATAGCTGATTGTAGATGTTATGCTATATGAAAAATTAGTTATTATATAAATTACTGAAGACATTAGGTTTTAATTTGAATGTTCTCTATCTGGTTGGGTTAAGTTGGGTTATTGTTTAAGGGGGGGGGATGTATAACAAATCTGACCAGTGGACCACATACTCCAACCCATCGGCAAACAATTGGATCTCGTGAAATAAAAGTGTATGCTAGAAGTCTAAGACCAATAATCTGTACTGTACTGGTGATGCCATGAAGCACTTTGTATACATATAGCAAATCAGTCACAGCACAACAAGCTACTAGGATCTACAAAATAGTTGTACCATTTCATTACAACTAACTAAGACTGACTTTTTTTCTATTACCAATAAACTACCCGAAGAATGGATGAGAAGGCAATACTATTTTGCTAGGCATATACTCGGTGCCAAGTAATCACAGGACAACACTTCACCGGGTAATTTTTCGATTAAAAATATACAAGAAATCTTTGGTAAAGCATTACCAAATACATCATTTATACATCATTACCGAACACAATACATCATTAATATATATTTGGTACAATTCAGTATTTTTATAATTGGATTCCTTTCATAAAAATAATAATTACATAAATAGGCTTAACTGTAGTAGAATGAATAATCCCAGAGAGGTACAGTGGTATTGAACCACCCATACACATACAGAGTTGTGACTCACCCGCCCTCCCAGAGAGGTACAGTGGTATTGGACCACCTACACACCCATACACATACAGGGTTGTGACCCACCCGCCCTCCCAGAGAGGTACAGTGGTATTGGACCACCTACACACCCATACACATACAGGGTTGTGACCCACCCGCCCTCCCAGAGAGGTACAGTGGTATTGGACCACCTACACACCCATACACATACAGGGTTGTGACCCACCCGCCCTCCCAGAGAGGTACAGTGGTATTGGACCACCTACACACCCATACACATACAGGGTTGTGACCCACCCGCCCTCCCAGAGAGGTACAGTGGTATTGGACCACCTACACACCCATACACATACACCTACACACACATACAAATAAAACATGTATTTTAAGCCTATCTTGCTTGATAGACACCAAATTTATCGTGTTAATATTAATAATAATGGAGGAATAAAAGTTTTTTGAAAATCTCTCTATCACAGATAAAATGAAGAAAAATACAATGGGCTGGTTATTCCATCAGTTATAGGTATTTTCGTTTTCTATTTTATAGCTGATTGTAGATATTATGCTATATGAAAAATTAGTTACTATATAAATTCCTGAAGACATTAGGTTTTAATGTGAATGTTCTTTATCTGGTTGGGTTAAGTTTAGTTATTGTTTAAAGGGGGGGGGGGGATATATAACAAATCTGACCAGTGAACCACATACTCCAACCCATCGGAAAACAATTGGATCTCGTGAAATAAAAGTGTATGCTAGAAGTCTAAGACCGATAATCTGTACTGTACTGGTGATGCCATGAAGCACTTTGTATACATATAGCAAATCAGTCACAGCACAACAAGCTACTAGGATCTACAAAATAGTTGTACCATTTCATTACAACTAAATAAGACTGACTTTTTTTATTACGAATAAACTACCCGAAGAATGGATGAGAAGGCAATACTATTTTGCTAGGCATATACTCGGTGCCACGTAATCACAGGACAACAATTCACCGGGTAATTTTTCGATTAAAAATATACAAGATATCTTTATTAAAGCATAGGCTTATCTTGCTTGATTTTCGTTCTGTCTGCCCGTTTGTCTTTTTTACTAAAACTTATCTCTTTGAAGATGATAAAGTTATTAACTTAAAACATTACACACCTATTAGCATTACAAAGACCAATACGTAAAAGAATTTTAATTTTGAACGTTGTTGTCTAGCCTTAATATTTTGACTGTGGTTGATTATCAAAATAATAATCAGATGGTTATTCCTCAAACGTATTATTACTATTTAAGGACATATAACTTATGGAATAACCAGCCTTTTGTAGTTTCCTTCACGTAAACTTTTGTTTTTATTCAAATTTCATATGTGATAAGGAGTTTTTATGTAAATTTATCTGTTATCATTAATTTTAGGACAATAAACTTAGTGTTAAAATAATTATAACATTTGTACATAAAACATTTTGTTGATCTTGAGTGTTTACGATAACACTTTCGTGTTTTGGGTTATTAAAATTAGAAAACTAAATACGTCTGCCATTTTGAAACTAAAATTTTTTTCTTCAAATGAATTTTGAATATTGGTCTTTATTATACAAAAAGGTATGTAATATTTTATGCTAATAACTATATTAACTTCAATTATACAGATTTTTTAGTAATAAAACACATACAGACAGACACACTGATAGGACTATGCTTTATGGGAAGTTTCTTAAACATTTTGAATTGAATTATTATCCATTGAAGTTTGTTCCCGTGATCACTGGTCACCCTGTTTATAGTTAATTTTATTTGTGTTTATAATAAGGTTGAGGATAATAATATACTATCCATTTAATACAAATTTTCAACGTCTTGAGAAAGAAATCATTTGAACTAGGATTTAAAATAGAGTTCTTGTAGAAAGGTAAACAAATACCATACATTACCATTAAAAGGGAAACAAAGCAATGTTATTTTTCTTTATATTTATTTATATATTGGTAACATATGAAATGTGCTTTGATTGCACTGTCACAATCACAAAAGTCAATAAATATATCTGGTCAATGCAATACCGCTTGTACTGCAATGCGGTACAATTTCCATTATAAAAAAATGAATTCACGTCTCTTTGATGCATGGGACTTTGAAGTTTAAATATATCCATATTGAGAGTATTACAAAATACTCTTGTAATAACAACATATAGCTTATTTTTACAAATAAATAAATATTAACTATTACAATATGACAAATAAATTTCCAAAAATATTTGTTCCCATACAGAACATATTTATAAATATAAATATTTTGAAGACAAAATTAATGATTTGTTATTCTATTCACAAACGTAATTATTTCTTACCAGAAAGAGATAAACCAATATATTAAGCTCTTTTATACATTATATAAAAAAGATTTACCAATGATTTCATTCAACCACACATAAACTACATTCAGGCACATTTAGTACAGTATATATTACGTTGTACGTTATTTACGTACAAAAATGTGTTTTGTATACAAGCCTTAAAAAGACCATCATATATCCCCCTCACCATCTAAACATCGAAGTATCCTATCCTATTTGTAAATAAATAGAGGACTCACCTACATGCTTCACATGCAAACTCTCCCACTCGTTTAATTTTTCATTTGTTCGTTTAATAAAATGAAATATACCATAAAAAACCACTATGCATGTTTATTCTATTAATGTAAATTTTTAAACATTTTAGACTACCATTTTTTACCCATATGATAGGGGGAATTTTGAGAAGTAATAGGTATACAAATTTCGGCACAATAAACATACTTTCTCATCAATTACTACAATTAAAACCGTGAAAAGTTCCTTTTTTTGAGTCCTCAATGAATCATGTTCTTTCACGAATATATAAATGAACTTCTTCTTTTACAACTATATAAATGAATATTTAGAAATATATTTTGCATTGAGTTTTTATTACAAATAAAAAACAAATTACTTATTTTGCATGACAAATAACATGTATCTATTTGTTTATATAATAGAAACAAGAAACGCCTTACAGCAGCTACAGTAAAAAAAATGAATCATATTTTATAATTTTATTAGTTTTTTATTTTATTTATTTATTTGTCTATTAAAATCGCAACCTATAAACAACAATCAATTTGCATGCGCAAACTAATCACCAAAATATACGATATGTATTTCATTTTTAGCTCAATTCCAATACACCTATTGTTGAGGAAGGCTGGGAGAACGTTAAACCACAGTCACTACCGTTCATTACTTAACCTTGGGGTCTAAAAATTTAACTTCCGGTTATAATGTTAACTCCCAAGTTTACAAACTGTGGCCTCGTCCAAACTGGAATAATCGGAGGATTTTATTATATTGTATATTTACGAACTACAAATGTAACTTTATTATAACATATTTATTCTTAATAAGCTTTTTCTTGATTATAGTAATGATCCCTTGCTGCACAGGCTTATTTGGCAATGTTGTAGACGTTAACTTTTGTTTTTAATATTACTACTAGTTAAATTTAATCAAGATAGTATAATTTTCTTTGGAAAAAATCAGATAAGATGTTTGAAGAACAAAGTTTTACTTAAAATTAAATATTTCCAATTTTATAGATTTTTAAATAATGTTATAGATTATAGGTAACTTTTTATTATGATTGGTGTCTCAAAAAATATTTAAATATTTAGGACATCGTATATATTATCACCACCGAAATAAAAATGATGACAAATGTAAGTGTTGTAAGCATTTTATATCGTACTGAATTTACTTTATCACGAATGCTATAAATTCCCTATCATGATTAAATATCTAAATAATAATTAATTACAATATACATTTTAATGAATGTTTTACATATTTACATCATGCCTTGTTAGAATGACTGGAACATTTGAAATAAACTACACTTCAGAAGGTAATATTTATAATAAGAAGACAATTAATTATGGTTCTAAGCTAAATATTATTATAAAATTATTCAGGGCTAAGGTCTAATTAAACGCACAGTAGGAGAAGGTAAATAAATTAAAACTCTGTTTTGACATATAATTTATATTTCCATGACCTTTTATATGATTATGATTTTTTTTTCAACGTTTTATAGCTCTTGAGTGTCTAAAAGAGCTTTGGTGTTCACATAACCAGTATTTGATAGTTGGGGATAGACTAGCCGATTGTGAATACAGTTTCACATTTAAGAATTTATATCTTATTGACTAAAACAAAAGCACATTGACTTCAGATGACATATTCTTTATATTTGAGGATTTAAATATAAGTTTTAGCAAGAGAAACAGAAATAGTTATTAAATTCCATAGCAAAGCTTGCATACCTCATATTCAAACCTTTGATACATAGCAGAGCTAGATTGAAACAAAACGTTAGTACGAAGTAGTGTGGCTTTGATCAAATACAATCAATAAAGAACTGTGGAAATCCAATCACTAACATTCTGTTCCTTTCAGATTTTCTCGTACTTTATCTACTATCCTGGGTTTATTGTCTTTACTTCTATTTCCGAAAACTAGGACAAAGAAGGGGTACACAATGTTACCAATGCTTTACGAAAATAATTTGTATATGCTTTAAATCAGAAACGTATAACACTATTGAAAACCTTATTCTGAGTTATTAAATACAATTAATATAATTGTAATACATTAATGTATACCGTTACATTTATTATATCAATTGCAAAAATAGGTTCCGAAGGATTTGATACAAAATTACGTTTTTTAATTCAATTTTATTATCCTACTAAATTTAGAGTATGGTTCTCAAAAAATAACACTGTAAACCTTTATTGAATAAGTTATTTAATTATATTTATATTTTATTTTAAAATAAAAAAAACTCTTTTAATAATATAAAATATAAATACAATAATTAAAAAAAAAAACTTTGTTACAAGCTAATTTATTGGTTGATAGTACAATAAATTGTAAAATGTTTTCTATCATTTATAGTTAAAATTAGGACGCTCTGAACATCATTAACTTGAAACCATAAGATTTTTTAAAATATAATAATATAAAAATGAGTTCTGTAGACCTTCCTCACTACAATTGGTATACAGGATATGGTAGAGCTTTCCAAGAGACTTTGTAGGGAAATTAATTCATAACATTTTATTCATTGTTATAGGCTCCTGAGCTGATATATTTAACAAATATTAAGGTTAACGTACCTTTGTTGGACACAAAATAGGATTTTGTAGCTGAAGACGACAAAGGTACGTTAACCTTAAATTTACGTTAATACATAAAAGTTTTCTTGTGTAAAATACATCGTAATATATGTCGTGATGTGTTTGTACAACATTTTACGTCACTTTAAGTTTATTTAAATTATTTTTATATTATTGATTTTTTCTTAAATACATATTTGCTATATTTGTAGACTACATGTTCATAATTCATCAATTATAATCTTATAAGCAACTAATTGATATGGATCACAAGGGTTAAATATCAGCTAGGTTGGGTAATGGTTTTATCGTCTACATCCAATAAACTGTGGCAATTTTTATATATTTTGGAGTAGATTTATCAACATTTTTGCTTAAGTATTCAACTGACAACCAATGTGTGCAATTGTTAATATAATTATCTTACATTGTATTTAACTAAGTCAGTAAACTTAGCCAATATTTCTTTTTCAAACCCAGATTGGACCCAGTGCACTTTCAAAGTACTTTAAATTGAAAGTTTATTATTTCGTATTAAGTTTTTTTTATTTTTATTGAAAATAATAATTTATATAATAATTAAATAATTATTATTGATTACTTAAAACTCATTTAAAATTATAATAAAAGGAAAAATACCAGAAAAATAAAATAGAAAATTACAGTAATAAATAAAATTTTAAGTATACGCCTTAGCATTTAAGTAAACGTAGACTCTGTCTAATGATTTTACTCTAGTATTTTCTGTAATTGTATTTTAGTTTTAGACGATAAATTATGCACGTGTGAGGGTAATTATTACGTGATTGAACATGACATATCCTGATTGGTTGAACCTGACTGAACTGCCACTTCTCCACTACTTTATTGAGCTGTAATAGTAAGTCTAATTTGGGTCTGTACAATGAGAACTTAGAGAGTGTTAGAGCAAGTTTCAACTTAACATATCCTAATGGCTAGTACGTACCACCCTTACGCTCTACAATATCTCTATGAACTAGTACTATTAAGTCTAGTTGGAACCGTACAATGGGTACTTGGATAATAATTGGGACACGTTTCGACTTGACAAATCCCAATTGAGGAACGAGCCTGCAATTACCCTTTCAATCCTTCCCTTGGTCTGTTCTATTGATGCTGGTTTGGGACTGTATAGTGGGTACTTAGATAAGTAAATTAGGACGTGTTTCAACTTGACCCATCCCGATTTGTTGAACATTAATTTTGACGTCACTTTGGGGTTGTTCAATTAAGAAGGAAAAAATGAGTTGGATGTGTGTTTGAATTTTAATAATCATAAACCCAATTCTTCTTTTAGGCTGTGATTTTGGTGTTGGATTTTGTCCATAATTGGGTAATGGGAAGATTGTTAGCATGTTTTGACGTGAAAAATCCTAATAACCTGTTATAATAATCTGTACAATATCTCCCCCACTCCTTCCTTAGACTGCAACTGTAATAGTGGTTTGAATTGGTATAATAGACCAATGGGGTTAGTTCGTAGGCAATTGTTTTACATGATAAACATTGATTCCTTGCAGGTTACCATACTACAACTCCCCTGTTGTTTTACTTAGGATGTAATTGTGATATTGGTTAGTGAAGTGGGTATACGTGAGAGTGATTAGGACATGTGTTGACATGACAAATGGTGATTCCTTGCACGTGAATGTACTACCACTCCCCTATTTTTTTTTACTTAGGATGTAATTGTTATGTTGATTGTGGTTAGTGAAGTGGGTATAAGTGAGAGTGATTAGGACATGTTTTGACATGACAAATGGTGATTCCTTGCACGTGAATGTACTACCACTCCCCTATTCGTTTACTTAGGATGTAATTGTTATGTTGATTGTGGTTAGTGAAGTGGGTATAAGTGAGAGTGATTAGGACATGTTTTGACATGACAAATGGTGATTCCTTGCACGTGAATGTACTACCACTCCCCTATTTTTTTTACTTAGGATGTAATTGTTATGTCGATCGTGGTTAGTGAAGTGGGTATAAGTGAGAGTGATTAGGACATGTTTTGACATGACAAAGGGTGATTCCTTGCACGTGAATGTACTACCACTCCCCTATTCTTTTACTTAGGATGTAATTATTACGTCGATTGTGGTTAGTGAATAGGGTATACGTGAGAGTGATTAGGAAATGTTTTGACCTGACAAACGCTGAGTCCTTTATTGCACTATAATACTCTCACCACTACCATTAGCCTGCAGTTCGATATTATTTTGGGTTGGTGAAGTAGATATGCGGACACAATGTTTTTGGGACATGTTTTGACATGGGAAGCCCCGATTTTCAACAAGCGACTAATAAACATAAACAATCATCTACCCCTCCAGTTAGGATACGATTGTGATGCCAATTTGGGTATATAAAGTGGGTACTTAGCTAGTTTGGTAAGAAATAAAAAATAAAAACATGTTTTTATTGTCAAATAATGCGTATCTGTATTACCAATACTTAAAACATCCAATTCTCTGTCAATGTGGGTTGAAAATCAGGTACTGGGACAATCACTAAGACTAGTTTTGACATAAAAACCCTGATTACCTGCAATAGAATGTACTACCATCATTACTATGACATTTACTACTATCAATTGAATGTATGCTTTGCTCAATATCAAACCAATCGAATAGTTATAAAGTTTAAAGATATTTAAGGCATATTAAATCGATTTATAAAGAAATGTTTAAATTAGTCTTTCGTACGTATTTACTAAATTAAATAAATGCCTCTTGATAGTTGTTTAAATGACTGACATAAAAAACCACAAATGATAAAACGTTTACAAATAGTCAGAGTACAGGTATTGTTTTCCACTATAAGATTAAAGCGTATGTATTTAAAGAATCAATATTTTACATTTAATACAATTGTTATTTAATGTATGGTATATATTAACATTAATGCTTAAATATAAATAGTAAGTTTTATAATTTAAAAAGTACAACTTTCCTGTTACACCCCAAATTACTTGATCTCCTAAATCTACTTGTAAAACGTGTTCGGCAATAAGTGAACCTTTCCGTGACTCGTAAACGTTCTAAGATTGTTTCGAGGTCACGCGTAACGGTCCGATTATTAACTACGAAAGGAAGTAGTATTTACAGAATGCACACGCAAGGAGCTGACTAGCTTTATTGTGTACTGTTTTAACTTACCATAGAGTTCAAACTATACTATATCTAAGTGTAATGTATATATGTATCAATATATCCACAATTTATCACTGATACTGTGTGTTATTATGTTACATATTTTACCAATGCGATTGAGAATGTATTTTATGAATTTTTGTTTTAATAATTTAATAATTATTAACAAAATGATGTTTTGGATGCAATTCTATATTGGTTTTGAAATATTAAACACCAATGTTGATTATAAATAATATTATAATTGGGAGATGTCAAATAATTGTTACTTAGCCTCAGTATAAACAATATTTACGATATTCAATAACAATTCTTATTTGGTGTTAAACAAATTAGAATATGTTTATCAGAATTTCAATGACCAGAAAAAATTATATCTTTTCTTATTTTCACTAAAGAAAATTCTTAAATTGTATTTTAAGACAAGTTGCATTGACAAAAGTCAATCAACATATGTATTGCAATGCAGGGCAGTTTCCATTATAAAAAATGAATCCACGTCTCTTTGATACAGAAGCCTTTGAAGTTTAAATATGTCCATATTTAGAGTATTCAACAATACGTTGTGTAACAACAACTACAGATGATTTTTACAAATAATTAAATATTGACTATTACAATATGGCAAATAAATTTCCAAAAATATTTTTTCCAATCCAGAACATACTTATAAATATGAATATATAGACGACAAATGATTTGTTATTCTACTCGCAAACGTAATTGTTTCTTACCAGAAAGAGATTAAACCGATATGTTAAGGTGTTTTATACATTGTAAAAATAAAATATTTACCATTTAATGTTTTACCAATGAATTTATTCAACAACACATAAACTAAATTTAAGCACATGTAGTACAGTGTATAGCAAGTTGTACGATGTTTACGTACAAAAATGTGTTTTGTATATAAGCCCTAAACAGAACATCATATATAGGCCTCACCATCTAAACATTGTAGAACTATATCCTATTTGTAAATTAATAGGGGACTCACCTACATGCTTCACATGCAAACACTGCCACTTGTGTAGTTTTTCATTTTTTTGCTGTTAAAGTTAAATATAACATAAAAAACCACTATGCATAATTATTTTATTAAAGTTGTTATGATCACTCTCTAATGTAAACGTTTAAAAATTTTAGTGTGCTTTGTGTGTGTTAAAAAAACGTTTAAAAATTAGTGGGTTGGTTAGTTTTAACACTTTAGCTGCCGTGTCAGTCCAGTACGCCCGACGGCTCTGTCTCAGCTAGATGCCGTCTAATAATACGATTAATTATTAGATCGAAGGATTACATAGCAAAATCTACATTAGGTACATTAAATACATATTTATATAGATGGAGATAAAAAATAAGTTATAAATATAACAAGTAAATATTAAAAAATTTTTAACAAATATTGACCATGAAAATAAAACAACCATAATAAAATAAATCAACAAACTTAACAAGAACACAACAAGAATCCAAATAACCAAGTGTAATAACAAAGAAATGTAATGCATGTACACATTGAAGAGACAATTAACATAATTTAGACAAAAGACAATAATGCAGTGTAAAATAAATGTAAAGCAGTGTAACCCACCCGCTCGCCCTTTCCCACACAGTGGTTTTGACCCACCCGCCCGCCAATACACAAACAGTGGTATTAACCCATCCACTTACCCATACACGTACAGTGGTGGTATACACGTAAAAAAAAAAAGACATGGCATTTTTAGAAGTAGTGGGTATACAAATTTCGGTACATAAAAACGTACTTTTTAGTTAATTACTAAAATGAAAACTGTGAAAGGTTTCTTTTTTGAGTCTTCTATGAATCGTGTTCTTTCACTAATATATGCCTACAACTATATAAGATAAGTTACCTTTGCAATTCGTGTTTAGGTATACAATACTTTAAAATATATAACATATAGTAGCTATGCGTTAAAAAGGCGTAAGCATTTACTGGTTACATTTACTGGTACCTGTATTTGGGATGGTATCAGATAAAAGGTAAGTTTTGTTAGATTTCTTGTTTGGGAGCTAGTCCTTCCACTAGGTGAATTTCAATGGAGTCAGTAGCCGTGTCCGTTTGCTAAGTGAATTTTAAATAAACAAAAAGTCATTAGTCGTGTCATTTCACTTGGTGAATTTGAAAGCAGCCAGTAATCGTGTCCGTCAGGTAGACGATTTTCAAAGTGGTAGTCGTGTCAGCCTGCTAGGAAAGTTCCAAAGCAGTCACTAATGGTGTCCATTTATTCGATACGTTTAAAAGTGTTTATTTATTATGCCGTTTGGTAGGTGAGTGTGAAATATATCGTAAATCATGTACATTTGTTACGTGCGTGTCAAAGCTCATGCTTCTGTTTGTGTTTACTGGGTTAGTGTCTGAGCAATTATAAGCCGTGTATGTTTGTTAAACTAGAATTCGTTTGTTAATTCTGTTTGCTATGCGAGTGTCAGAGAAATTATTATTCATCTCCATTATATTGCTTAGTGTGTAAAATTATGAGAAACGTTACTGATATCATTTGCGGTTTGGGGGAAAATTAAAAATAGTCGTTTTCTGAATAGATGTTCAAGCTATCGTTTGCCATGTTTGTATTAAAGAAAATACAAGTTTCCTTGTTATGCTAGGGGGACACTATGGACGCGATTAGCTATAGTTTTGGCTGACATGGTATAAAAACAATATGCTATCATCCTCTAATTTTTAACTGATTGGTTGACTACAGTTAGAAGATGTTTAGGTCAAACTCCGTTCTATGTCCCCCAATATTTGGTTAGGTTAGGTTACATGATTACAGCTGTATAACATACCGTTCATAGTCTTACATATGAGACGCTGACACAACGTTTTGCGTATTTTAGTATGATTTAATTTAATTTAATCATTTAATTTAATTGAGTGAGGATAAATGTAGTCTACTTACTAACTGAGTTTAACTGTTCCTAAAAAAGGGTGGTTTATTAATAGCCCAACAGCCAGGTCAACTATGGTAACTACAGCTTTACATGGAATATGAACCACATAGTGTTGGTCTGATTTTCAGCTAAATGACAAGTCTGACACTCAGTTCTCTTCCCTACACAAGATCTGAACCCTGACTACTATCCAACATGGACACCCCAGACGTCTCTAGTAGTGTCCACGTCGATGGCAACCATTCAGTGGATGCCGTCTTGGTATTAAAATGACCGAGCAAAGAACTATTGCCTACAATCTTCCAAACACTTTGTCTCCAAGTAGCTGGGTTACAGCACTCCACCACCAGTGCCAACCCGGCGTTATACCACCAGTTTATATATTTGGGGGGCATATAACAGATGTTGACCGATGTTCATATCTGAGTGTGTGTAAGACAAACAATCATGATTGTTAAGCTGATGGAAGTGAAAGGCAATCATGGCTCATGTTTGTATGTTTGACTATCTTCAAGGGTTAACCATTCATGTGATGGATGAGAGATAATAATTAGTATTAGATATTTGTTGGTCTAGGGCTGGATGTCAAAAATAGTTTTGTTTCAAAGGGAAGGATAGTAGAAAAAAAAATAAAGCTCTTAGACATAAGTCAATATTACATCTTGATACTTAAGTCTAGGTCTTTTATTGAAATCTATTCAATGACTTTGTTTGTCTTTGAAATTATACTTCAAGTATTAGAACTGTGTTGGAGACTAAGCAGTCTACGTATTTCATAGAACATGAGCTATAAGATTAAGGCATAATATATAACTGTAAAATATCTTAGAAATGTCAATAACTGTCTCAAGAAACATTTTCCAAAACCATATACTATCTTATCAGAAGAAAACTACCACACAGTACACACATTATGCTTAACTTTTACAAATTATTAAGATCTTGCACTCTGAATGGACGTTTTTGACCTTATACTAAAATACAGGGATTCACTGTTACACCAAGGAGGTGTTATAGTGATGGAATAGAGGATTGCTATTTCCTGAGTGTAAAGAACTGTAATATTGGACATTTAATAGTTATAAAATACAACGATTTTAAGCTCTTTGACGACACTCAGTAAATTAAATTAGATGTCGTCTAGATAAAATTAAACTGGATTACCTACTAAAATAATATACCATGTTTCTTAAATTTTTATATTGAGAATTATAATAGAATATCATAACATATCAATCTTTACTAATTGTTTCATGTTTATGTTGAATATAATTTAACATAATTTCAATGTTAAGTATCAATTCTGTATTTAATGCATTAAGTGCATTAATCTTAGCTTATAAAGCTGTTTATCTAGTTACTATTCGTATTGATCTCTTAAAGCTACTTATCCTAATAACTCAAACATTGATTTACTTCATATGGTTTGTGTTAAAACAGTACTTAGACAAAATATTACAGGTATACCTGTATATTACAGGTATACCTGTATATTCTGTAAGCTACAGTAAAACCTTACATGTAATTTATAGTTTCGAAGTAAAAGTTCTCTGTTATTTTACAGCATTTTAATATGTATAATGTGTAAATTGATTATTATATAAATGAAAGATAAATCAGCAACAATTATTATTATAAATTATTACATTATTTTACCAACTTATTGAGATGTATAATCATATATATAGTGAATTTTAAAACATTCAACGTAATTTTTACTAAAATGATAAGAAATCGAATTTATAATAGAAGACCTTACAAAATACCAAACCTAATAGTATACAAATTATAATATAATGGGCATAAATAATTTTTTTTTAAATTACTAGCATCTCAGACAAATTATATAATAACATCAATTTAAAATCATCAAGTATATTAATGTTTAAGTATGCAGTTTTACTTCATTTTATTAATTTATATTACAAAAGAAATACTTTAATTGTAGTTTTTAAGTAACTTTTTTAAAAACTGTATGATAATTTTTAAGTATACTGGTAGTTCCTTTTTTTATATTTGTTGTTACGGTACTCATAATTAGAGAAAGAGTCACTAGAATACTTATTTTTGCGTGGAATTAAAAATAAAGTCACAATCCTAAACTCTTACATACTTTCAAATGAATCACAAAAAAATGTATCAAAGGTAAATAGACAGTATAATTATGATTGTATGATGGAAAACTAGACATAGCCACGTCCTTATAGGACCGTGCTCTTATTCGTTTTACGAATTAAGATCATAGGGCGAATAATAATAAAACTTGATATATAGTTCATGGAGATATATATTTTATTTTTTTAAATAAGTGTATACATACATTTTTCATGTTGGGTGGATTTTATTAAATTGAGTAACTATATTAAAAAGTATTAAAAATATACGCCCAAACAAGCAGGGTATATTGATCCATCCACCCAACCATACACTTATATATATACCCAGTCACCCTCCTAATTTATAATGTTAAATACTACTATGAATACATAGGTCTATTTATTATTTTATTTATTTAAAACGAATTGAAATGACATAACCCTCCCATATAAGTACAGTGGTGTTGACCAATCCATATACGTACATTTAATATGCAAGAAAGTGAAAATGTTCCTAACTAAAACAGAAAAAAACTTCCTGATTCGAACTTGAACTTTTTTGAAATAACAAATAATTTACTTAAAACAACTAGTTAGTTTAAACATGCAGGATACCACTAATTTTTTTTATTTAAACTTTTGATATTAAATTGATATTAAATTCTAAACACATCCTTACATTTATTACAAACATCTTTTTACGGGTCAATTTTTAGTTGGCTTTTATACATTACTGTATTACGTTTTATATTACAAACTATCATTCATACAATTACTACTGATAAGTGTAACTAATTAAATAGTATTTTTAGGCTTTATCAACAGCAATTAATGAAGAACAATATTCATATAATTGGTAAATTTTCAATCCTACTTAGCAATAACATTTTTGTTCACTAGTCATTGTTATTCAGACTAGTTTAGCCTCTCTTAATTTGGTAGTAAGGGAAGAATTATAATATCATCTAATAGGAATAGTATAAATTTAGCCATGCATTCTGTATACTTGATGTACATAACATATTGTATATAGTACAATTGATAACACGTTTCAAATTGTATTATTACTTAGATTTTACATGAGAGTGTATGATTTACTAAAAATGGACATAGTATATTATTTTGTAAGAAGTTGGCTTAGCCACTTTGCGGAATTGATGATTTAAAAATAAAAATTACGTCAAGGAATATCCCCCCCCCTTTAGTAGGCCTACTTAATATTGCATTATTTTATTACAATATAGTTGAGTAGTTTCAATGTGATATGACATACATCACTAGGAGTTATCTTCGTATAAAATACATAAAAAACTGCTAACATTGCTGATAAATATTACAAACAAGCAACTTGTGTAGCTATTGCCTGACAGAGAACTGTTTGTCAGTGCCCACCAACTTTCGGCCAATATCTGTATCAGTTCCCTATCTGGTTTCAACTTCTCAACTTAAATTGCTTTTTAACTTTGTAAACACAATATGCAACAGCTTGATGGAATCACATCTGTAATTAGGGCTTTATCTATAAACGTTTGGAAATTTTATTCTAAAATAGTTTTTTTATTAAATAGACGGTTCATGTCCATCCAATTAGCGAGACAATTATTTACTATTTGTAGAACAAGCCACAATATGCTGTCTTTACTAGCTATATGAGTCACTAGTAAATAAATTAAATTTTTTTTGATAAATGCGTTTTTTAACATAATTACTTAACCCCACCCCCTCCACAAACAACTCAACAACACTTTCAGGCACAAATTACTACACCGCGCTATTAAATGATCTGATTTATTTTGTGAAAGATACTGCTATTTTCAATCAACGTATTTTGTTGATACACATTTAAATATTTTTTGCTTTAATTTTAATTCATATTAAAGGATACAGTCAATTCAATAGGATACTCTCAGAATTATAAAACTGATAATACAACAGAACATTCATGTACACACTAAAAGAAGAAAAGTAATCATTGGGGAGCACCGTTTCAAAAAGAACCCAACCATAAGCACTTTTCATTCCTTAGTACTGTGTTTATTGCCAAAACAGTTCATCATTTTTTTTTTTATAAACTATTTATAGATAAAAAGATTTTTTTAATTTTAGTGCTATATTTAATGTACTACTATATAATCTAATAATAATAAAATAAATAAATACTCTAACATCATAACGATTTATTCATTACGTTTGTAATATGCAAAATTCAAAAACTATGTACACAGTCATAAAAAACTATGTACACAGTAAAAAAAAGATGTACACAGTCATAAAAAACTATGTACAAAGTCATAAAAACTATGTACACAGTCATAAAAAACTATGTACACATTCATAAAAACTATGTACACAGTCATAAAAACTATGTACACAGACACTAAAAACTATGTACACAGTCATAAAAACTATGTACACAGTCATAAAACTATGTACACAGTCATAAAAAATATGTACACAGTCATAAAAACTATGTACACAGTCATAAAAACTACGTACACAGTCATAAAAAATTATGTACACAGTTATAAAAAAATGTACACAGTCATAAAAAAACTATGTACACAGTCATAAACAACTATGGACACAGTCATAAAAACTATGTACACAGTCATAAAAATATGTAAACAGTCATAAAAACTATGTACACAGTCATAAAAACTATTCACACAGTCATAAAAACTATGTACACAGTCATAAAAAACTATGTACACAGTCATAAAAACTATGTACACAGTCATAAAAAACTATGTACACAGTCATAAAAAACCTATGTACACAGTCATAAAAAACTATGTACTAAGTCATAAAAAACTATGTACTAAGTCATAAAAAACTGTGTACACAGTCATAAAAAACCTATGTACACAGTCATAAAAATATGTACACAGTCATAAAAACTATGTACACAGTCATAAAAAATATGTACACAGTCATAAAAAACTATGTACACAGTCATAAAAAACTATGTACACAGTCATAAAAACTATGTACACAGTCATAACAAAATCTCTAGTTCCACAAAACATATAGTTATGAAATTTGGAGGTAAAACAGCGTTAGTATCTTAGATACCTACTAAGAAAGGATTCTTGAAATTGCCTGTCTAAGGGTTTGAAGCAGCCCCTCAAAGATTCCTTTTCTCTATAAGAATACAATTTGCTTCTACTAATCTTGATTTTATCATTTTGCTTTCCCCTAAATTAGACTAATGTTTTATAGACTATAAGACTTGGTTTTATATGAGAATGGCAGCAGGATTACTTGTTATAATGATGTGGTGGTTTATAGAAAACGAAAGCGAACGTAGTAAAGCAAAGAACTAAATTATATTTTGAACATGTATCAAATTAATTTGATCATTTGGATATGTGGGTACTTATTAATATTTTCTTAATGAACGAGTCTAGTTGATTGTTTTACTTAATGTTGCAGTAATATTATTTTCGTATATTGTTTTTAAGTAAGTGCCCATACTAAATATATATTCCCAAAAAAGATGAATAAAAACTATAAATACAGTGTAAATGTAATGACAGTTATTACAAATTGCTGGAGCTCAATGTAATAAGACCACAATGGCCGCAGTTATTGGATAACTACTTAATTACAATTTGGACCAAATGTGGTAAATCATTTAATAACAATTACCTAGTACTAACAGTTGCAATTCAAACACTTGTCGGTGTTTAGGTATCCTCAATTTGACCGTTGCAATTTCCTTGATTCACGTCGAGGCAACGAGATAAAAAAAAAAAAAATAATAATAAAAATTGTAAATGCAGTAAATAGAACCTTTTGTCAAGTAATAAATTTTTTTTCGATGATATGATACAAGCAATGGGTGTGTTTTTGTATCATATCATTGATAATCGTATTCGACCTTAGATATGGAAATTAGAATACTTGTTAGTTTGGTTGGTCTGACGACATTAATTTGGATAATGAACAGTATAATCATTTAGATATTTTATTTCTTAAACATTTTAAGATTATGTATTTCAAAATATACATATTTAATTAGAGTAGCACTTTAAAAATAAATATGGATCCATAAAAATTTGAAATACAAGCGCTATAATGCATAATTTTCAAATTTAATAAATAATATAAAATAATTTATTAAAATAAAAATAGTATTATTAAGTATTTATAGCGATAAATATTAATTATCGTGGTCATAAAGCACATTACAATTATCAGTGAGAATAAAAACAAAATGATCACACACATATTAAACAAAATGAGAATACTCTTGAGTTGCACCATCACATAAGTAATGAGCAAATGGTTTTTAGGCTATATAAATAAACTTTTTACGAAAGGTCAACTTATCTTAAGAAATTAAAATAATTAAAATAAAAAAAAAAAAAAAACAATAATTTAGTACCAACTATCAGCGTAGTACTGTCAGCAAGCCTTTGGAAGCTGTGTTGAAAAGTGGAGAATAAAGAATGTGTTATCGTTTACTTCTTTTTTTTAATTAAAATTGTAAATTACATAAGTACCACGTATGATTATTTAGCTTCCAATCCCGTATTATTTTTTATTACAAAAAGACAATTGAAAAACATTATTTAGTTCATTTAATTTATTAAATGCTGTATAGTTGTGAAAAATAAAATCTGTATAACAACAAAACATTTTTCTAAAGCTTAATTGTATACTGTCCCCCCGGTAAACCAGTGGTGTATTTATGTTTTTATTACAGAATTGCTGTACAATAGTTAAAATCCAGAAATTAAAATATTTATGAATAACAATAATAATAAATTTGAGCCCATAACCAACTGCATTGAAACCATTCGTACCTGATTAACACTTAGATCAGTAATTAGTCCCACCTGTTGTGGATTGAAATAAATTATGGTAAGAAAACGGTTGAAGAATTATGATCAACGTCATAAGTAACGTTTAGTTGTGCTAGTAAATGGTTAATAAAAGCAGTAGATGATAGTATCAATCAGCATAAATCATAGTCATCTTATCTTTAAAGATAAACCGGAACATAACCTGTTCAAATTCCTTTTTCAGTAATTTTTATTATTATTTTATTGAGTTCTACATATCACATTTATTTATTTATTTTTATTCGTAAGGAGCCGATTGTCAAGTCATTAGTAAATATATATTTCGACTGAGTTTGATGAGCATGGGTAAGAAAATGTAGTCATTGTTACTGACTAAGGCTGACTATTCCTTAGAAAGTGTCATTAATGACAAATGAATAGCCCAATGAAAAATGAATAGCCGGTGGTTATCAGCTGATCCCTTTCAAAATCTGTTATGACTTTGATTAAGATCAAACTAAGAACATATGAATTAAGAAGCTGAGCTTTAGCCAACCTCTCTACAGATTAATTTTCATTTCTGCTATATGTGTATTCTGACATGTTGCATGGTCCATAAAGCTCTTATTCTAAAAGAGCCACAGTACCTAAGCGAGAAGCTCATGTTTCGTGGGGAGGTCTCTCAGCGTAGCACCCGCCAGGATGGACAGCTTCACTTTCCTCAAGTGAGGCTTGAAGTAGGGAGGAAGGTGTTTTCATACTTTGGCCCCAAGTTATTTAATGACCTTCCTCCGCATGTTAAAAATATAGCTTCTGTTGCTAATTTTAAAATAAAAATGAAGAAGCTGTTAAAACCAAGGCCTATTTAGATAAGTAAAGTGTTTCTGCTGCTGTGTAACTATTTTTATTAATTTTATTATTAATTTTAATTTAATATTGACAGTAGTTGATTTGAAAAACAGTTGTTCAAACTGAAATACGCTTGCACAATAAAGGCATTTTTATTTATTTATTTATTATGTGTATTCGAAATCATTGAAAACAAAAAATTCCTACTTAAAACGATATCAAACGCGTGTTTTGTTACACATCGTCAGTGACACAATTCTCGTAGGAACGGCTAATTGTGATAAGATCATAAACTGCATACTCTATAATTCATTACACTTTTATGTATTTCCCGGTAGCAATTAAGCAAATTTAATGTTAATGTATTTGATACATTCAACAAATGGTCTCTGAGGCAAACAAGGATATGTTTAATTAATTAATACACCAAATTGAAACTGTTTTCCCTTAGAGTAACGTGTGCTGTAACTAGGTAATAAAAAAGAGGTGTATCACTTAAAATTTATAAAGACTACTGTATTGTGAATTCTCCAACTTATATTGTAACATAAATCTCTCCTTCATATCTCATTGTTCAACTCTGCTACTTCCTCTCTCTTATATACCCCCCGTCCATATTACCTTATCCAACACGATTTCTCCCTCAATAATATATGTTTATGTTTGAACAGTGTCGTCTTATAGACTTGTATTTAATTGGCAATGGACATAATATCAACTACTACAACATGTATTAGTGAGCAAACTAATACATGCAAAAAGGTTAGTAGAGTACTTTATCGTCAAAATAATACTAATTAAATTCTCATATGTATTATTTTCTGGTCATCTTTGTTTTTATCTATTGAGTGAGGATTTATTTTCAGTAAACTTATTAGTTTAATTTGAAATCTATTCTTGGACGTTACATTGCAATTTTAAGCTGATATTTCAGAAGCATCTGAAAAATAAAACATGCGTCTGGAAAACCCACTTTCTATGCACATAACTTAAGTTTTGATTTTGATCATCCACTAAAAGAAAACTTTACATCTGGAATCTATCGTACTAACTAAGCAATGCACCTCAGGAAAAATTTGATTTTCTTTATGAAGAATGAAGAGAAATTGGCTTACTGTTCACATTCTTTCTCAGTATTGTTAATTCAGTCACATTTATATGTAATATAATAAGTAAAAAAAAAAAAAACTTTAGGAGTTACTCATATAAGATATATACTAGTAAATCTACATCATTTTATTAGTTATCTTACATAGTTTTATGGTGATATAGAGCTACTATCCGGAGTAACTTTTCGTTTTTATTTTTCTTGCAATGGCAAGAAATAATATGGCAAATCTTATTTTCGCGTTTTATTAATTTTGCTAACTGTCTTAGTATTATGTAAACAACATACAAGCAGGGAAAACTTAATATTTAGCTAAATTGATTGGTAAATACTTCGTAAAAACTTTTATTAAATTTACTACTTACATCTTTTTCGTTGGCAGCTACTTTGAAACTTACCTGAAAAAAAAAAAAAAATAAGTGAATAACAAAATATTACCACCACATTGACCTTAAATTTAATAAAGGATTGATACTAACATTTATTTAAGGTATACGTATAGTATAAGGTATGAAATCTCAAAAATTGTATACCTTTTAAATAAAAAAAATAATAATAATAAAAGAATAAATTTAAAATATTGAATAAAATAACCTTAAAAACAATTCCTGATGTGGTAAAAGAGTAAAATTTTATAATTTAAACAGTTAAGTACAAAAATATACAATTCGAGTTAAATATTTGAAGAAATCTGAAAGATAATCCTTAAAAATTGCGATTTTTCCCTTTAATTTCTGAAGATTTTTCGAATTGTATCTTAAATCAAAATAGTTTTAACATTATAATAATGAAATTATCTTTAGCGTATCACATTACTATATAATAAGTAATAATAATGCTTGAATATTGAAAATTTTTAAATTAAATTTTCTGGCATAATATGTTTGTAATCAGTGAAACCAATGTATATAATATAAAAATAAGTATATAAAAGCTTTAACCGTAGGATTAAAACACACACACACACACACACACACACACACACACACACACACACACACACACACACACACACACACACACACACACACACACACACACACACACACACACACACACACACACACACACACACACACACACACACACACACACACACACACACACACACACACACACACACACACACACACACACACATATATATATATATATATATATATATATATATATATATATATATATATATTAATATAGTTAACAATTAGTAGGGCTACTTACGTATTTTTAGGATGTAATAAAGTTTAAACTGAGTACCCTTAACATTTTTTATTAAAATTATTTCAAATAATATTTTTTAACTTGGTGGTCATTTTCAAGTGTAAATTAAATAATTAAATTTAATGAATCTCTTTTGTGAATCCCTCTGGTCTGAGGAAGGTGAGAGGGGTTCACCGAAACCAATCACCATATTATTTGTGCAATTTGTACTTGTATTGTAATATAATTGTGCATTTTGTGCTTATGTTGTAGTCAATTTGTTTTATGTGACGTTTAATTGTACTGTGGATTAAATAGTATATAAAATATCATACTAAGTTGACTATTGCACAAAATGACTTTATTATATTTCGATGTTTTAAATCAATACTTTGCTGCAATTTAGTTAAAAATATGCATATCAGTTCTAATAGCTCTTTAATATCTATTCATACCTTAGTTTTATTTAATTTAAGTTAGTAAATTAAATATAACTTCTTTTTACTTTCATTCCAACATTCGCTTAATATACTCTAGAATGTTATAGTTAATGTTATTATTGTAAAGTCATATGATAACTGTGTCTGAATAAATTTTGAAATTGTAAAGCAATAACTGCAAAATCATAATCAAGCAGCAAAATAAGTATCATACGAACTAATAATTAATGTTTACTCTATATATTTTAATGGTTAAAAAATGAATATAACAAATTGTGTTGGTAATGTTGAGATAGGGATCTTTGTATTTATTAATACACTTATCAACTCGACGAGGGAAGTACATATTTAGTACACACTTACATACTAAAAAATTTAACAAACAGCATACACAAGCATACAGAATTATCCAAAAAAAGTTTTAACATAATTTATAAGTTATTTGACAAACACGTGATAAAGCAGTGGCTCTAATGTACTGCATTGGGGATAAATTACAAATTAAACAAAGTTAACAACAAACAATGAAGACAAAGCTGACAAAGCCGCTTAGCCGGCAAACACCCGTATTCATCTCCTAAAGCCACTTACCCCAAGAGTCCAAACACTGTTGTAAGCCTCTCACATGTGTCATGGTTGTATTCAGATGTAACATTTACAGGCATTTAAATTAGTATTTTTAAGAAAATAATAGGATAAATACAATTACAGCCTACTGGAATAAAATATTTAAAATAAAGTTACTTGTAACTAAATAATGTTTATAACGTCCCAGAAAAGTTTCATTTTAACAAAAATTATATAATTCAAATGGTATACTACTTTAAGTTTAATTAAACTGTAGAACAAAAGTTTGGCCAAGTTATGATCAATTCCTTCTGACATAATGAATGATTAAATAAATGAAAAATGTTTTATTTTAGTGGTGAATTTAGGATTATACAGTTCTCTCTTCCACTTAACCACGATATTATAATACTAATCGTTTAGTAATAAACATAATATAAAGGAATTAACACAGAGCACTATTAATTATTATTGGTGGTATGTTATTAATTTTACTCTTAAGCAAGAGAAATGATTTATAATAATGTAGTTTACAGTTTTGTATATAAATAACAGTTAACAGTTGTGTATGTTATTACTTACTATTACTTGTATGATCATTTTTATGATCTTATTCTTATTCTTACATATGAGACGCCGACACACCTTTGTTGGTATTTTAAGGTGAATATGAATGGTTATATGAGTGTAGGAAGAGTGTGGATGATTATAGTCTGGTTACTATCTGAGTTCAACTGTTCCTCAGAAAGGGCAATTTATTAATAGCCCAACAGCCAGGGCAACTAAGGGACCTACAGCTTTACGTGGAATCCAAACCACGTAGTGCTGGTCTGGTTTTCAGCTAATTGACAAGCCTGATACTGAGTTATCTCCCCCACACAACATCCGCACAATGATTACCACCCAACATGGACACCCCAGACTTCTCTAGTAGTGTCCACGCCGATAGCAACCATTGAGCGGACGCCATGTCGGTATTAAGAGGACTGAGCATCCAACCTATCGCCTACAATCTCCCAAACACTTTGTCCCCATGTAGCTGGGTTACAGCACTGCGCCACCAGTGCCGACTTAACTATAATGTCTATTGGTGAGAGACAAATTAGGTTAAAATGTACAAAAACCATTAATGGTACTGCCCTATATAAAATATGGCACTACAATAATAACATAATAGCCTACACTTTATATACTAATTGAAAATTATATAATGAAAGTAAATTACGTTTTTATATGAAATGGCTACATCATTTACCAGTACTGTCTTTACAACATATAGTTGCGATAATGTTATACATGATGTTGTTATAATTATTTACTTGAATAACTTATTTACATTGTTCACACAACATACATTCAAATTATATTTTTAATGTATCAAAAGCACAACTGACATTAATGAAAAAAGTTTTATTTATAACAGTTATAATATATGAAAAAAACTTAGTATATTTGTATGGAAAGATTAAGCAATTAACATTTTAAGTATATGTAATAAATAAAAATTTATATATATATATATATATATATATATATATATATATATAAATGTTTGTATGTATAAAACCCAAGATATACAACAGTTTTCACCTTCTCAAGTCCCCTTAACACGAAATACTATTGTGTTGAATAATATGCAAATTAGATTACATAAAATTGTATTTAATGAAATAAATGGAATGGGTAAGCTCATTACGAGTTCCAATAATCCTTCGGTACACAGTGTTGATTGAGCTAACAATTATTGGATTAAAAAGTTTACTATTGTAAAAACTATAATCATGTTGCTCATATTTTAATAAACGATTAGTTTAGGAGGTTAATTTATAATTTTTTTTTTATACAATTAGCAAAACTACATATAGATGTAGTCGTCGCATGTGAAGCATGACCTCGCTTTATTGATAAGAAGTTATGTAGGTTTTTAGAGATAACCCCCTGGGGGTTTATTTGAAGTATGTACCTATTACGTCAGAACATTTAAATCCAAATTTAACTGTTCAATGTATGCAAATCCCTAAGTTTATCCCTTCATTGTTTGAAGTACAATAGCATAAAATAATCTGTTGATTACATCAAAACCTGTACGTGTTAAACACAAAGCCCATACTTTAAATGCATTATAAATGAGTTAATTTTCAGTCCTACTAGTGTGGTCTATGAGACAATATATTCTATCTCATGATAGGTATAAAATAGGCTAACCGAGGTAAAATTTCAATGTTAATATATATTATACTTCAACAAATACGAATGCACAATTTTCATACAACTTATTTGTATTTTAGAAATCTACGATAAAAAGTTAACAAATCAATTCCACAGGTTGTAATGGTAAAATTATCTAAGAAAACTTTCCTATTATTTTAAGAGAGTGCAATACTAAATAGATATTATTTGGTCGGAATAAATAAAACAATAATTTGCTAAAAAATATTTTGAGGAATTCAAAATGATTTTGAATGTTCATTATCCAGATAATCACTATAATCATTGGTATGTCATGAAATGTACAGTGAATACAAATCAGGAGATTTATAATGGAAATCATGCAAAAAAAAATAATATTCTTTCAACTTCAATGTATAATATCACCACAGTTTTTATTTTGTTTGACAATTTTAAAAAACCATAAAGTGTAACACAACAAAATAAATTGTTTATAGATGTTACTGATACAAAGTAAGTCTTTTGTATATAAATATTCGTCACTTGAAAGATCCTAAAATGTTGATTAAAAGAGTTATTTTAAATAAATGTTCATTGTTATTTAAAATAGTCTTTCATCATACAATAAAAACAAACTGAATTGTTTAACCAAAACTGTTGTTGTAGACTGGTTAATGATTAACCTCAACACTTCCTGCAAGTACTTAGCCTCGGGTGGTGGAAGTTTAATTACAGTTACAAAGTCACCTTCTAAGGACACAAGCTGCTACTTGTCCTTACTTCACAGCCAATAGTATTTGTTTTGTGAATTTTTGAGATAGCTAAATTATGCAAAAAAAAAAAAAAAAAAAAAAAAAAAACAGCTTACCTATTAAGTGAACAATTTGATAAATATAAACCTCTCAGTTTTAATTATTCAAAAATGTTAATTTTGTGGTATGCAGGTTATCATTATACTTTGTTAAAATATTAAAAACAGAAGCAGATGTGAATATCATTCATATAATTTAATTAAATTGTAAGCTATTGTTGTTGCTAAGTAAACAACAAAAAAGATAACTGAAATGAAAGTACTAAATTCATTCAAACTGGGTAATTTATTGTAAATAAACATTCATAATCTTGTATAGTACGAAATTCGTGGTTTTTTTTCGCTAGTACAATTTAATTTCATCTTCATCTGACATAAAAGAGATGATGCGTATACACTCAAGTAACTAATTTTAGTGTATTTTTGTTAGTTAATGAATGGTTATGGGTATTTTCATCCCAGAGCTATCCTAAAATAAGAATGCAGTGATGTGAGATTTTAATAATATCAGGTTTACATCGAAGCTATCTTAAATAGACCATGCCTTCTTTTGCAGGAATGTGGCCTAGTGTTGTAATCCAGCTACTTTCCGGCTTAGTATTTTTTAAATTGTCGGCAATATGGGCAATATACACAGTACCACTGTACGTGTATGGGTGGACGGGTGGGTCAATGCCCACCGTATGTTTTTATTTATTTGTATGACCCACCCACCTAACCATACACGTACGGAGGTATTATATAACGACCATAACGACCACTTTCTAGCAACTGCTTCTACTTCTTATTCACCACCCATACACGTTCAGTGGTATCGACCCACCCGCCATTTGAAACTGACAAGCCTTCCAAATAGTGATTGCTATCGTTGTAGCAAACACTCTACTAGGGAAATCGTGAATGTTCGTTTCCTTTTGAGCAATGATTTTATGCATTTGAGGTGGGAGGACAGAGTATCAATCATATTTATTGTTTATATTAAGCTCAAACCTATCAAAACTGTGGACCCAAAAAAGTGTATGGCTCTTGGAACAGAATTATTTACTGCAGGACTATTCAAAGTTTGTTGGTAATAAAGACTACAGATTTTCGTCTACACTTTTATTTTATAAACTTAATATTTCAACTATATATTTATAATCAGCATTGTATTTAAAGCAATAACACTAATGGTTAAAACTTTCACTCCCATAAAGTGAATAATAAGATACAAATATTAATTTTATGGTACCTTTTAAAATTGTGCTTTTCACAAAAAATTATATATTATATAAACAACACCAGGCATGAATAGTTTTAATGTTATAATCGTGCTATTTATTCTATTTTGTAGCATATATGGAAAAATACTTTACCTGAATATGGCTGCAATTAGTTTGAAATGTACATTGTATGAATACAACCAAGAATTGTGTTAAATGTATTATATAATAATGATTTTTATCTACCGAAGTGGTAACAGATTCAACAATACATTTTTATACTTAAATTACTATATAGTGACTTTTACTAGAGCAAACAATGACTTTTGCATCCTTAAAAACTTCCTCAGTATGAAAGAAGAACATTAATGGAAAATAAAATCAAGGCACAGCATAATTTTAGTAAAACAAGTATTTCTTTAATACAATTTCCTACGTCTATACTTATTTTTTTAATTTTTGTTCATCCAACCTGAACCACTAACGTCACTCTCAGCAAATGACGTCAGTCGTACGTAAAAGTAAACCATAAATGTATATTATTTTAATTGCCATTATTGGAACATAGTTTTATTCCAAGTACATTTATCATTTATTAAAGCACTGTACGTGGAAAATATAATAGAGATATACGATTAAAACATAATTAATAAAGATACATTTGGGAGTTTGTTACAAGCCCCATTGTATGGAATGCGCAGAGTTTTAATGAATCGAGGTGGTCTGTATTTGTGAGGGTTTGATCAAATACCATCAATGAGGTTGGAATTCAATCAATGACGTTCCTTTGTTTGTCGATTTGTTCAGACTCAGCCGTTTTTACAGTGAGATTTTCAAATTTTCTGTTACAGTGGAATGCAAGATTAAACGTACGTCATTGTTCTACCATTTCTCATTTCAACGTTCAAAACTAGATTATTGCTACAAAAATTGTACTAATTTTACTAACAGGATTACTAAATGTTTAATAATATACTAAAGTAAACTTTTTTGTTTGTGTTTAACTTATATTGCAGATGAGGTGACTTTCATTAAAAATATAGCTTCTTTAAAGTATACTACTCAACAATTTTTGAAACACTTTGTTTGACAAACACTTGTCACAAAACTGTTTAATTATGAAAAAAATACACCAATATTAAATTGGACGCCTTACAGGTGTTTAAGAAAACATTTTTGTAATGTTTATAAAATGTTTATGTATATGTACACAGGGTGTCTAGCTTTTACTGTCATGTATTTTGGATGATTGTACGTCACGTTGTTACAAGAAAATATTACCATATAACATGAGCTGTTATCGATCCATTTTCTGTCTGTGTGTCTATAAGTGTGTTTTACAAAAAAATGTATTCCTCAAAAATGGTTTGACGTACAATAGTGAACTTGAGTATGAATATCGATCTTATAAAGGTACATTTTATGTACAAGGGCTGTATATCTTGCATTATCAGTTTTTAAATGGAAGTTGTCTAAACATTTCAAAGTAAAATATAAAAAAAATACACATTTTAAAATGATACAGTAGGTTACTTGTAGAATACACTGTGCCAAATTCTACGTTATGCAAATTTAAAATATAGGGCGATCAATAACAGAAGAAACTTATTGCTTGTTATTTCAAGCATTGTCATTTGGGTACTTTTAACCGAGATGATGATGCTTTCAGTCACATAAAATAAGCTTTATCTGTTAATTATCACCCGATCTTTTAAATTGGCATATAATTGAATTTGGCATAATTTAATCTACATATAACTTATTTTATATTTTTAATTAAAATTTGTATATAGTATTGATATAAAAGTTTATTTCTGTCAACAACATATACGACTTTATCATACCACTATTTTGTATGAGCTAACAGTATATAATGAGTAATTTATTATTTCATACTTTACTCTTTCACAATTTGTGCTTGAAATATTTGTCACCCCTCTCCCTTAAATTAGATTGTATTTTTTTTATATCCCTCGGTAAAAGTAACCTTGTATTTATAAAAATGTACAGCACGTATTTCAAATATCATAAACTATAACCCTATAAGAAAATCATCGTTAAATTAATTTATAAACAGCTTAACGTATTAACTAAACATTTTTAAATTTACTTAGACGGCTGTTATTTTCCACAACAATGAGAGAGCTACTTGCCTACCTAACCGTTTTACCAGCCCTGGTTACATAATCGTCTGCCAGTAATTTCACCCACTCGTGCCAGTTTACCGACAACCCTGCAATTTTCTCTAGCCAATATTGTACTCAGGGCACAGCTATATTGTTGCGCTCACCAGAACATGCGATACGTTCCTTTCCTCTCGCTAACATAAAAGAAAATGAAGTGCTTATTTCGAATATACACTTGTGTATCACTCCACGTTATCTCTTCTCTTGTATCTTTAACTATTACTCATACATATTATACAATTTATGAACGAACTAAACTGAAACTATAAATTAGTTGTTACGAATTAAAGCTTATGACTAGAAAAAGGAGACAAAACAAATGAAACGTTCTCAGAACATTTTTGGAGTGCAATAATCTCCTCTTAAAAATCTATTGTAATGAAAATATGAGTTTTAAAGCACGTCTTAGAGTTCTGTACTTTAAACAGACCAAGTTTTTACAGTAAAGCTAATACCCATATAAAACGTTATACGAGCCATTAATACTGTCTCCAAACACATTTTATACTTATCATAAAATTACAAAAGGGGTTACAATAAACATGACTATTTATTTTTTAGCGTTTTCCTGCAATTTCCGTTTGAAAATTTAAAATGGCCACCATTTTGAAATTTTAATTGAACAAAGTTGATTTTTTTCCTGTAATTGGCCTCTATTATTGCAAGTTGTATAGCGAGTTTCATAAAGATTGGTTGAGCAAACTTGGAGATAACAATTATTTTGTGAAAAAATGGCCTATATTTGGTAAACGAAGAACAAACAATTATTCTTGACTGTGTCTTTATTTTGACCTTTAAAAGCCTTTCCGGAAGTCTGACACTACTTTCGTGACACCCTGTGTACATGTAAGTCTCATCGTCTATGTAGACTTAAGCATTTTTAATCTTAGTTCCCTTCCTCCCTCCCGAATAATTAAGTGCACCATTCTTAAGGCTTCAGCACAATAATGGTGATGTCTACTGACCAGACGCGATTTAAAAAGATTTTTCGCACATTTAGTTAAGATAGTTAAATAAGTCATTAAAATACTTATAATTGATTTTCTTAATAGATCATTATATTTTTCATTATATTATTAGCCTATCAAATTTGAATCAAAGTTGAAACAATTATATAGGCTAGAAGGAATTTCTGGTTTTTAAACTATATTTACAACTTTACATGAGGGGAAACTCTAATTTCCCCTCATGTAAAGTTTGATATTATAAATAGTTGTACAATAAAAACGTATTCTTTATAAATTTTACTAGACTAGTGTTTATTCATAATTATTAAATCCAGCTTAAATAAAATTAATTAGAACCAATTTTAAGGACTAATTACTTGTTACACAATTAGTTGAACTTTATATAAAGAGCTGAAGTTTACGTAAAAAACAGCAAATAGTTACACTTTTTATTTTTATACTTATTCTTGATGTGTATACGTTATCCGTTCAAAGATAACAGCTATAACGTATATGTAATAAAATAATTGTGTTATACAAAGGTATACAAACAAAAAGTGAATTATATTAATTTTTATAAATATTATATTATAATACCAAAAAATTTTAAATTTATGAGAAACCGAACAGATTTATCTCTACATAGTTAAAAATAATGTTATATGAATTAATCAGATTATTAAATAAATCATTCTTTGCATAAGAACATTTCAGTCACTAATCGTGATGAATCAAGTTGGTCAATATTTGTGTGGGTATGATCAAATTACGTTGAATACCAATCATTGAACTGTTATAGTCTTTCATTATTTAGGCTCAACCATTGTTAGAATGGGCTGTTTGCATAAACTATGCTTCACATTAAAAGTTATCATCAAAATCATGGTTCAAATAAAGAGGTTTTTATTTATATCCTTAAAAAGGGCTTTAAGCATAAAACTAATGGTAGATTAATCAACTCTACTAAATACTATACTATTTTTAATTTATATTGTTCCCATACATGATATATAATTTTTAAAAGTATTAAGATTTTTCGTAGCTTTACCCACCTTTAACTCAACCTTTAGCATTTCATTTAGGTTTAACAATTTTATAAATTAATATTCATCGACAGTTGTTGTAGCAGCTAATATCTTTTATAGACGTGTCACACAAAATATACGAGAAGGAATTAATTAATTGAGGTATGTTAGTGTCACCAAAGATAAAAAGATTGTTGAATAACACTATATTTATCGATACAAGCTATTTTACGTATTTCCACAACGAAAATATTAGATGAAGGCAATAAGAAATGTTACATTCATATAACCCATTTCAGTGGTTTTTTATAGTGTAAATCGGTGTTAGTGACCGTTGGCTTTTAAAACGTAAAATATTGACTTCCTGTCACATCCATGAATAACTTTCGAAATGTTGACAAGGACAAAAAAAAGCTCTTTGGAAATTTCACTATAATGTGGCTCATAAAACATAATTGAATTGTGCAGCAGCCTATGAATTGCTTTCACACTATCTTATTTTCGTTTATTAAGAAACAAATTGTATTAGATAATAATAAATTGTACATAAATAATTCATTAAAAACATTATAATAAAGCAACTTTATTAATAGTTTGTTTACCAAGTTATCTGTTGTGTTATACCTTTTTTATTTAAAGAAATTGTTAACGTACGTTCTTTAGTAACAATTTATTAAATCTTTTACTATAAATTGTTGTTATTAATCCAGATCAGTGTCATATTTCATATAACGTACATTTTAAAGTTGAGACCCATCCCCCCCACCAAAGCTGGGAAGCGTGCCAACTGGGGGATGGCTCAAAACGAGTAAAGCGATGGGATCACGGGTGGCAGTTGGAGGGTCAAAATAAAACTCGGCAGCTGAGCAAAACTAATTTATTACCAAGAAAGCAAGTATATGATAAATCAAAAATGGCAGAAGGCCACAATATAAAATAGGCAGAAGGCCACAATATAAATTTGCACTTAAATAAATAACAAACCACCCACAAAAGCTACAAGAACAACAGACTCTACAAATACCAAATTTAACAATTAACAAACTGTACGGCCTATCTGCAGCCTGGCCACCCAAAACGTTAGACAATTTATTAACAATTTAAAAATGAACATTTAGAAACAATTTTGATAACCCCCAAATAAACCCCGGCAATTCAGCCCACATCCCTTGATTCCACCGGGCCAGGGAGTAAGCCGGAATCTCTGGGCAGCTCCAAATTAGACGTTAAATCAAAGCACAATAATCCCCTTTTGGTGAAAGTTTAAAAATTAAACAATTAAAAAGAAAATCTAACACGGTACCGTTCGAGTAAAAATGCACTTCAAGACATCTATAATACAATTAACAACAACCAAAAAATAAATAACGATCACTAGGCCTAAACATATAAATAAATAACAACATGATTTAACAATAGGGACCTAACAAATATAAACTCTAAAATATCTAACAACAAACTAAACTACTTAAACTAAATAACAATAAATATTAACACTAGAAGTTCTTTTTGTATTTAGTTTTTCTTTCTTTCTTTAATAAAAAAAATTTATATAGGTCCCCATGGCTGTGTTGCATAAACTGTTCGTTTTAGGCCTAGCCCACTTAAATAGTTCCACCACCATTCTTTTCTTCTTTTTTTTCTTTATATATTTCATTGGTTTTTCTTGGGTTATTTTTTTTATGTAAATATTTCAACAGAAAAACCCCCAGCTCAGCCGCCGGGAAAAACAACATGGAATACACTGACCTGAGGACAGAAGACTTATACCACAAAGATGTAGAGCGGATAGCAGGCGACTCCAGGCTCCAACGGTCCTCAGGCCAGGCTAGCAATGCAGAATGGTCGGCAATCCCCGGACGGCAGGCTGAAGGTGAAACGTCCTACTCAAGGACCCTGGAGTTTTAGTGTGTCTAGCCGATCATAACGAAATTCTGCAGGCAGCACAAGACAACTGAACAGACAGGCCAACCTGACCGAAACTGGACCCAGGAACGAACGAAACCAGGCCAACGGCCACCAAGTACGCGAAACGCAGGGCATGAGCGATCTCAGGCAGCCCGGCAGCCAACGACGAAAAAAAACGAAATGTACCGGTCAAAAGACCCGGTACAACCTCCCTCTGCAAAACCTCAACACACCCAGGCAGGGAAGAAAACTCGGTACCTCAGGGAACCAAACAGAAGACGAAGAAGACCTCCGAAGAGTGGTGTTCCAAGGACGCCCAAGAGAACCTAAGAAGAGAAACCCCTCGAACAGGGAGCAAACTACCCTGACTGTCGGGCCCGACAAGAAAAGAGAGAAAAAGACTCTCTCAGAACAGCCACCTAGGGCGCAGAGGTGATCAATCTCTTTGCCCCAAGAAACCCCCAGGAACCAACCGTTCCCCGGAAAGCCTTAAGCTGGGACACATGGGCTTTCCTGAACACCCTGCCTGACTGGAGATCAACCAGCAGAGCAGTCACTGGTGACAAAAACCTGTCGATGCGGTGGGGACCAGACCACCGATAGCACAACTTTGCAGCTCTTCGTTCCGTGGCCGAACTGACCGGGTGAGCCTGACAAAGAACCAGATCTCCAACCTGAAAAGGGTTAGGAGTGCGACCCTTATCATACCTCCTCCTTACTCTCTCTCTCTAGCACGTAGCAGGTTGCGCCGAGCAGCCCGCCACGTGGACACTACGTCAGTGGCACCTGGCGTAGGAAGAAGATCCTCTAACCTCCACAAGTTGGACAAAGGGTTGTTAGGAGGATAGCCATGTAGAATTTCGAAGGGAGTGGCATTGTGACTCTCATGCTTAGAAGAGTTAAAGACAAGCTGGAGCCAAGAGAGACTCTCATCCCAGGTGTTCTGCTTCTCAGCATGGAAAGTAATAAGGGCAGACCGAAGATTGCGGTTGAACCGCTCTGCATGAGAAGGCTGTGGGTAATACGGAGAGGTAGTCACATGCCTGATACCATTGCCAAAACAGAACCTACGAAACTCATGTGAGGTAAACTGGCTACCGTTGTCGGACACAAGAGTGGAAGGCACACCAAAGTGCTGGAAGAGTTGGGACTGGAGAGCACGGATGGTGAGCTTAGCCGTGGCACTCCGAAGTGGGCAAAGCCAAACGAACTTCGAGAAAGCATCCACACAAACAAGTAGGTAGGAGCTACCTGACTTGCTACGGGGAAAAGTACCCACGTAGTCGATGAACACCTTCTCAAAAGGACGCTCGGCCACCTCAGAAGATAACAACCCTAACCTTGCATTCTGACTAGGCTTGCTGAGAGAGCACAGGTGACAAGCCCGCACTCTGCCCGCAACATCCCGGTCCATGCCCTTCCAGATGAAGTACCTACGAATCTTAGCGATGGTCTTATGAATGCCCAGATGACCACCCACAAGAGAAGAGTGATAATATTGAAAGACCATCGGTACTAGATGACTAGGCAGCACTAAACGGGGTTCACCCCTCTGTCGAGGACGGCAACAGAGTACCCCTTTGGACAGAAAATAGGGAGGGTGGGCACCTCCCTCCTGAAGCTCACCTAAGATGACTGACAGCTCGGGATCTTTCTGCTGATGGGACAGTAGGTCGTCAAAAGCCAGAGGAAAATCCAGAACAACAGCACCACACTGAGCAACAGCCTCAGTCGGTGGATCACTGGGTTCGTGAAACATGCGGGAAAGAGCATCCGCGATGACATTCTGGGTACCCCTAAGATGTTGGACTCGGAACTTAAAAGCAGAAATTTTGACCACCCAGCGACCAATTTTCCCGAGCTGTCAGGGATGGGCAAGAAGCCAAGACAGTGCCTGATTGTCCGTCTCCAGTAAGAACTCAGCGTGTTCCAAGAACCGCCGAAACTTGTACGTACCAAAGACAACAGCCAGACACTCTAACTCATAGATGGAAGAAGCTTTCTGTTCCTGGTGAGACAACGTCCTCGAAGCAAAAGCGATGGGCTGCCTGACCCCATCAAACTCCTGAGAAAGAACAGCAGCAATGGCGGAGGAGGAGGCATCAGTCTGAAGAATAAATTCTCTGCTGAAATCAGGCATACGTAGGACAGGAGGTTGCATGATAGCCTCCTTGAGAGCATCAAAGGCAGTCTGCTGAGCTTGGCCCCACACAAAAGGGACACCTTTCTTTCGCAACTCGTTCAACGGGGCAGCAAGCTCGGCCACGTTAGGGATGAAGCGACGGTAAAAATTCACCATCCCCACAAAATGGGCAATCCCCTTGGCATCTCTGGGAGGAGGAAAATCCCGAATGCCCTGGGTCCTCGCAGGATCTATGCAGACGCCTCGAGAAGAGATAAGATGACCCAGAAAAGAAATCTCAGGACGAGCA
This sequence comes from Stictocephala bisonia, assembly GCA_035578905.1. Taxonomy (NCBI): domain Eukaryota; kingdom Metazoa; phylum Arthropoda; class Insecta; order Hemiptera; family Membracidae; genus Stictocephala; species Stictocephala bisonia. The sequence goes on from JAQJVL010000182.1 coordinate 510,496, forward strand.
AAAGTGACTTTCTCTGGATTGACGGTAAGGCCAGCTGATTTAAGGCGACTAAGAACTTCCTCCAGATGTTGCATGTGTTCCCCGAAAGACTCACTGTAGACAAGAAGGCCGTCCAGGTAATTGAAGACAAACTTGAACTTCACATCATGGAAGATGGAATCAAGCAGACGAGTAAGAGTCTGGGCACCCACAGCAAGACCCATAGGAACCCTAGTGAACTGGTAAAGATTCCAGGGAACACAGAAGCTAGTCATAGGCCGTGATTCCTTCTTCAATGGAATCTGATGGTAGGCCTGGTTCAAATCAAACACACTGAAAAACATAGCCTTACCGAACCAATCAAACGCAGAATGCAAATCAGGCAGAGGTACCGAGTCAATAGTGACCTTAGCGTTGAGCCTCCGATAATCCATCACAAGCCTAGACTTACCATTAGGCTTGGGCACAAGAAAAGCTGGACTGGCATAAGCGGAACGAGACGGTTCAATCACACCCTTGCTCAGAAGATCCTCAATCATAGCCCTCATAACCTCCATCTTTGGGGGAGCAAGTTTGTACGGATGACTTCTAACTGGCTGAGAATCGGTGAGGTGGATCTCATACTCCAGAAGAGAAGTGACCCCAAGCTCAGCCGTAAGCACATCAGGAAACCGCAAACACAGCCTCCTAATGGCCTCCGCCTGCTCAGTGGGGAGATGACCAACCGGATCCACCTTGGGTTGTTCGGGCTCACAACCCACCTCTCTGACTGCAGGAGGGCAGTCAGAATCACCTACTAGAGGCACCAAAACTCGCCTGATTAAACTTGAAAAACATCTGGCGCTTCTGGAGGTCAAGCACCATACCACTCTTAGAAATAAAGTCTGCCCCTAGGATACAAGAAACCGCCAGGTCCTTGGCAACAAGAAAACCCCACCTCCAGGAAAATCCTTCAATTTTAAAATGGAAAAACGCCTTTAGAATTATAGGTAGAGGAGTTTGGGATGCCGTCCAGCAAGTAACAGAAGAAGGCTCGGTGTGCCTGACAAGTCCTAAGGCGTCAAGGGACTCAAAAAGAGAAAGGTTGATGATACTGCATGCCGAACCAGAATCAAGAAGGGCTCGACACACCGTACCACTAAAAGATACAAAAACGCCAGGACACACCGAGGTGACCGCACTAAGTCCCAGGGAAGCCATGCCAGCAAGGCCCGAAAAATCCCCGACACTCCTGCTATGGGCACGTGTCAGAGGCAAATGGCCACGGTCACTCGCAACAACGCGGGGAGCTACTGTGGAGGCAACCCCCCGCGCTGAGCGTTTCCCGCCCCACGACCTCGAGCACGTGGACAGTCACGACGAATGTGACCAGGCTGGCCACAAGCAAAGCACACAACAGGAGGCCGAGAACCACGAACCTCCACTGGCTGACTCTCACCTAAAGACATAGCCGGTCAACGGGTGGGGAGAGCACGATGACTCTCAGAGTCCCCCCCTTGCTGGTCTGAGAACTGCACGCTGCGCGAGACAATGTTCAGCTGATGCAGCTCCCGAAGAGTCAAAGGAACACTAGCAAAAACCAATCTGCACCGTTCTTCGGGAGAAATGCCATCCAGGATGACACGAACGGTGTCAGCTTCAGAAAGTGTGAGGCGCAACGCTTGCCGAGCTTCCTTGACTGAAGAGACATAGGCTGCCAGAGACTCGCCCCTACCCTGCGACCGATAAAATATGTCCATGACCATCCTCTCCCTGAGTCGAATGGGAAGAAATGACGAAAGCAACTCTCGATGGAACGAGTCCACCAAGGCATCACTGGCCAAGACAGAACTCAGCAACTCCCCAACGGGACCTCTGCAATAAGGGAAAATCAGACGAAGCAGGTCCCCAGCCTGCATGCCGGGCATCTCACCAAGTCTGAGAAAGGCCACCAGAAACTTAAGAAGCTCCTCAGGATCCATTCCATCGATCACAGGGAGATTCTGGATCATGGGCGTGAGAGGGTTAGGTAGCTTGTGGTAGCTCAGCTGCAGAAGAGCAGGTGAACACAAAGAAGCAGAAGGAACGGCAGCTGGAGCCGAACCACAAGCAACCTCAACAGAAACGCCTGCAGGCTCAGAAGGAACCTCAGGCACAGTGAGAGCCTTTGTCTCAGCCTGCGGCCTCGACACATTAGGCGAAAGCGCGAAAGTAGGCCGCTGACCCAGACCCGTAGGAGTCGTGGAACCGGAGAGTGCCTGAGAAATCTCATCCAGCCTAGACACACTCTCCAAGATCCACGCCCTATCCGACGGTTCCAACCCCGGTGCCCGGTTGACCAGCCTTAAACGGGCAAGCAGATGCCCCAAACGTGCAAGATGGCAGGCCCGGTCACGACCTACTGGAGGTTCAAACTGCAGATCTTCCAAAATCCCTTCCCAATCTTCCACCTTGCGCTTACAAACAGACAACTCATCAACAACCTCCAGTAGATCAGACCAATCCAACGGCGTACCCGCGGTCAACTGCTCCCGCAGCAACCTCCGGAGATTCAGAACATCACCCTCCGGAGTCACACCACGCGACCTCAACTCAAATATCAACTCCTCCTTCACCAGGAGGGCAACATTCTGCAGATAGGCCATCTCTAACGCAACAATTCTCAACAATATACACAAAAAACGACAACTCCAGGGTCCAAGACGAACAAAACCATCAGCCTACCGAGCCACTGCTGACCACTCCAATCCACCCATGAAACCCATTCAACAAAGTAACCAAGCGGATTGCCTAGGTTTTTATTTTTTATTTTTTTTTTTATTTTTTTTTATATATAAGTTAAATTATTTATTTGGTTTTCTAATTGTTTTTCTTTTTAAATAATTATTATTTTTTTTTTATGTAATACCAAGACACCTTGACGGTAAGTCGGCCAACCAAGGCCTACTAACTGGCAAACACCCACCGTCAACAACCAAGAGAGAGAACTTTTTTTTTATTTTTTTTTTTTTTTCTAGGCAACCACTGCTACCAATTGAGACCCATCCCCCCCACCAAAGCTGGGAAGCGTGCCAACTGGGGGATGGCTCAAAACGAGTAAAGCGATGGGATCACGGGTGGCAGTTGGAGGGTCAAAATAAAACTCGGCAGCTGAGCAAAACTAATTTATTACCAAGAAAGCAAGTATATGATAAATCAAAAATGGCAGAAGGCCACAATATAAAATAGGCAGAAGGCCACAATATAAATTTGCACTTAAATAAATAACAAACCACCCACAAAAGCTACAAGAACAACAGACTCTACAAATACCAAATTTAACAATTAACAAACTGTACGGCCTATCTGCAGCCTGGCCACCCAAAACGTTAGACAATTTATTAACAATTTAAAAATGAACATTTAGAAACAATTTAGATAACCCCCCAAATAAACCCCGGCAATTCAGCCCACATCCCTTGATTCCACCAGGCCAGGGAGTAAGCCGGAATCCCTGGGAAGCTCCGAATTAGACGTTAAATCAAAGCACAATAATCCCCTTTTGGTGAAAGTTTAAAAATTAAACAATTAAAAAGAAAATCTAACACGGTACCGTTCGAGTAAAAATGCACTTCAAGACATCTATAATACAATTAACAACAACCAAAAAATAAATAACGATCACTAGGCCTAAACATATAAATAAATAACAACATGATTTAACAATAGGGACCTAAAAAATATAAACTCTAAAATATCTAACAACAAACTAAACTACTTAAACCAAATAACAATAAATATTAATACTAGAAGTTCTTTTTGTATTTACTTTTTCTTTCTTTCTTTAATAAAAAAAAATTTATATAGGTCCCCATGGCTGTGTTGCATAAACTGTTCGTTTTAGGCCTAGCCCACTTAAATAGTTCCACCACCATTCTTTTCTTCTTTTTTTTCTTTATATATTTCACTGGTTTTTATTGGGTTATTTTTTTTATGTAAATATTTCAACAGCAAAACCCCCAGCTCAGCCGCCGGGAAAAACAACATGGAATACACTGACCTGAGGACAGAAGACTTATACCACAAAGATGTAGAGCGGGTAGCAGGCGACTGCAGGCTCCAACATGGTCCTCAGGCCAGGCTAGCAGTGCAGAATGGTCGGCAATCCCCGGACGGCAGGCTGAGGGTGAAACGTCCTACTCAAGGACCCTGGAGTTTTAGTGTGTCTAGCCGATCATAACGAAATTCTGCAGGCAGCACAAGACAACTGAACAGACAGGCCAACCTGACCGAAACTGGACCCAGGAACGAACGAAACCGGGCCAACGGCCACCAAGTACGCGAAACGCAGGGCATGAGCGATCTCAGGCAGCCCGGCAGCCAACGACGAAAAAAAACCGAAATGTACCGGTCAAAAGACCCGGTACAAAGTGTCACCACTCAGTAATGTAAAGCGCCTTGTATTGTAAAATTAGTTATATTTAATTTTTTTTTTTTTTTAATTAAGAAAAATTCCCAATAACTATACTCTTTTGATTTTTATCAATTTACTGTACTTTCATGTTTGTAGATGAATGAATGTCCGTATACTAAAACAACACGTCAACTATATTTTATCTGCAATATTTGACTTGACGATTTGACGATCAGTACGAGCATTGGTCTTGAACATTCAAGAAATATTCAAACATATAACTATTGTGATGAAATAAAAAAAAAAAACTAAACATAAAAATCTATGATAATAAACATATCTTTACAACTTTGTATGACACTGATATTTGAATAAGAAAAAAAAATCATAGTAATGTCAAGAGGGTTTTCTTATGTAAGGTTTGTAATGCTATTTTGAAAAAAAAAACTACTCCAAATGGCAGATAAATTCTATAAAGTATTTGAGTATAGTATTCAGTTATCACATAGTTAATACATTTGCAACAAATACTTTACCACATATTTATTGTAAAATGCAATAGAATAAGATTTCGTTGACTCATAATTATCTAATAATCACTTGCATTGATATTATTTTTGTTACTTGGTTACAGCTTTTTAGTTTAGTAATATATCCGTCTAAATGTTATAATGTATCCAATATTTAATAACTTATATTTTGCATTTATGGATATTTTGTTACTATAAAAATGCAGTAAATAACGTTTTTAGCTGTTATAATATATATATATATATATATATATATATATATATATATATATATATATATATATATATATATATATATATAAATATATACATATAATATAATATTACAACAAGTAAAAATTACTGTTTACAGCTTATAATAGGCTTACTGAAGCCTTCTCTAAAATAATACATCACCTGAGAAATTGCGAAAGCAACGGAGTTCACAGGAGCACTATTAGTCTCTCGGACACAACAGCACATAGCTCAGATAAGAAAGGAAACCATTAACAACTCACGTCTCCGCTTGCCCAGCTTCTCATCCCTTACATTTGTAATTCAGGTGGATAAATTTGAATTAGCATTCAGCACTTTTTTCAACAATAAATACATCAGTTTGTAAGTTACAAACTTAAGACACTTTTATGTAATTCTGAACAAGTAATATAATGTATTAAGAAAAACTTGTTTAGTGTTCTTAATGAGAGAAATGCTCTTAAGGATGTACATTCCATAAAAATAACAACATTGCGTAAACGTGCTAAGAAGGTATAATACTGTATTTCTTAAAATGCATACATTTAGACCTTATTCTCCAACTAATTGCGGTATGTTCTAATACCCCTAATTGAATCTATCCATACACGCGCACACATTATGTGTGACGTAAACGCTAAACCCTTAAGTATTGCTTGCTCAAAATGTTTTTAGTTCCGGGTAGGACAACTAAATAAATATATCAGTCATTCCAATGAAAATATGTACACGAATTACTTTTCTTTGACCATTATTACAATCAACTTAAACCACTACTTTCTGCAATACAATATATAAATTATAAATAACCCATAAACATTTTTTCGTGATTTAAATAGCAATTTTTTAGATTATGTTCAGTCAAAACCCTATAATGGTCGGTAGACAGTAATACAATAACCATCTTAAACTTAAGTGAATGGTTTAGCTGAAGTAATAGTTATTATGAATAGTTAAGTTTAAATCAGTAAGACCAACGTGACCACAATTATTGTATATCTACTTAATTACAATGGTATTGGACAATGTGGGGAAGCATTTAATAACAATTACCTAGAGAACTCATACTAAAAGCTGCAGCTCAAACAATTATTAAAGAACAACAATTGCTCACTGGTTTATTTTAAATATCCCTAGAGTTCGTATGATAAGCCATAAAAAAAGAAAATTATGACGTATAACATTAATTCTTCATTTTCATAAAATAACAATATATACCATGCTATTTTATCGTATGTCCATTATGATAAAATATAACCCAAAAATCAATATAAATATTTATACAAATACTAAAACAATACTACAATAAAATCAGTGTGGTATAGTAATCAATGAAATTTCGACGACTTTATAAACTTATACAGATATATGTAATCTATTAAAACATTTTAATAAAAAAGGTCCATGTATAGCATTAATTCATGCAACCTTAACTTATAATATTTTTATTAATTCACACATAGTATGATAAACATATAAATAACCATCTCAAATCCCTTTTCAGCCTACAATTTTGAAAAAAACTTAGAAATATGAAATATATTCTGTCCTTTACAACTAAGGCACAATATTTTAACTATGAAGCATATAATATTTGTTATGTAGTGTTATATGTGGACTGTCTGAGTGGACTAGCCTCCGGAGTCCACTCAGACAGTCCACACTAGACAGCCGCAGCTCCCTTCCGAAGATCATCCTCGCTGGGGTGAAACCCGTAGTATCGTGGACCGAAGATCTGTACGCCAGGAGGAACATGGGCACCTTCCGATCCCAATCTCGCTGATTGGTGGACACAACTTTCCTGAGGTGTCCAACGAGTGTCTTTATGTATCTCTCGACCATCCCATCAGATTGCGGATGAAGCGCAGTTGTCCGTGTCTTGTGCACTCCGAAACGCTGAAGCACCTCCTTCATCAACAAGGATCCGAAGTTCGTCCCTTGGTCACTGTGCAGCTCACGTGGCACTCCATACCGACAGATGAATTCGTTCACCAAGCACCCAGCCACTCTTGCGGCTTCTTGATTTGGTATGGCGTATACTTCTGGCCATTTCGTAAAGTAGTCCATGACCACCAGGAGATATTTATTTCCTGCATCTGACATGGGAAATGGACCGGGGATGTCGATGGCGATCCTCTCGAAGGGTGCCCCAACGTTGTACTGTTGCATTCTGCCTCGACTCTTGTTTGTGGCCCTCGGCTTCCAGTACAGTCATCACATTGGCGGCACCACTTCTCTACATCAGCCCTCAAGTTCAACCAATAGAACCGCTGACGTAGCTTGTCCACCGTTCTGTTGACACCTAAGTGCCCACCAGATGCTCCATTGTGGATCTCCTCCAGCACTTCCTTTCTTTTACTTCTGGGGAGCACAATCTGTTCAATCTGCTTCCTACCATTAGGGGCCTCCCAGATTCTTATAAGCACTCCATTCTTAACCCTCATTGAGTCCCACTGTGCCCAGTAGCTCTTATACACATGGTTCCTAGCTTGAATCCTAGGATTGAGGATTTTTTAAACAAATTAAAAAATCCTCAATCCAACACTAGGAACGAAGTGAGACAAGACTTACCTTTGAATCCGAATAGTTGTAATAGTGTTTTAAATAAACTATATTATTACAAAGTTTTGTTTACATAAACTAGTCTTGTAAATATCCGAATATTGTAATACTCTACCATATTGGTGTAATAGTTTTGCTAAATAAATTGCATTTTTCTCGTTAACTTGTAACTGGGCCATAGCCATCTATCAAGGTGAAGTACTACTGTACGTGTGTATGTGGATTGGTGGGTCAGTACCACTGTATGTTAAAGTTAAATTTCATCCTATTTTACCAAGCGATGTTAGAAGCAAGAAGACGTCTCTGTCACTTAACCTAGGGACCAACGACTTAACGTGACTTCCAAACCATTTAAAAGACTGTTGCAAATGTACAGTTAGTAAGTTGGGTCAATACTACTGAATATAATAATTGTATGATTAATAGGCCAGCACATCTTGATTAACCTGGCTAGCACTCTGTGATGCACTTGGTTAGCAAACTGTAATCAGCTTAGGCAGTCAACCATGATAAACTTGAGTAATCACCTGCGATCAGCTTGCGAGGCCTCTGGGATTAACTTCCATTCGTAACATATTAGAAGTCCCCCATAATCAGGTAGCCCTCCTGATTAACTTAGCAGCCCCCGTGATCAAGTTGGGAAGTCCCTGTTATCAACTTGAATAATCACCTGTAATAACCCGTTATCTACCTAGGTAGTCCCTTTGATCAACGTAGGCAGCCCTCGTGATCATCTAGGTGTTACCACCCATCATTAACTTGGATACCCCCATGATCATATTGTGCAGCTCCCTATAATCAAATCTTGTAGTATCCCGTTTTCAAATTAGGAAGCCCTTTAATTTTTCCTGTCTTTTATGATGAACTTGGCTATCCATCCCCCTGTGATCAATGCAGACTGTCTCCGTGATTAACTTGGATATTTACCCGTTATTAACTTGGGTAGCAACTGTGATTATCATTAACACCTGTGATAGCCTTTAACTTCTTTAACGCCTGTGACAGCCCCCATAGTCAATTTTTATAGCCGATCGTCGTAAACTGAATTACGACCCCGGGGTAAATACGGTAACTACCCGAGATCAACTTTAGCAGCTAACCATGATTGACTTAGGTAACCAACCATGATTATCTTAGCTAGCCACCCTTGATCTTCTGTGAAACCACTATGAAGGTGTTGAAGTCACAGATGATCAACTTAGGTAGTCATTGATCAATATGGAAGATCATGATCATCTTTTTAATCATAATGAAGCCAAGAGTACAATAAGGGTTTGGGGGCAAAGCCTCCAACGAGCGAAGCGAGTGGTTATATGTGTGTGAGTGGATCAGTACTACTGTGCGTGTATGGGTGGGCTTTTGCGTGAACCAACAAGTATAGCTGTGAATATGTTGTCTAAATCAATTCCATTTAAATGAATGAACGTCTGAGCCATATCCATCATTCAGGTTTAATAACCTGGATGTATCCAGTAGACCCTACAAGCCCACTGGCAATCATTGATCGGATACACTGTGGGTATTGTAAACATCACGGACTGTACACAAAGCGTATTGCCTACATCTGCATAACCCTTAGGCTATGGCTGTATAGGCTACAATCTGTCACTGGCAGTAAGCAGTAACATTCAAATGTGATGCATATACGGGTGGTGACTACACGCAGCAGCACACTGTCGCTAACTGTAGTGGTTGCAGTGCAGTGTTGTCGGTGTCAAAGGTTGAGGGAATCATGGATCGGCCCAATTAAATGTTTCGGTGAAATCATCGGAGGCTAGCTACAAAGTGACTAATTACAAAAAGAAGTAGGATGCTACCGATGTAGTTGTAGGATTTTCTTATCTTGTACAGTTAAGAGAACAAAATATGAGGTGTTAATTATTTAACGATAGGGCACGGCTAGTTATTATCTCATACTATACAAAACTACGTTACTTTATAAACTATTCTATGCGATTATATAAGATTGTATATTGTAAAAATATTAAAACATGTGTATTATAATACTTACTTTAAACTTTAGGGCCAAGTATAACTCACCAGCTTGGTTACTGTATACATCAAATTCAACCTTATAATAATATTCGATATAGTAAAAAAAAACTTAAAGATAATTCATTTAAAAACCAATTCATCAGTATATGTAATAAAGTTATACCATTTTAAATCTCTCATGTTATAACTAAATTGAAAGTTTGCTAACTATTATACTCTTTCATAACTAAAAGATATAAACAAATTATTGTTCCACAGCAGTGATACAGTTTGTAGCAAGTGTAGTCATTACAAATAGAATTTACAGCTAGCTTCATTTTACTGTTTAATAGCAGTAGTAGATTGCAGACATGTAGCCCTAGCCTGGACTCGTAGCATGTTTTATACACACCGTAAGGTGATGCCAATTTAGTATTTCTTTTTTACATAATATTCCCTTTTTTTTAATTTGTATATATAATTACCTAAATTTATGTTGGATTACATGTTATTATTTATTTTAATGTTGATAATTTTAATTTGCGAAATTTTATTTAACTGAAAAAATGAACTAAAAAATATATATAAAGACCCCCTAGAATGTGGTTTATTAAATCTAGATGTATCCTTTTATAGATAAATATCATAATGTTATTACAATTTATATGCAGCACAATAAATTTAATTCAATTAATCATTTCCATATTGCAGAAAACTATTTACTAAATGAATATTCATTAAACTATAAGTAAACTAGTAACATAAAAATAACTAGCATATTATTCCATTGGAGGATTAGTTTGTTAAACTGAAATACGTTTATCATACTATTCTGTGTTTCCCTGAGGTAAGTAAGCTATTAAATGCTAATGCAATCCAATTTAAATTCTCAAAGGCGAACATGGATATTTTTCCAACAAAGGATCTGTAAAGCGAAATAATATTAGGTTCTTGTTTCTATTTTGATGTTTAGTGACCTTAATTTGAAATGCAATTATATACAAATTCCAAAAAAAGTATTGCTAGTCAGTACATTGTTTTATTTTGATTTCTTTACTCCAATGAAGATAACTTTAATTTTGATTATAATTATTGTTAATAATGTTATATTCTTAAAATAAATGTAAATATGAATATAATCCGCTACTTTCATTATTATAAAGCGCAAAGTCCTAGACAATACTTTATTATTACATTAATTAATTGATGAATCCATAAGTGACTCCTCTTAGCGTTAAAGAAATTTGTTTAAGCACATTATAAAAATAGAAGCTAACTTAAATATTGTCATAATTTTAACCGATGCAAGTTTACATAAGTTTTTGTACACATTACGGTTATCTCCACTGGACTTACAGTAATGTTGTAACAAGTTAACAAAACATTAACTTAGTTTTGAAAGCATCATTAGTTTTTAATCTTTACACCAATTTTCGTTTTGTCATCCCTGTTTTCTTTATGAGTAAAGGATTTCTTACTAAGCTTAATAATATTTGTACTTATTTGATAGCTAAATAATTGTTTTCCGCTATAAACCTTACAAGTAACATATGATTAAAATGAAACTATAAAACTATGTTTGAAGCAACGTACTTATTTTTTCTGTTGCGTAATATAAGGTGTGAAATTATGTTTATTACAAAAACTAAAATTTATATCTATTGTCATACGAACATTTATAATATACATATATATATCTTTTTATCTATTTATTTATTTATTTTTTTTAAGGAGAGGCCGATTTCCTTCCTAACCTTTACTGTGCCCATTCTTCGTAGAATATTGATATGTGCAAGGAACTTATTCAGACAGATTGAGGGGTGAACCAGTACAGTACAAGGTGAATATTACTGATAAATCTTCCAGTCTAGCCGGATTCAAACCAGCACTATCTCTAACCCAAGCTCAAAGTCCTGACGCCTTAGACCGCTCGGCCACTGGCTCGCCCACATCAAGTTTACTGTCCTTATACAAACAAACATATTGCACATAAATATTTTTGAAAATAACGTATAAATATCTTAAAATGTTGTTTAATCTTTCAAATTTTAAAATATAGAAGTTAAACTATGATTGCTTTCTATACTAAAACATTAAATAAACAGAAATGTTTCAAAGATTATAATCTAGGTTATAATTCTTCTTCCATATTTTATATTAACTATAAATTTAAGGTACGTAAAACAATCTATACTTGTATTAATAAAGAAGTTTCATAATTTAAATTTAATATTGAAACATGATATTGACAAACATTAACTAAAAACGTACACTATATGTTTTATGTCAAAAATGTTTTATATCCATGCACTTTTACTTTATATAGTTGTTATTTAGTGCATGATACGGCAAATACCTTAAGGGCAATTAAAAATCTATATTACGTAGTACTAAAATAATTCATGTAAAAGACATATTTTTAGAAAAAGTAGTAATTTCGTAAAGATTTTTACTAATATCAATGCCAAGGGAAAAAAAGAAGTCAAATTTATAGAAAGATTATTCGCAACACAAATCATGTTTTACAGTGTTCTTAAACATCACATTCCGCATGACGAGAGGGATTTACTTGTAAAACGCGTTACACAAAAAGTGAACCTTTTCGTGACTTGTAAACGTCCCACTTGCAACGTTGTTGACGTCACGCATTCTGACCTGATTACTTACTACAAAACAATACAGTATTTACATTGGAAATTTATGTAATAAACGTAACTGGCTTATTAAAATCTGACCATAGGTCTTTATTAACTTATCTTGAGTTATATTTTAAAGTTATGAATTTATTTATTCCATAAGAATGTCAAGGTCTGGAACAATGGTCTACTATCATGTGTAATTATGAATATTTACTTAATTATGTTTGTGTTGCCACTATCCAACTGTTTTGTAACAAACTGTTATATAAATATAAATGAATATTAGTCTTGGTCATCACATAATTTAGAACGTTGTAAAAAATGTATTCGAATTAAAATTAAATTTATTTTTTCGAAAAAAGTTAAATGGTAATTTTTTGAATCTTAGCAGCAGAAAACTCAACTAATCGAATATGTTGTATAACAACTACTCTACAAATTATAATGTAATTTATTACTTGTTGACAATAATAACGTATAAAACATATTAACCTCCTTATTAAGATACTTAACCATCTATAATATAAAAATAATATTTGGTGCCATATATCTCCTACTTGTTTTAGATGACTAATATTCTTTAAACATCTATTGATATTTTAATATAGGATTGTTATTATAATACATAATAATTTGTCTAATCTTAACACTATACTAATCATCATACCCATATCTTTAATAAGATTGTTTTTGTTAACGTCATGATTTTACGTTTGATGATCACATTTTGTAAATAAATTAACTGGAAAAACCAAGGATAATATTGCTACTACTAATTAAGACGAATTTAATCCAAAAAGGATTGACTGCGTTCTACATTGTCGTTCAAATCTAAACATACTAACCTCAATCACTAATGTACTCAAAGTCAAATCGGTCGGTAGCGTAGTTGGTTCAATCCCAGCTTCATGTGCTAAAGGTTCTCAGTTCGATCCCAATCAGAGTCAATACATTTTGAGAAGGATCAGCTGATAACCACCGGCTGTTCATTTGTCATTGGGCTATTAATTAATGACACTTTCTAAGGAATAGTCGGCCTTAGTTTATAACAATGACTACATTCGCTCATCTACACTCATCACACTCATTCGAAAACCATATTCGCCCATATCTTGACGATCGGCGTCTTAGGAATAAATAAAAAATAAATAAATAAATATATTTCAAATCATTGTAAAGATGTAAATTTTTTAAGATTAGTTAAATAAAATTTAAGGCAAGATGAAAAAGTATAAATAACTATGAAAAGTTATTTGATGTAGTTAAAATGGACAATTTAATGTGACAGTGCCTCATAATGTACTACATAGAAGATACATTACAGATTAAACAAAGTTAACAACAAACAATGAAGACAAAGCTGACAAAGCCGCTTAGCCGGCAAACACCCGTATTCATCTCCTAAAGCCACTTACCCCAAGAGCCCAAACACTGTTGTAAGCCTTCCACATGTGTCATGGCTGTATTCAGATGTGAGATTTACTTGTAGAAAGATGTTATTTTTACGATGCAATACCTAAAGTTAATAAAAACTAATTGAACTAGTGGGTAACAATCGTTTTATGGTAAATAATAAGAAAAATATAAGCGCAATTCAGACTATAAATTGTTTTGAATGAAACCAATTAATTAATATTAAGAGTTTAAAAGCCTGAAGAAAATATATTCATTTTAAAAGTTGTGCAGTACTTCCATTATATTTTTCCTTTCAGCTCCTCTAATATTTAGTCTAAAAACAGGTGGTGACCTTGTTTGTAAAAACTTGTGTCAACACCTCTATATAGAGTTCTTAGTATTGTGAATAGTAATAAATACTAGTATTAGTTAAATAGTAATAAAAGGGTACACTTTTTATTACTATTTAAATTTGGTTAAAACTCTCTTACTTATTCATTAATATTACATTGTTTATTTATAACACCAATTTTTTAAGCAAGCAATTGCTCAAATATTTAAATTTAAAAAATATAAAAATGAGACTTGCTTAGTACCTGTTGGCCTGAATGGAATTAAAAGACTTTTATAAAATAGAAAATTTAAGACTCCCCATAGTACATTTGTAATTACTATCTTAATAACATCAATATAATTTAACTGTATTGTTATTATGATGGAACTAAAGTAAAAGAAGTACTTATAGTTGCAATAAAAATGTAATTTTACTACTCATTGTCTTATAAAACAACCGGAAAAGGAAACTACAGTGTAATGAACCAAAGAAATGTAAAATGATTTCATTGGTAACTGTTAGTTAAAAAAAATAATAAAACTATTATTTTTGAAAATAATTTGTAACTAACTTATAAGTAGATTTTTCTTAAAGATAAGCCGATCTCCTTATTTAACCTTACTTTGCTCATTCCTCATAGACTATTGATCTCTGTAAGGAACTTATTAAGACAGAATAAGGTGGTGAACCATTACAGTAAAAGGTGAATATTATTGATAACTTTTCCAGGTTAGACTGGATTCGAACCACCGCTATTTCTAGCCCAAGCTCAAAGTACTGATGCTTTAGACTACTCGGCCACCCTTTTTCCGTGAAATTGAAATTGTCTAGAGTTTATAACTATTAAATAGTTTTGTTATAATATCTACACAGCACATAACAGGTAATATATATTATGAAATTGTATAAAATTAAGTTGCTATTTAATTTATACAACATAAATAAAATAATAGCTACCAACGAAAAACAATTCTTTCAAAGATAGTTATAAAGATAATATTTTAATTTAACAATACTACTTCTTTAAGGTACATTTTTATAAGACTATATCAAAAGAAAAATAAACAGACAAAATAATATAAGTTTTATTTACATTATTTGTGTATTGTAATTTCAAAAACATACGTCGTACATTTCTTTTAAGATGTCTAACACGATAAAAACATATTTTTCCTTAGACAACCTAAATCTTTAGTAGACTGGTTAATGATTAACCTGAATCACTTCTTGGAAGTACTTAGCCTCGGGTGGTGTAAGTTTAATTACAGTTTCAAAGTTACTTTCTAAGATGCCAACTGCTACTTCATCTTACCTTACATTACAAAGTTGGTTTTTTTGTTTACCCTGATTTATTCGTCTATATAAAAAGGCACGATGTAATTTATTTTGAGTTTAGTGAAACTTGATTTTTAAAATAATTTGTTTAAAAGTACAAACAAAATAATTATCAATGTAAAGAAAGCTTCGTATAATGATAAAAATACATGAGTAAAAATTTTGTAAGAGGAGAAATGAAATAAAAAATTATAGTTACATAAACTATATAGCCACTTCTAACAATATATTCTATGAAATGTATGATAAAATGTGGTAAAGTGTTTTTCTTTATGAACATAAATATTATTTATATACAAAATAATCCCTCACTTAATACAACCTTAAATCAAAATATCCATTTTTTTAGCTTACTTAACAGAATTGATGTTACTAAAAATGGAAGCACAATTATTGAAATATTTCCGTTTAACGTAGGCTTGATTTAAGATGCCATTATTGGCTTTAATAGGCCAGCTGCAACAATACGACTAATAAACAATTTCTTCATAAAAACTAGTGTACAAAATACTCGAGTCTTAGTGTTCATTTATTGATCTCCCGTCACAGAGCTCAATCAAAGTTTTGTATTATTGCTAAGAAAATAATAGATAAATATAAACTGAATATTTTCACTAACATTTTAATACGTAATAGTTTAAACTCAATGACTATGTTGTTTCACTAAATAATTTACAATGTTTTTTTTTTTTTTTTTTTGCGGTACTCGCTAAATTGAGATCACACAAACTATTTTAGCTAATTATTTAAAAAAATTAATAATCTTCATGAACATTTTTTTACTATGTCACTTTTCACCTAATGTGATTTTAAGTAAAGTGTTCCGGTATTGAAGCTCAGCTAAAGGACTAAAAGAAACGAGAGCAATTAGTAACGGTTAAACGATAATTCCTGGTACCATGGTGATAAGGAGAAATGAGTATAAATTTCTCTCTTAAATAAAACTCTCTTAAAGAAAAACTAGGTAAACCCTTATAAAGCATTGTTGTACTACATACATAAAGATATCACTATAAAATGAAACATATTTATGTCCATATTTTTGGAACTGTTGTTATCTATTTACTCACCGTTAGTTAATTCCACTTAAAGAGGAAAGGCCACTATGTGGGACAATCATTTGATGGCGAATGATGGAAATTTTATGCCGAGAAAAAGAATCTTTTAACATTAAACTTTACTGTATATTTAGTAAAAACAGTAACTTAATTATTTACTTTTATGTTAGATTTTTAATTATAAGTTTTGTACTATTAGCTTGTCATAAACAGTTTGGTACACTTCAAACACAACACTATGTAATTAGTTCAAACTGTGTTTCCAATCCTCCCTACCAGGAGAGGAAATAAAAATTCACTAAACTGGTTAAAACTGTTGATAATAGCTGTATTAAAAGCCTTGGTAGTAACTTAAAAGCCAGTATAAACAGTAGTGCAGAGAAGATCATCTCTATAGCAGGAAAATGAGAAGAAATGGTATAAGCCCTAGGTTAATAACCAGAAGGAAATTATTAAAGTTCTTACTAAAAGAATGTTGTAAACAACTCACAACATAAAGGGATGGTTCAAGAACAGCATTGCTTCTGTTTTCCAAACCAGTTTACTAATACCCAGACACAACTTTTCTTGGACGTCTTGGACATAACTTGGAGGATGACGTCAGTAACATTCATATGTCTGTTTAAAGTTGGAAAACTCAATATATTAAAAATAAATTCAAACAATCTAATCCTCGTAATAAGAGCTGCATCTACGTTAAAGGTACATTCATTTCATAAATACCCGGGAATATTAAAACATCCTAAGATAAAAGTGTCATGACTCATGGGTCAGGTTTTCCTATCATCACTTCGAGATGGTTTAATATAAAAGATGGACGAATGAACTAAGCGGGCAAAGTTATTCCAGGAAAAAAAAATATGTTCAGTATATTAATCCAGAAACTCCAGCGGGGAACATTTCAGATCAGGTATACTAATTGAGGTTTAGTCATTGCTGGCCGCAAAAAAAAAAAAAAAAAAAAAAAAAAAAAAAAAAAAAAAAAAAAAAAAAAAAAACACCCCCCTATTGCTTCATAGGATATCGTAATACATGTAAAATATATAGTTCTCGAATATGAGCAGCATAAACATTGGTGGATAACACCTAAGTTTATGTAGAGGCCACAACGTTGGAGCTGGACTTGCTAAAGATAAAAACAATCTAATAAGATTTAGTCCATAGCCACGTTCATTTCTTACGGTAAAGACGGTCACCATGTGGTAGTAGCATCCTTCTATTGCTCAATAGGCCCAAATGTGATGTGGTGTTTAGAGGAATACAACACATTAAATGATCCGCATTCCAAACCTCGGATGGTTGAATTATTTAAAACGCATTCCAACACTGTGACGTGGACTGAGATTTAGTTCGTAAACATGTTTTTTAATCTAGTCAATGAAATAAATTAAACACTTAAGTCCTTAAGCATGCTAAAAACTTCTTGGTTTCTTGGTTTCTTAAGCATGCTAATAATACTTGGTTTAAACGTAGTAATAAAGAAAGCCTTTTATGTTTATTGACTACAAAGGGATCTTTCCTAGTATATGATCCATCTTGAAGATAAACATTACTCTTAATCTTTCTATTTACTAATTTAATATTATTAACCGAATCGTAACGACCTCACTTGACTAGGCTAGACTATGACAGTTTAAGATCATATACCCAGCTTATCTGACCTTTTTATTTCATAATTCTAACAGTTTCAAAATACAATCCACGACTTATATAATTTCAAACAAATCATTGATATACGTTCCAATGCTAAACTATGGAGTAATCCTTTAGACGTATATTTAAGCTCTACAGACAGCTCTCTGGGTCCTCCCCCAATCATAATTTCCTAAACACTCCTAACTGGAGTGTTGTCATTCCTTTCCTTAGGGCAACCAGATTATTATCAAATATTTGCTTTGAATAATTCGTAATCTTTCCAACTAAAAGCAAGGCACTTGATATGTGCATGACTGTTACAAAATCCACACATAATTCAGAAATTTACTATTGTCTTCCGTCTTTCTAAAATTCTCAACGTAGGGTCTTAACAAATATATCACTGTTTATATTTGCCTAAGTAATTAAAATCAACATGAACAAATCGAATCAATTTTTTTAATTGAAAAAATATTAAACGCACCTAAAAATCTATATTATATATAGAACGGCTTGTATAAACTCTGAGAAAATAATATATCGATAAATGGGTTCAAAATATAACGTACTTTTTAGGAATTGTGGAAAAAAAATTTAAAATACTCCAAGGCTAACATTAGAATTGTTTTGTACAAAGCTCAATTGTATGGAATGTGACAGGACTTTAATGAATTGAGGTAGTCTGTATTTGTGAAGGTTTGATCAAATACCACCAGTAAGGTTGGAATTCAATCAACGACGCTCTTTTGTCTGTCGATTTGTTCAGACTCAGCCGTTGTTAGAAGGAGCTGTGTAAACTTCTCTTTCATGGGTAATTAATTGCATGCTTATGAAATCCACAATTTTATTCGGTAAAATTAAAAAATTATTTTAGTAATTTTAATTTTAAGAGTGTTTTTACCCGATTCTTTATTTCACAGGATATTACTAGTTCAACAGAGATTATATTTACTTTCATTAAGAGTATGTGAGATGAGTTGATAAAGAATTTATTTTTATCGTAAGACTACCAAATGATTTTTTTATATAAAATATGCTAAATCAACCTAGTAAATACTAGGTTTGTTGTTTTATAATACAATATGAATTAAGTTTTGTTCGAATTTTCTAGAGAAACACTGTATAACAATGACTTATAAATAATATTGCCATCTTATTAAACAAATATATCATATACAAACTGCAAAAAATATGTATAATGTTAAAAATAAAAACAAGTTATGGTATGAATTAACACTGACTGTCATTACACAATTTAGTAATAAACACTCATCCGTTCTTTGTAAAATAATTTTATAGGTATTTTTACTACTGTTGTTTACCACAGTACGGGGAAAAGGCACTTATCTTGCCCGTTTTCCCAGTCCTGTTTACATAATTGCCAGCAAGTAATTTCATCCACTCGTGCCAGATTGCCAACTACCCTGCAATTTTCGCTAGCCAATATTGCACTCACCAGAACACGCGATTCATTCTTTACTTCCAGGTGAAACTAACGGACACGTTTCTTATTTTAAAATATGTACTTTGTAAACAGTATTTATTATTTTTCTCATCAATAAATAAATATTATTACCGATCTTTCATATAGTAATATTTATGAACTATCCACATTCTCAATGAAAAATACTTTGCCAATATATTTCAAAATACAAAAAGAATATACAAAGCATATTAAACAATATAAAAGTATGTTTCACAGAAGATAACAAAGCATATTAAAAAACTAATATTTATCTTAAAGTTAGCTATAAAAATTAATAACTATTGCAAAAAAATAGATAGTCTTAATTATATTATTTCCAAATTAATGCCAACAAATATCAATCACAATACAGGAAAATTTTATGTAATTTAAACATTTGTTACAACAAAATATGTATTACATTACAATTATTTACCTCAAAAGACATTTACAGTTAAAAAGTAAAAATATAGCCCTTAACAATGGACTAAGTGTCAGCGTAAAATGACAATCAATAAAACACGTTTACATTGCAAATACTGTTTCGAAACACACGTTTTACAGTAGCATTGTAAACACTAACATCGATGACCAGAAAAACAATTTATTTCTAAATACAATATGACAAAGTTGTCATTGTTTTGGGCAATAATGGTTCACGAACATGTTTGAAAGAAAAAAAAATATAAAATTAGAGATACAATCTTATCCCCAAACCAGGTATTAAAAAAATTATTATTCCCAGCTTTGATCAAACGACATGTAAATTGATAGCACAATTTTGTATTTATTATTATTATAATTATTTGATAAAAAATTATTTGTGGTTAATTCTTCTTAAATGTTTTGACGTTATTATCGTTAATAATTTTATACAATTATTTCTTATTTCAATATTTGTAAAAATGTTTGACACAGTGTAAATTTACGTTTATAATTAAAAATAATATTAAATGTTTATTTGTTTATTTCTTATTTTAGAACATTTATACTATTAAATATTCAGAATATTCAACAACAAAAATGTTTAAAGCACTTTTATGGTATCAGGCTATAAATTTCAAATATATAACATTTATACATATAAAATGACGATATTCTGTCCTCTAAAAGCGACTATGAAATATTGTTTATTTTACGGGTGAATACTAATCGACAAGAAAAATAAATCAATGTATTTTAATTAGACTATATAACATAACACACGAAGGATTTAGTAAAAAACATACATATATGTTCAAATATTGTTTTGTAATCTCAACGAATTATTTTATGTACATGGTGTCCCGTAAGTAGTAAGCCAAATTTCAGGAGATTATTCCAAATGTTAAACAAATAAAATACTTTATTAGGTCATATGACCTTTCTCACTTAATTTTCCATATGTATGAATGTATGTAATTTTTACATAATGCCCAATATCTAAGAAGTTACTTGGAGTACAATTAATTATTAAACTTATTATAAGTCTTTGTCCTAGTTTATAATAGTTTTTATTATAAATGTACAATAGATTTTCCAGGCAGGGCCGTAGTTTGAGCTTCAGGAAGTTCTAGGAATATCCATTGTTTAAAAACTGTTAACTTTATTAAAAGATCATTAAAAATATTTAAATACCATGTTGGTAGTCAGGGTCCATATTTTTAAGGAATATGTCAATCATAAGCCTAAGATTGATACTAAGTTGATTGATTTAATTGAAAGCAACTTCTTAGATATTAAGCTCTTTGCAAAAATTTTATGCGCACAGATATATGGAAAACGAAGTGAGAAAGGCATGTTCATGTAACATCTTTTCTTTTTTGTTTTAAAATGTGTAATACACTCCTGAAATATGGCTGCCTACTTGCAGGACACCCTGTTTAAGAATTTGTCAAACTAATCAAAGAAAATGCTCTAACGGAAAAATCAGAAAAATACCCCATAGCGTAAATGTTTATTTAACTTACTCTATCACAGTTGAGGCTTATATAAGATAAGGTTTTACCTCACGTTATGTTATAGTAGCACGTAATTTATAATTTTTTAATTATATGAGAAGAGAAAAATCATAAAAGGTTTTATTCACACAAACCATGTTCACAGTATGGTGAAACATCAGAAAGTCTGAGTAAAAACATATGAAATCCAAGATATTTAAATAAACATTAGTACCACATAATAAGTAATTAATAATGTTCCTTAATTAAAAAACGACAACTTAAAGAATAAGTTATGATCATTAATAATAAAAAATGCATATTTTGAACTTTTATACATCTGGGATCAACAGAACCAGCTAATTATAAAGGGCCGAGTGAAATGTAAATTTAAAATATGTCAAGTACTCACAAAGGTGTTGCCCATTGTACAAAGGTTTTCCACGTATTGTATACGTGAAATGTTTTAAAACTTTTTTGCAAATGTGTTTTTATGTTTGTATTCCATTGTATTAATGGAAATAGTTAAGTATTTACTGAAATATATATGTTTTGAAACATTTCTAAGATAAATTATTACAGCATATATACTATCTAAGCACATGAGTCTTTCTTAAAATTAATTATGAGAACAGCTGACACTTTGTCACGTGACAACTTACCTTCATAATATTTCCTGCACCTTGTCTATTACGTATTGTTGGACATTATTATCAGCTGAAAGTAGTGAAGATACCTCTTTTAGAATTAATATAACGTGAGGGTAAATTAATAGTGAAACAAATTAATATAGTCTACACTAACTTATTTTCTACCTAGTACCGAAATAATTGTTTCTGTAATAAAACATAATTTATTCATAGTTTTTTTTTAATTAGCATAATACGTGTTGGTATGTATACAATACAAGTAAACGTCAGACAACACAAATTTATTATAACATAATCACAAAATGCACAAATATATTACAGTACAAGTAAAAAATGCACAAATATTATGGTGATCTTATTTCGGTGAACCAAGCTAAGCTTCCTCAGACCAGAGGGTTTCACAAAAGATTCATATTTGTGCATTTTGTACTTATATTGTAATATATGTGTGCATTTTGTGCTTATATTGTAATACATTTGTGTTGTGTGACGTTTACTTGTATTGTATAATTTATTCCTACAAAAAATTTATTCATATAAAACAGTGAATATCCACTGATACATATTTTGTTAACAAGAATTCAAATTGTAATGGTTTGAGAAGATTTCTTTTACTGGGTTTAAAATAAAACGCCTTGAAACAATGTCAAAACATTTTCTTACTGCAATTATAACTTTGACACAACATTTAAGTGCTTTTATCTCTAGGAAAGTATAAGCTCTCTCTAATATCTAACAAAAGAACTAGTGGTTATTAAAATGGTATATTCTTTATTTGCTTGTTTTAAACTAAATCTTACATTAAACCTGTAATGAAACATTTATTCATCTAAATTGGCACCTAAAAGTAAGAAATAGTTTTTTTTATTGATTTGGTCAATGCTCACTTAAATTACAAGCTGTGATTTTGACTAAATAAGTAGTGTTTTAATATTTTTTAATTTAATTATTTATTTTTTATAAGTTTTTAGTGTAATGTTTTTAAAAATAAATAATTTCGGAGAAAAAATACAAAAGGGTTTCGGGTAAAAGATTAATTTAATATGTCAAACATTAAGGAATAAAGAAAGACTGAAATACAATAATATAACAGGACAGCTGGCAAGTCTAAAACAACAAGCCTCCCTCTTTCTCTTACACATAAATAAAAAACAGCTGTCAACAGAAGTATTTTTTAAGAAATAAACATTGTCAAGACAAAATAGAATTTTATATCAAATACTAAAGATAAGTAATTACTATTTTATTACGATTCCGTCAGAATAAAATAACTAAAATGCAAAATGTATTTAGTACAAGTAAAACGTCACACAACACAAAATGTATTACAATATAAGCTTAAAATGCTCAAATACATTACAATACAAGTAAAAAATGCACAAATATTATGGTGATTAATTTCAGTGAACCACGCTCACCTTCCTCTAGGGCCATGCTTTTGTTAATCCCTCTGTTCTGAGCGTGGTTCACCGAAATCAATCACTATAATATTTCTGCATTTTGTAATTGTATTGTAATATATTTGTGCATTTTGTGCTTATATTGTAATACATTTTGTGCTGTGTGATGTTTTACCTGTACTGTATATGTACCAACACGTATTATGCTAATTAAAAAACTAAAATTTATTTATATCACCCCAGAGTTATAACACGAAATTACATAGGGAAGGTATATACGTAAATCCTATACTTTACTTGTATTGGTCATTGCACCATATATAAACAACTCGTAACAATTTCTCAATTTGGCTAAAATCAATTTATTCAAATAAAAACATTAACTTTACATTAAGGTCATAATATTGATCACAGACTCAATTAGTACACAGTATTCTTTCAGTGTTAACGTGTGATCACTCACACTGTTAGATTGAATCTAGCGATTTTTTGTGATTTAAAATGTGTTAAGGTTTTATTTATCTACTTTCCTAAACGTGTATACAGCATATACTTCGAATAGTTGGAGGAAGTCAAAAGTTAGGAGCGCCCTAACGGCACGAGCCATCACGGAATGTTCAGTAACGCAAATGATCCCAGGTTTGAAATTTTAATAGTAAGTTTTCTATTTGGCTTATTTTACAAATTCAAAATGTATATTTTGAAATCAAATTCAGCCTAATATTATATGAGTCTGGCATATGGTATAGCACTGGAAAACTGTGAAAGTTCTCATTGATAAAAATGTCTAGAATCAAAATAGTTATTTTTTGCTGAATATTTGGGACCTTTTGGGTATGAAATTGGATATTTTAACTAAAATATTTATAAAATATCAATTAATAATAAAAAATAAAATTAAGTAAAGCCAAACATAGGGCGTAACGATATTAAAAATATGTTCAAGGACAGGATTTCTTAAAAAATTTCTCTATATTCTCATTTATCTACATTTATTGTCCATATGTTGTCATACGCAATTATGATAAATGGGTCCCATTACAACCTTCAATAGAGTGTTAAATTTTAATAAATCGTCAATAAGGAGTGTTTTTGGTCTGATAAATCGTAACACTTGTCAGAAGATGATTTGTGGTAAGTTGCTTCATTATATTCCATCTTTATTCATTCCCCCATATCAGGTTATATTTGTTTATATAACAATAAAAATTTTCCCCATTCCTACTTATCCTTATCAAAATAATAATTTTGTTCGAAAAAGAATAAATGATTATTCATTAATATTCATTATTCATCTCTAAGACGCCGATCGTAGAGACAGGGGTGAATATGAAGAGTGAATGAGTGTGATGAGTGTAAATGAACGAGTGTAGTCATTGTTACTAGCTGAGTTCAGCTTAGCTCAGAAAGGACTATTTAATAATAGTCCAAAGCCAGGGCAACTATGGGACCTACAGCTTTACGTGGAATCCAAACCACGTAGTGTTGGTCTGATATTCAGCTAACTGACAAGTCTGACACTCAGTTCTCTCCCCTAAACAACATCCTAAACTTGACTACCATTTAACACGGACACTCCAGACCTCTCTAGTAGTGTCTACGTTGATGACAACCATTGAGCGGACGCCGTGTTGGTATTAAGAGAACCGAGCATGCAACCTATCGCCTACAGTCTTCCAAACACTTTGTCCTTAAGTAGCTGAGTTACAGCACTGCGCCACCAGTGCTGAGTTTATAAAGGCCTGATCATACATGATACTGTTCAAGTGTTTTTCTACGAAATTGATAACAAGATGATTTTAACAGCTAAGGTCTTTTTTGTAATGTACACCATATTTGTCTAAAATCTTTTGTAGAAACAAGGCGTACTATAAAAATGATGATAAATTTGAAATTCAGTAAGCTTAAGTAGTAATAGAATACATTATGCGCCGTATTTTAGTTTAATTAGGTCTTAAGTTGACAAAATGAAAAGTGTATTAAATGTCACTAAATTAATTTATTGCCTGTAATAATTTAGTTGTATTATATTTTATGTATAAACGAATATATTCGTAACATTTACAATAAATTGCAATTTATGATATAAGATGTTTTTTTAATAGTGAAGAAAACCTGGATTTATATTGGAGATCCTTATCTAATTATAAAATAATTATATTAAATCGTTTTAAGTATTCTAAATAATTAATTTGAATAAGAAATATTGGCACTTACGGAAACACTGCCAGAAGAAAACGCTAACATCAGAAATGAGCTATGTATCCAGGTGTATTCATATAAAGTAAATTACATTTTAAAGTACACCTGAAGTTTTTTATTTCTTTAGAAAGCAGAACTCTTTCTACATAAACTTTGAGTATAACCTAAAAAGTTCAAATGACCTTTTTTGTAAGTGTCTACTTTATTTTATCACTCTAAGCTTATAACTGTAACAAATAACTTTATATTATATTGTATGATAAATAGAGCGTCTAATTTAACTAATTTAGCTTACATAGTATAAATAGTAATTAAACCATTATTAGTGTTCTATGAATGTTGTAGCTTAAAAAATGGGCGTAAGGAACTTTTTACCAACTGAGAAATGTACGTGTTATTAATGCGTGGTATGCTGGGTTTCAGCCAGGACATTGCTCACTAGAGCCATTGTTGGAACGTGTTGCTTTGGTTTGGTTATTCTACGTATGTTTTGGTTGTAACAAATCATAACCTCAATGCTATAAGCCATTCAGTCTACAAAATGATTTATATACGAATTCCTGTTTACTAGTAGAGATTTAAATATCGTAAAATATCGACAAATAATATAAAATATAATAAATTCCCAATCATTTTTAAACTATTAAAATGAGCTATAGTTTATCTAAAAACAATTAAAAATATACACAAAAATATTAGGATTTGTACCACTCATAGCTTATATAGTCATACAAAAGAAAACAAAATCTGAAATATTAAACTATAACATAAAATTCTTATATTTTGAAAAATAAATGTGAATTTATTATTTTTTACATAATTTGACGAGCTTATACAATATTAAAATATGTACTTCTAAATATATATTCGGATATCAGTAATTATGTTGACTAAGTAGTTTATAAAATTGAGGTTATGTTTCGTTATAACTTAAACAATCCTAAAATAACCTAACCTAAGCAACAAGTTTCAACAATGGCTCTAGTGAGCAGTGTCCTGGCTGAACGCAGCATACCTTGCATTGATAAAATGCATGTTTCTCAGTTATTTATGATAGGATTTCAACAAACTATGGCTCGTTGGATTTTTAATAAGTCATTTAGTTTTTATACTACTTTTTTAATTTTCGGCCGAATCACAATTGTTAAACCGAATCATTATCAGTTAAACTATTAAAATGAACGTTATTTTCTAAAATTAAAGTCATTTGTTATGAATTATTAAAATTACATAATATATCAAGTTTGAGCTCAGTAACTTTAGTAATTTTGGCTATAAAACTATCTTAAAAATACACAAAAAGACAGATAGATGAACAACAAATCAATTTAGAACTTATGTTCATAACATTTTTGTCTTATTTTGACCCAAGGAACTTAAGTTTAGGACATATTTTAAGGACACCCTGTATTTTGTAATAGTGTCACTATCCAAATTACTTTTATAAGTAGCATGAAAACTCGGCTAAGTATAATTACAAGGACTCCAGTAGCATTGAGCTTGTTAAGAGTTTTTGCAAGATAATGAAACACGTTTATTTCCTTAGCCATATTTTATTTATATTGAGATAACATTATTATAATATTATAGTTATTATTAATATTATTACGCATGAGGGTTATATCAATGTGCGCTAATACGTTAATGGTATTGTCATTGTCTATGGAGATGTGTAGGTAGGTGGTAGGGTCATTGTCTATATAGGTGTGTAAGTAGGTGGGAGGGTCATTGTCTATATAGGTGTGTCGGTTGGTGGGAGGGACATTGTCTATGGAGATGTGTAGGTAGGTGGGAGGGTCATTGTCTATATAGGTGTGTAGGTAGGTGGGAGGGTCATTGTCTATATAGGTGTGTAGGTAGGTGGGAGGGTCATTGTCTATATAGGTGTGTAGGATGGTGGGAGGGTCATTGTCTATATAGGTGTGTCGGTTGGTGGTAGGGTCACTATCTATATAGGTGTATAGGTTGTAGGGTAAGTAATACTGTGTCTGAGACTTAAATCATAGAAAATTTTTAATTGGAACTATTTTTAATGGTTCCAGCAAATGTATTAATTGAATTCAAATTTTACTAAACTTTTACAGTAATATAACCGATCTTATACGTTATTTTATGCATTAATCATATAGAATTAATTCCTGAAAACGTTATTGTATATTTGTGGCAAGTATGAGTAAATATAAATAAACTAACATTACTTTGTTAAAAACAAACAACGTGGTATTTAGTGGTCTGATTTATAACCAATTAAAAATTCACAATCACTTTTCTTGTTATATAATATTCCAACAATGTACAAAGCCAACAAATATAACCTTTTCAAGTGGTATTCACTCGTTGGAAATAAATGAGTGTATACTTTGTAGTTATTAACGAGGCCTAAAATACCCAACACTTACACTCCTAAACAGCTGGGTCACATAATAAGTAATTTTTTTTTTTATAAAATGTGCCATGCTTTATAATAATTAACTACCGTTGATCATAATCACAAGCAATTGAAAGATCAATACGTTTACTAGGTAAACAATAAAAATTAATACCACTGCAAATATCAATTGAATATATATCTAAAATATCACTTTTTAAGTGTTAAGTGATGTTTTATATTGTCTTATTGTTGACAGACAAATACTAAATAGCGGGATTTTATTTCAGGATGCAGGGGAAGTACAACACTTGAAGACAGGGGTGAGTGATGAAGGCCTGTTTGAACGTGACAAATCCCGATTGCTTGCAGGTGGCCGGATTAACCCCCTCTCCCGTCGACTTACAGACAACGACATTACTTTTACGACAATATCGAAACATTTTATGTAATTCCCTTGACATTTCACATTTTTCTCAAATATTTTGATTTGTGTTTAAGTATGTTAAAAATGTCGATGTCGTATATGTATGTGGTCAATATTGAATGTGTTTAAGTATGTTAAACATGTTGATGTTGTATGTGTATGTGGTCAATATTATAAGTGTTTAAGTATATTAAGAATATCAATGTTGAATGTGTATGTGGTCAATATTATAAGTGTTTAAGTATATTAAACATGTCGATGTTGTATGTGTATGTGGTTATATTATATGTGTTTAAGTATGTTAAATATGTCAATGTTGTATGTGTATGTGGTCAATATTATGTGTTTGAGTATGTTAGACATGTCGATGTTGTATGTGTATGTGGTCAATATTAAACGTAAACACGTTTAACAAGTGTGTTAAACTTGTCGATTTTGTATGTGTATGTGGTCAATATTATACATGTTTAAGTATGTTAAACATGTCGATGTTGTATGTGGTCAATACTGTATGTATTTAAGAAGGTTAAACATGTTGATGTTGTATGTGTATCTGGTCAATATTAAATGTCTTTAAGTATGTTAAACATTTCCATGTTGTATATGTATGTGGTCAATATTATATGTGTTTAAGTAGGTTAAACATGTCCACGTTGTATATGTATGTCAATATGAGTATGTTAGACAATTCATCGTTAAGTATGTGCCATTAATATTATATCTCTCTGAGTAAGTTTCGCATTTAGATTTTGCCTGTGTCGTCAACCTCGTATCTTGAAATAAATCATCGGTTTAGTGAATGTCATCCTATGAAATAGTAAAATCATTTACCTAACTACATTTACAAAGTTCGACCTAATCGCAAAGTATTAAACATAAATCATTATATTTATATATGGCTGTGGTTATTTGAAGCCCTAAATATTGCTTAATATCTCCCAATGTATGTGTATTCCCCCCAATGTATGTGTATTCTCTCCCATTGTATATGTATTCCCTCTCAATGAATATGTATCCCCTTCCAATGTATGTATATTCCCTCCCAATATATGTGTATTCCCTCCCAATGTATGTGTGTTCCCTTCCAATGTATTTATATTACCTCCCAATGTATATATATATTCACTCTCCCAATATATGTCTATTCCCTCCTAATGTATGTGTATTCCCTTCCAATGAATGTGTTTTCTCTCCCAATGTATGTGTAATTCCTCCCAATTCCAGCTCTTATGTTATACGCAGCATACATTTTAGTGCTTTTAGCATCTTTATTTTTTATTTTTGAATTTTAAATATTCCGAATAAAAAGCTGTATCTATTGTATCATTTATTAATGTACCATACAGAGTAATATTTATTTTATTAGTTAAAAACTTATTTTTATGTTGGATTCTTAAGGAGATAATACACGATTATTTCATATCATCGAATATAACCATAATTAATAATTATTACTGGCTTTACGTGAATGTATGTTGATTATTCTTCATAAAAATCTCCATAGGACTATTTATATGAAAAATAATTCTTAAAATTAAATATGTGAATTTACTGCACTATTGTAACTGTAACTTGATACGAACTACTATTTTTTACGTTTTAGTTTCTGTTGTTCATTTATTCCTTTTTAAATATAATAATACATTAAAAAAAGATTCATGCTTTGATATGGTTGATAAATTTAAACGTATCAACCTCCTTTATATCCATTTCTGTCCATTTTTTAATATGTCTGTGTTTTTAAATATGGGTTGCCTACTATTATCCATGGTAAGACGTAGTGACTCTATGTCAGTATTACATCTTCTTAACTATTAGAACAAGTGATTTTAGATTAGGAATAGTTTTACAGTACATTATGAAAAATCTTGTTTTTTGATAATAAATAACAATAATACATAAGTATGTATTATTTTCTAGCACAAGACAAAAATTAATTTTAAATAAGCTTTGGAGACGTTTTATGAAAGCAGCAGAGTGAGGCAGTGTGAAGAAAATTGGTTAGTAATGTGATGAGAAATGTAAGATCTGTTTTGTAAAAAAAAGTTTCAGTGGTCTGAGTAAATTAAAGGAAAGGTAATAGAAGATGACCAGTGGAAAGACCTATACGTAAAAGAACTGAAATATATAAGCCTTTATATACAAGAGTGGTGTATTTCAATAAAATATGGAGGCGCATTAGTCGGCTCATGTGGATAGTAATTTTTTAAACAATTTTGTTTCGTTTTAATATGTTTACGTAATACAAAATCAACAAAGGTGTCAGTTATTATTATTTTGCTTATTTACTCTTTTAACATATTATATATTTACATATAATTAATAACCAAAATAATTGTTTTTAATCACAATTCGTTCACATAAAACAGTATATTCAATCACTTAATAGTTTATGTCACTATCAATTCATGGTAAAAACAAAAGCATAAATCTTGAGATACCGCCCTCAGTCGCAGTGTTTTTGTCAAAGTGTAAGATTGGGCCACGAGGTCGTTTTGACAAATGTTGGCACATCGATTTTCCGTCGAAGAAAAGGAAGCCATTACTTCTTGTTAAGAGTTCTTGCAACAAAATGAAACACGTTTCTTTCCCTTAGCCCCGTTTTATTCATATTGAGGTAAAATTTGTCTTCTAGACATTTTTATAGTTTCACTCGAAATCTGTACATTTTAAATTTTTTTATCAAATTGTGGTAGTGCACTAATTGAATGTAAGTATATTGAATAAGTAAGATACTTTTGAGAATTTGATTTTATGTAATTATTTTTAAATGCTGTGATATTAGTGTAAGCTTTGCGTTTTTCATTTTGTATATTGTGCACTAGTATAAGTATAGAGTGACATAACAATATGGCAATAAGTATTTTATGGACACTTATTTTAACAGAAGTACTATGGATTGTTACGAACCTAAAAATAGTCTTATCAATAGTCCTGCAACTTGTATAGAGATAGGCTTTTCTTGAAATTTCCCAAAATATCCTACCCTACTAACTCTACAACGAACATTAAAACGTGTTTAAGCGGTTAAACAGATTTATAGCTAACAAATTCATTTGATGAATTTATGTGATTAATACATGTATAGAAGCCAATCCATAAGTATAGATTTCTGAACAGATTTTTTAATTCTAAATTTAATATACGTAAAATAGAATTCCCCTATGGTATCCAGGAAATAAAAAACCGAAGAAAATAATAATATTTTATTTTAAATAAATTAACATTATTGTAAGTATATCTCAATATAGACATACACTATTAAAACTATTTATATCTGTATACGTTAAAAATACATTTTATATTTAATGCTTTATGTTTACACCCATTAATATTAAAAGCTCTCCCACTAAAAATCATCATGTTTTATTTTACGTATATTTTTACTCATATTTTGACACGATAAAAGTCATAAATCTGTATTGTTACACATTATAAAGCCTGGTGTTTAAATCGGGATATTTGGCTTCTCATTCGCTCCAAGCAAATGTGGAATGTGCTGTGTACTTCATGAATAGCTGCTTTATAAATACAAGCCAACAATGGAGATAGTCAATTAACCATATTTGGCAGGAAACTCTGCCTCTAATGGAGTCAGTATATCATTATGGTCCCCCAGTTAAACATTAAACCATTTATTTAATTAACGTATACCATTTGGGGTTTATTTACGAATTGTTTACAACACAAGATGCTAAAAATGTGGAACATAAAAACGAACTTGTCCACGTAAATAAAGTATTGGTATTAGGATCATTAACTGTGTTAGCAACCAGCATCGTAGGAAATTACCTACCCGTGATAATGATAGTTTTACCAAAATTAATATAAAATTGTTAGTATCTTTTTATTTGAAATAATTACAATAAAATAATAATACATATTTAAATGGCATGCACATTTATTTAAAATATATCTATTAAAATTTATGAAATAAAAATCATATATGTTATATATATATATATATATATATATATATATATATATACATGAGTACATAGTAAATACAATGACAACTGTTTATTTTCAAATAAAAATATATATTTTAAAATTGAAACATAGTTTAAGATGTAATTTTATTAAACCTAATATAGTCACATTTAAAATAGTGTTAAAACTTCATTAGATATAGGCAAATCTACTACCATTTTGCCAAAACTGATTGAGCTTTATTTAGATATACAAACTGTGTTCTTTTAAGATTTTTTAGATAACTATGATTATTTCTTATTGCAGATAAACACCTTTTTTCAATCAGTTATAATAAATGTTAGTCAAGAGATTCTAAAATCTATCATAATATCACTTTATAAATAAAAATAAAAATTGCTTATAAAACTTGCTGGCTACAATTACTTCAGTGTCATAAATGTACTACATTTAACCTACTTGACAAATTTAAAAGTACAATCATAAGTAATTTCGTGTATTTTCAATAAAATCATGTGGTACTCTTTTATCAATGTCAATGTGTATAGTGGTGTTAAAGTTACTTTGTTTTATATTTTCGATTAAACTAAGCAGATTTTATTCCACGCAAATTAATGGCAGGCTTAGACAGATCTACTAGCATATCATACGTTATATATTCCTAACTGCTATTCTCTACAAGCTAATTGGCTTATTGTATTATCAATTAGTCTATAGATCAGTATTGATGATACACATCCCTCAAATTTGATTCGTTCAAATGATTTAAGGATCGTTTATCCTTGATTTTAGCATTGGAAAATGAATCACCACTATTCTTTACTTTTCGAAGGATAATAACGTATATAAAATCTACATTAATGATGTAGTTTTTTAACAGAGTTCTTAAATGGAAATATTTATCTTCTTAAGGTCCCTTGTGTGTATAAACATACTTATGGAGGATATATTTAGTTTACATTTATTTTTACAACTCTTTTTACCTTTTCGCAGAATTTTTTCATATTTATTTACATAAATCATGACTGTTGAGTGCGGACAATTGTAAAAAAATATATAAGTTATTACATTTATTAAAATATGAAGAGCTAGTCAGGTTAAATTATATATGCAAAATTATATGTAGAGCTCATTTTATTTTAATTTTCAATTAATAAATATATTTGTAAATAAGTAATCATAATTTTGTTTGGAATGTGATTTGGTGTGGTCTACTAAGATTTTACATCTAGCTTAAGTGTTAAGTTGAACTGTATTCATTATTTTTGGCATAAACAATCTAGCCTTAAAATGCAAGAAAAATAATAAATGTTGAATGAAATTAAAAAGTTCTAAATGGTAGTTAATTTTATTGTTTACTTTCTTACTTATATATATTTTTTCCAGAGAGGGTTGAACATTCCCTAACTATTAGTAAATAATTTAGGTTAGTAAATTCTGGCTTAATCACTTATAATTAATTGCCTTGATAGGTTTTCGCTAATACCTCACAAACATACTAATTTAGTTCTTTTAGATAAAGTGATAAGTGATAGTTTTGCAGGAGTTACATTATAAATATGAATTAAAATACGCCCCACATTAAATTAATGCTATTTATCTCATAATAAAGTTTTTTCACTGCATTTATTTACAAGTGTATTAGCTAAAACTGGAATGGAGGGTTAGAAATGTTAGAATATCGTGGTATATTAAAGATAGTCAATTATTTTTTGAATTCTAAATCTAAATTTTTCCCTTAAAGTCCTCTCCGAAGTTATATAATCGATATGTCATATTTATAAAGTTTTATAAAAAGTACTAACTAGCATATATATATTATAATAATAATTATTTAAATAGTAATTATAACACTAATTATAATTGTATATAATCCATATACTAATAGCTTCCCATGAAAATAAATTAGTCCTTTTATCTAAAGGTAAATGGGGTTTTTGTGTATAAAACTTCAATTTTTTGTTTCCTCGGAAGGGCAGAACTTTTTTATAAAAACTCAGTGAATAAGGAAGAAAGTTAAAATGACTGTTCTTAAGTAAGTACTTTAGTTGATCACTCTATAAAAGTAACCAACTTCTTCAGCTTGTTTATTCTCTTATAAATCAGCTGTGGCATAAATTGGACAGTGTTTTTAAATAAGTTTCTTATGCTTTCGCAATTGAAATATTGATTCAACCAAGTATGTTTACTTTAAAAAAAACTATAATTTAGATAATTACTATTATAAATAGAAATATTTCCGTTTGATATCAACATTTAATAATATTAGATATTGTCATACATCCAGATTGTTTCGTGTTATATGTAATATAATTATTTATAATTGTATAATTTACGTGATTAACCTTTTATATTTTTAGGAGATTTATTTATATATATATATGCTCATTAAGAATATATTGATAATTGTGAATGATTAAAAAAAGTCTTTGTTAGAAACTAAATCTAAAATATCGTTAAAAAGCTTACTATTTGGTATCCGAGAAAAATTTAACGGTAGACTAGCTATGGTTAGTTTGAACTATGACCTTAACAGTTACGATGATAACACGTTGATAAAACGATATAAAACGTTAATTTAAACGACCATATGTAACGGTCTTATCAACATGTTACTAACGTATATGTATACAAATATTATACTTAGTGTTTATTTATCTGTAAATCTCATATATTGTTTAGCATTAATAATCTACCACATCTATAACAAGACACATTTTTATATTATTAGTTATTTCATATTACACATATTTATATAAGCATATAAGATGATTCCTTATTTGTATGAAATTTGACAACAGTTTTTTATACAACACAGCGTCAGTGAATAACTTTGTATTCAATTAGTGTGTTATCAATTTATTTTACAGACAATTTTAAACATCCAAAAAAATGTTTTTATTTACTCTCGAAATTAATATTAATTATGATTTCGATATGCTAAATGCAACAAATGGGATATATTCGCTTTTATATTTGTAGGTAAGGTGTCCTATAATTTCTTACGTGTGTTTTCTTAATATTAAAACAAACTAATAAATATTTTCTTTTGTTTAAAATTACAGTAGGCTAATATTTTTAATGAATTTATGTATGGTATTTACCATTATGACCCAGATAAGAGTTTGACCAATGAAGTTGTTGAAGTATAAAATTAATAATATTAAGTGATTTCTGTTATCAGGCCTTAAAATAATTTCAACTGATCACAAATATATGTAACAACCAATGTATTTAGTCTGTCTTATTAATACTGATATTAAATTATAAAATAGCTCCTATTTTATCATTTAAAGCCAATATAAAACTATAAAATTGCTATAAGTAACACATTCATTAAATATGTTACATATCTTATTCATACAATTATTATTATATCTAAATGTCATATATGTATATAATGCAATGACCAATGCTATACTGTTGTATTTTTTTTTTTTTTATTATTAACTTTGATAGTATGTAATAAAACTGAATACATTGTAATCCTTTAGAAAATATTATGCAACAAAATTAACCGATATTAATAAGTAATGATAAAAAGTATCATTACTTATATAAAAAGTATATTACTTATATAAAAAAATAAGTAATGATATTATAGAGACTAATAATTTTGGGTACAGATGTACTAACTTATTCAATATGAATTAATTAAATCATATAAACAATTCAGTATTTTTTAATGGTAGAACACACATAACATATTGTTTTATTAATTAAGGTAAAGAAATAGAAAATTATAGTCAACACAAATATTTACTTAATCTTACTAAGTATAAGAGTTTAACGAGGAATATATTGGTGTAGTAATTTTATTTAGCAATGTAAGATTCTTCCTCATGGGCATTCAAATTACTTTCATTATTAATACTATTATATTAAGCAACTGCCACTTGAAATTATTTAACCACTTGTATAAATACCTCTCCTTAGGACACACCATCATAATATATATGATTTATCAATACATTGTGAAGATTGATGACTAAACTTCAGTAAACTTTGTTTATAATTTTTCACAAAGAAATACCTTCAAACAAATTTGCCTGAAAATGTTATATTCTTTTTTTCAGATTACAGCACTATATTGCTGAACATCCTTTATCATAAAACTAAATTAGTCAAGACAGAATATCTGAAGAAGATACCTCCTTACAGTGAGTTATACAACATGTCTTGTAAAGATCACTCCTGAAAGTTAAAAAAACAACGGATCTCATTGAGACGCCATTAGTCTACTGGGAACACAACACCTGAGAACCTAGATAAGAAAACACGATTAGTAGTTGCGCTTCTCAGCTTCCCTGGCTTGTCTTTCCTTGGACTTTACTTCAGTTCAATATATTTCATATTTTTGATTAATTGATTTATCACATCTTGAAAACAATACAAACCTATCTGTTATGAATCTAAATTCATATATAGATAATCAAATAAAATAGGTATTTATAATTGTGTGTTAGTATGTTTTAATTTTAGATTTTCGCTCCGTTCCTACATACACTCAGGAAACAAAGTAATGACCTTAAAAGTAATTGGTCTTACTGTTATATTAATTTTAATTGCATGACACAAAATCTTAGTAATACGTGTATATTATCGTACTATTCTACTTGGCATGTGACACAGTGTCAAAACATAGATCTGGTCTCATAGGATTGTATTTTAATTTCATGACACAAAATCTTAGTAATACGTGTATATTTACATACTATTCTACTTGGCATGTGACACAGTGTCAAAACATAGATCTTGTCTCATAGGATTGTATTTTAACTACATGACACAAAATCTTAATAATACGTGGATATTAACGAACTATTCTACTTGGAATGTGACGCAGTGTCAAAAAATAGATCTTGTCTCATAGGATTATATTTTAACTACATGACACAAAATCTTAGTAATACGTGGATATTAACATACCATTTTACTTGGAATGTGACACAGTGTCAAAACATAGATCTTGTCTCATCAGATTGTATTTTAATTACATGACATAAAATCTTAGTAATACATGGATATTTACGTACTATTCTACTTGGAATGTGACACAGTTTCAAAACATAGATCTTGTCTCATTGTATTGTATTTTAATTTTGTTTTAGATAAAGTATCCCTATAACAATAGTGTGTATATAATACAAAATACTATGTGAAATAATGAGAAAACTTTTTCAACATATTGACTTTTATGATAACTTTGTAAAATGTAAAATAACGGACCAAGTTTATAGCTGGAGGGCTTTCACTACACTATTGTTTACCATAGGATATTAGCTCCAATATATGAATGATTGAGAAGGAAATTAAAAACTTTTTATGTTCCATTTACGCTCTATCGTCGATATTATAGTGCAGTACCACCCGTTAAAAGATTATTTTTATTATGTTTCTAAATCAGCCTGCCAGTTCAATTTTACATGAGCAATCATTCAACAAAAATAGAATTTGTGATAAGCTTCAGGCTGCCATATGACCCAAGCCAATGTTGTTTATTGATGCTGTATGCAATATTGCTGTTATAAAGAGAAATATTGTATAAATTGGCCTGTTGTTGATTAATTGTATCAATAGCAGTTTCCTCTATAAATATGTAGCAAACCAGTAACTAAAAATAAGATCGTAACATATATATTAAAAAATATAGTATTAATACAAAATCGTACAATGTTTTTAATACATCAACTTACTACAATAAATAAAATATTGTACAAATTTAAATGTTTTAAGTATTTCGAGTGATTTTTCTCTTACTTCCATACAAAAACAATATGGAGTTGGACTTTTAAAAAACAAATTTATGTTTTTTTACTAACAAATAATATAAATACATTTTTATGTAATGTCTTTTGCAATCAATACCGGAATATACAAGAAAATATTTAGCTTAAATAAACAAAATAATCGTGATTTGTATTTTACAATAGTCCTGAAAATGTATGTCCGTTAGCCTACTTATAATTTGTATGGTTTTTATCCAGCTTTTTATAAATTACTATCTAATTTAATTAGCTGCTTCTCAAATTTTAAAGTACAAATAACAAAAAAATTAAACATAAATATGAGCTAGCCTAAAAGTTGGCTACCTGTACAAAACAAATAGTCATTTTATATTCAAGAATCTCTATTTTAATTACCAATTTTAATTAACTTAGTGTTTTATTAATTAATGTTCAGAAGCCTTTAAATAAAACGAAAAATCTCTTTTATAGAGAATGAGTGAGAACAATATTTATGAAAACATTTCTACAGGACCTTGTTGCGTGATTGTTCAGCAACCAATTTTCTCCACTTGAGCTAGGCCAGCTCCTAACCAGCAATTTCAGCTAACATATTTTGTACTCAAGGTGCAATTTGCACTCACAAGACCCCGTGATGTATTCCTTCCAGCTAGCCGAAATGTAGAGTTACCATCCAACGTTCACGATTGCTTGTTAACTGGTAAAATATTGACCTTTGACCACTTTGCTTCAACTTGCACATCTTGCGTTGATAATTCTATCAATAAACATAAATGTAACGATATTTAAATACTTATTAAAACATTTTTATATATTTAGTTTTCCCTAATAAAACTGCAATGTGGATGTAAGTTTAAAAAGTTGTACTTAATATAGTAGTTTTGTATACATTTAACGTTATGTATTTTACTATGCATAAAGTAATAAATAGTTTTTGTTTTCCACGTACATTCTCTCACAACTTAAGTACAATCAATTTCGTTCATTTAAATTAAAAATAGTTTTTTTAATTATCACAATATGTATATTGTATATACTGTGCAATTGAAAGTCTTACAACACAAATAAATTGCAATAAAAGTACAAATAGTGGATCTCGTATATATAGTACATTGTACGTGAGAAACTCACAAATATTATAAAATATGAGCAAAAAATGCACAAATACATTATAATATGAGTACAAAATGTACGAATAATATAGTGATCGATTTCAGCTATAATGTGCGTTTATGTGCGTTGTGTTTGTACAAATGTACGTTTACCCTCTGCAGTCCAATGGGATTCACAAAATAACGGAAAATAATGTTCAATTACTATACTTATAGGCCTAATAGCACTTGACTGTACTGGTTCAAAATGGCTACTGTTGAATAATAATGAATAATGACAAATTACTATTGCCTAATACTTATTTTTTTTTTTAATACCTGGAAATTCATTATCAAAATTATTACAAAATAAAAATTGATCTGTTCATTCGTAAATCTATTACGATCCTTATTTTTTCTTTGAAAGTATATGGAAAATAGTTATGTATTTTTGAAACGTACACCATATTTGTTTTCTTTACTATTATTGTACAAATTATGTGTTTTTTTTTTAATTCAAGCATAAACGAAACAAATTTCGTCTAAAATAATTATGTACTTCCAAATTTGTATAATCTCAGTAAAATATGGTCTCAGACTAAAATATGTATCTTGATAAAAGAAAATTATGAACAAATAATATCACGTTCCTTTGTTGTACGAATATTTTGTGATGTTGGCGGGTTCAGTTGGCGGTCAGCCAAAGGGTTGATTGAGGTGAGTTCAACAGGCAAATAGTCCATAATTGTGTTTTATATTTCCCCAGAGAGCAATGAAATAAAACAGATTATTCAGTTCACTATATTTTTACAGTATAAAATCAAAAATCAATAATAATCATGTATACATAACAATTATAATAATAAACTCTAGAAAATTAAACACAACATAAGTTCATAAAAAGTCCATAAAATTATTTAATTAAAAAACAAATATTATTTATAGTCCGAAAACAAAAGTATTTATTTATGATTTCTTATAGATTCATATTAACAACATTGACCATAAGATATACAATATACAGAACATGTCAGAATGTTTAAATATTAATATTCAGGTCAGTTATATACTAAAACATAGTTCATTTTAAAATAAAATAACTAACATTTTTTAATAAAATTTATAAAAGTATGCTTAGATAAAAATGATATAAGTGGCTCAATTTTCTTGATATTTTATTCCTTTGTAAAGGAATTGTAAGTCTACAGATTTACAGCATCATTTGTCCAAACTGTCAAACTTTCTTCTCTGATGATGAATGGCACTAGATAGTTAATATAAGTTTTTTTTTTTTTTTTTTTTTGAGAATATAAAAACAAGATAAAATATAGATATATTTTAATTGCATAGTTAAATTCTACATTCATACATTTGTTTGAAATCACACACAATTTTGAGTTTAATTTTAATTGCTTACAATAACGTGGAAACCTAATATTATCTATGATATATGTTATATTATTTTAATTTTTGTTTTCAAATTAACATTACACTTGGGATGAAAATATTAACCATTGCAACAAAAATATAAAATTAAAGTAATTTCATGTTATGTATCATTAAATATTATGATCATAAAACAGATAAATACACGTACAAGGTCTTCTTTACTTCAAAACAATTTTAGACGATTTAATAAACATATTATAGAAAAAAATTATTTATTACAGTATATTGTACTGTGGATTACATATATACGCCTAAATAAAAATGCAGATCGTATAAAGATTTAAAATGTACATATTTTAAGTATAATAGTAATATTATATAAATTAATAAATTATTTCTCAGTAAATTGAGTAAATGTGATTAAATTGTTGAAATATGTAAATTTTCAACTCAAGTTAGGGTCATATAAATTGAAATTATGTTTTTAGTACAATTTAATCATAAATATATTCATTAGGTACAATTTATATGAATGCATAAACATTCCATTATGTATATCTTCAGAAGGCGTATACACTAGGAGCAATGTTTCACGAAAACTCAAAATATATATTTTTATAGGTGTATAGCTTAAAATTAGACATAGTTCTAAAGATTAACATGACTTTAAATATACGAAAATTAATAAATAAAAACTACCACCAACTTTTAAACTAAAATGCAGAGTATTCTTTTATTCTCAATTATAATT
Organism: Stictocephala bisonia; assembly: GCA_035578905.1. NCBI lineage: Eukaryota > Metazoa > Arthropoda > Insecta > Hemiptera > Membracidae > Stictocephala > Stictocephala bisonia. The sequence continues at coordinate 551,882 of JAQJVL010000182.1, forward strand.
TTAAGTTTTAAAAGGAAAATATGGAAGATACGCTACTTCAACAAAGATATTAAAGATTTTTAGAGTTAATTAATATTTTCAACACAAAATAAAATCTCACTCCCTCCCCACCAATTAAAACTATTTACTAAAATGCAGAACCAAATTGTAAATAACATTAGATATCACTAACAAATTCTAGGTCTTCGGGGTTCGACCGGGTCAATCCCGAAGACCTAGAATTTGTTAGTGATAGTGACGACCGTGGAAGCCTATCCATGAAGAATATTAGATATCTTAAAATTAAATTATTTATATTTTTAGTAAAAACTCCTGTGATCATACTATATGAAAAATAAATACACCTTTATATTAAGATTTTAAATTACTCGTAAAAATACTAAAAATTACATTTATATTTATATAAAAACATCGCAGTTCTGTCTGGATTGTTGCTGTCGATCGTGCACATCATATTTTGTTCACGATCGACTTTCTTAATACATTTTAAATCCGAAGAAGACGTGAGATCGTGTGTGATCCTTGTGTAGTCATCATATTCTTCTATTTCAGAGTCTGTTATATACCGGCTAACTACACAATCTGAATCCCTGATGTCACTATCTTCCTCAATAGCCTGTAGTGTATTGTAAGTTTTACCTTTATTACCAGGTCTCCTTAATCAAAACTAATTGTAATTCTATCTTCTTTACTACTTATAGGTTCATAAATTAAAAAATTTTCAATTTCCTCAATGGACAAATAATCAGCCATTATTTCGACAGAAAGCATTTTATTTCACTAACGTAACTGATATCATGAGGTGTCATAACACCCCAAAAGTTTATATGAAAAAATGATAATAGTTTTCAAAAAAAATTTTGTCACTAACTGTAAAATTTTTATCTTCTAGAGAAATAACTGACAAATAAAAAATATTATTATTAAATATATAAAAATTAGATAAGTAAAATTCGTGGGATGTTGAAACACCCCAGGATACCAGTCAACAGTTAAATATTAATTTAGTAATGGAATATGAAAACATGAATGTATGTTAAAATAATATATATATTTAGCATAGATCTAATTTACTGTCAAGCAACAATTCAGAATAAAAAACGAAGTCATTTTTCAACAGAAACAAAATGTTGATTGGAGAGATTTTATCTGCCATTCCAACAACCCTATTGGGAATCCATCGATTTGTAATCTTCCAAATGCGCATCCCTTCACACTTTATGTTTATGTACTTTCACCTTTTCCACACTGGATAATCGAAAAACAAAAAACACAGCTATAACAATGTGTTTTTAAATTTAAAGTATTTTCTTTGCCAAACAATTTTATTTACACAATTATGATAAATTCTTATAGATATTTTCCGAATATTATGTTAAGATTAACAAAGTCATTTTTTTAATACTGATGACAATCTAATAGACCAAATAAAATAGAAATTATGACAATGAGAAAAACCTTACTGTATTTTAATGTTAAAATCTTAAAATATGTAAATTAAAGTCATTACTTGTTTATAACTTGCTGGGTCGTATTCAATCATATTTAGGTAAAAAAACCTTTACGAGTATATCGATTAAAACTCCCTATTAAAAAAAATAAATTGTACCTTTATAATTAATTAATATATGTGTGAATAAATTTTCAACCACTAAGTATGAAAACATATATCATACATGCTAGTTGATTAAAATATAATTTTTATAATTATTTTAATAGAAGACTTTTAACTAATAGAGTTTGTGGAGGCTTAAAATATTAAAACAATAATGAAAAAATATCTCATATACTAATTTACCAAGAGGCTATATAGATACTACACAAAGATTAGAATAATAATAAACATTTACAAAAAAATAAATTGACATTAGCGCTTTATGTGTGGATATAAACTATTATTTCATATAAATAAAACTCTTTTTTTAGTACTAAGACATAATTACTTCTACTAAGTTATGTCGGTACCAGTTCAAGTTCCTAGTACTACAAAGAACCAATTTAATAGGTACAGAATATAACTTAGATCAATTTATTAAGATTATTAGAAATTATAGTTATAAACATAGGCTGCGTTTTACAGTTGTCCATATACTTATTCATACACGTGCATTAGTATTGAAAAATGCACAACTCAATCACTAAAACACGTTAAAGGATGTCTTATTTGCCAGGAGAAAATTGGGATGTGTATGTGTATTGACAATATTGACCCCATGATTGTTCTTTTTAACACTAAAACTGGAGACCTAATGCAAACCACCACCAGTGACGGGTATTCTGGCTGCGTACAAGGACAGGATCGCTCAGACGGTCACCCATCCAATGAACAGCCTAGCTCAATGATGCCTGATGCCATTATTAGCGATAACGTCGGAACCGTCTGGTGAAGACCACCGGAAACGTCCAAAGATTCCTCCACACCCACCCATCCAAACATGCAGCTGATCTGTATTTATGAGTTTATACTTATTTTAGACATAATTTGTATTAAGGTTCTGCTGAATGACTTTCTATGACCACTAAAAGTTACTCAAATCAATCTCTGCATCAACATGTTACATGTCAACATATTTCATAAAACATAAAATTACTGAAATAGCTGAACTGAAAATAGCTGCTATTAACGTTCCTCCAAACTTTACTGCGTGACGTTACTGAAACGGAACTGTGTTTTACAATATTACCTTAACATATAATTAATGTTATATGAATTGATGTTAGCTGTAACTGAATGTAATAGGTTATGATGATATAAATAACGTAACCCACTACAGTGGAGTTATAAACGTGTATTCTAAAACAGGAGAAAATACCATTGAATAAAGATGAAATGTAAAAAAGTTTATCGTTGAATACGTGAAGAAAATATTATTTTACTAGGATACGTGTATACCGATGTTTCCAACCTGTCTATCAATACGTTTTTTCTCATTATATCGATACATCGATACCAACATACTCATATTCTGTAACAACTTAGTATAATGACACTAGAAAAGTACGTATAAATATAATATTTAATCCACATTACTATTCGGCATTGTATTTGAAACAAATAGTCCCAGTTCCTAAGGGTATCGATTATCTGTTAGCCTTCATATACCTTTGACTAATGCCAATTGTAAACGCAACCTCAGTAATGTCAGTGTTTTATGTAGGCGTAGTCCTTCGTTATAGTCTTGTCTGTTATAGGGCTTTCAGGAAATATACATTTCATATATTTATTAGCTTATATTTAATAGGAAGTAATAATTTCTTACGTCATTACTGATGTAAATCAAAAAGGCATTTAGATAATATGTATGAATATTTATAACTAATGCAGTTTATTATAAACTAAAGGCATGTAAAGTGGTCTGACCCTCTCACAATAAATAAAATGGGTTACTTTCATAATAATGTTACAGAACAGAAACAGTTACTAGTACATTATTAAATCCAATAATCATTCTCATATATCACGCGACCAAGAAAGATATTGTAATACACAGGTTGTAATACAAAATAGCTGCGTGCTCTTTTAGATAAGACTTTATAATTACTTGTAGTACAAGTTTTCTAAATTTGGGTAATGTTTTACATTACTGATTAAGTACTTATAGTTTAATAACCTTTAATACTATTTACTTAGTGTTCAGAGGAGCCAGTTAAAAAATATTTGCCATCCTCCAATAGGCCCGAGGGGCTAGACTAGAGTAATGTATTGTTACTGGAAAATATCTTATCATTACTACGATGGAAAAAGTTTCCAAAACTGATTTACTACTCTAAAACTTTAACTGTGACAGTATTTCAGAAATTAATGCATTACAAAATGTCACATGCAAATTTAGGAAATTTCTATATATTTAAACGTTACTAAGCTACAAAGAAATAATTTGTGCATTAGACAAACGAGTTGGTTAAGTAAAGTTCCCGAAGGATTTTAATATAATCTTAAACAAAATCGTTAATATTGACTAAGATAAAACCAAGAAAATACTGAACAAATATGCGATAAGCAATTTAGAATTTTTTGACTTGTAAAATCGTCATAAAAAATGATCTTTAAATTTTGTATAGTATTATATAATCTGTAAAAATAAATGTTAATATTAAAATGACACAAATATGAGGGTATCACAAAAAGAATGTTGTGCTCCTGGAATTCATTATAGTTGTCTAATATTTGAATATGAAATACATTTTAAAGGCTATTATATATTAAATATACATATTAAAATATGCCTTTTAAGTGAAGTCTTAATGTCCATATGTAGTTCAAGTGAATGTAATCGTGCTATTTGAATGGATGTACACTCACTGCACTAATACACCAAAAACCACTTCTACTCATGTTACATAACATTAGAAAAATAAAAAAAAAAATTAATTTACTCTTAATAATTTATAACTACATATAAAAGGTCTACTTAAAGTGGGATTAACTTCTATTTTTCATTAATTAACTGATGACAAAACCTACGTTTATCCTGAAATATATCCAAGCAAAGATGGTTTGAATAATTATTTACTATCTTCTTTATAACATACTTTCCACTCTCTACGAACTGTATAATCGGATGCATAAACAATAGGATGCAACATCCTAACTACACATTTCCTTAGGTTGTGTAGTTATACAACTTTTACAAACATTTTAAATACAATTATATATTTTGAACATACATTTACCCAAAAAAATACATTTGTAAACGATTTATTAATAATCCCCCTACAGGGATCTGGATAAAATGTTGTTGTGCAAAATATAGAATTTGTCTATCCTTTATCATGTATTTTAACGATGGACACGATTCCAGCTTATCTTAAAAATACTATAGATTAAAAATAATTCATTTAAAATATCTATTTTCCAAATTATCTAAGTAAATTATTGTAATCAATATTGAGCCTACGAGTAACAACATGCGGTACATGTGACACAGTATATTGACGAAACTAATATTATCTAATAATGATTTGACATGACGTCACAACACTGCCAAGTCTCTTTACCATTATTGACAAGTATTATATTTGACAGAAACATAGATCCTTCAATGTAGTTTGGGCTTTGTTTGTCAGATAATTGATCATTTCCTTTGTTTACTTCACTCACATTGTTGTGTGGCAGTGAATAGCTTTCATAATAGGAGTAAATTAAATACATTTTTTGTTTTATTTTTATACGTAATTGATATATTTCCGTAATAAATTGACGTAGTGTAATATTACTGTAATCTAGTCGATGAGAGAAATAGAGATTAAAGACGCTATTTAACGAGTATTCATTTTTATCGATTATAGCTACCTATTTAATTATATATGCACATTCATCACAATTTTATACCAGATAAGTGCATTTCTCTGTTAGGAAGAAATATGTTCTAAATTTTCACAACAAAGAGAAAATATAATAATTCTGTCTTAAATTAACATCTTAACATATAATATTATAATGGGTTAACTATTTATATGTAGGGGCAGACTTTGTTACTGGTTCATAAAGATGTTTTTTTATTAAACATAGGTAAATCATTAAATGGCAACTAAATAAAATGTTTCTATCAAGCAGTTAAAATTATATGTAAATATTATCTAGTACCTTTTTATATTTTGATTTTATTTTATTAAGATTTTTTATGAATGTCTATTGCCTATAGCTATAGTTTCTTTACGCATATAAATTATTCGCTCGTATTTATTTATATGATGCATTTTTAATTTAGTATATTTAGTAAACGTATTGTTAAGTTAGCTAACTAAAATTAAATAAAAAATCATAACTAAATAAAGAGTGTACATTCAAATTTAAACATCTAAACATTCATTAAGATATACAAGAGGTTTAATCAATATTTTCGATACCTTAAACACCATCTATATTTCGTTGAAAGCACGTATATTTTACAAAATATTAAAAGAATATGTCTCGAATGAGAATAATTTATAATTTGGGTTATAAAGGCTACTGATATGAAGATTTCTAAAAAATAAATTATAATTAAGATGAAAATTAAATACCAAGTTAAGGTATAAATCTTTGTTGCATATTAGGTCTAAAATATCTTGTGTTTATGCGTTCAATCGTTGTAGTGTTTCTGCTTTATAAACAGATTTATGTTCATATAGCACATATTTGTCGAATAAGTCTCGATGGAAGTTTTATTTTGAAATTTTATCCTATCTTAATACTATAAACATTTTGGTAGAGAAACGATTATTATTCTCAGTTCCGCAAATGGTAATATGTAACAGTTTCTCAATTTGCTTAGAGAAGAAAACTTACGTAATTCCTCTATCTAAATATTTCTTTACGTTTAAAAAATAAAATATGCTGGCCTCCCTGAGTAAAATAAAATAAGTAAATGGTTTAGAAGTAAGTTAAAATTCACATATTTCAGTGTGAAAAATGGTTCTGTAATAATATTTTTATCGAAATTATTTTCACTGTTTTGGAGTGGTAAATTTCAATGTCCTTGGATTTATAATTGCTAAATTGTATAAATCAAAGGAATTTTTTATTTATTTCGAGAGTACAAAACAGTTACAATAACCTGTTAAACTCAATCTTGGCTATTAACTCAACTGTGAACACAAATTTAATCTGTTTAAAATCAGCTCTGATTATATTAGTAATATTAAGTACGCTGAGATGATTAATACACAATTTTGCTCAGAACTCAAACAAATCTGTGAAGAAACCCAAACAACAAGATTAAATATTAAAACGGAAACACTAGAGAATATGGCACTGAATTGAATATTAACTTATGTTTATTCACGAAGATTACATAAAAAGGCAAACAACCTCAGCTCTTTTCGTGCTATTGCATATTTAATGTACCATTCCCAATTATGTTATACAGTATACTTACTGGGACGGAAATTACTTGAAATGTAAGTTGAATATATTATGAATTTATTTTCATACATTACTTAGGCAGTATTTTTCAACGATGTTATTATATGCACTTTGATAAATAGTTTTAATGACATACATGATACGACATTGTCATGTGACATAATTTCTTTTTCTTATAAACATGTCATAAGCTATTCAGTTTCAGACCATAATTTGTTTGATATAATGATAATACTAAACATTGTAGTTTTGGGATTATCATAATTTTGTGTTCATACAAAAACAGTACATGTATACGTCCCAAAACAAAAATATATCATGGTATAGGTACGAAATGCACAGAAATACTACAATAAAAGTATGAAATGCATAGTTATACTACAATACAAGTACGAAATGCACAGATATACTACAATACATGTATGAAATGCATAGTTATACTACAATACAAGTACAAAATGCACAGGTATACTATAATAAGAGTACGAAATACAGAATATACTACAATACAAGTACGTAAAGCACACATATACTACAATACAAGTACAAAATGCACAGATATACTACAATACAAGTACGAAATGCATAGTTATACTACAATACAAGTACAAATGCACAATATACTACAATACAAGTACGAAATGCACAATTATACTACAATACAAGTACAAAATGCACAATATACTACAATACAAGTACGAAATGCACAAATATACTACAATACATGTATGAAATGCACATATATACTACTACAATACAAGTACAAAATGCACATATATACTACAATACAAGTACAAAATGCACAAATATACTACAATACATGTACGAAATGCACATATATACTACAATACAAGTAAAAAATGCACAATATACTACAATACAAGTACGAAATGCACAAATATACTACAATACAAATATGAAATGCACAAATATACTACAATACATGTATGAAATGCACATATATACTACTACAATACAAGTACAAATGCACATATATACTACAATACAAGTACGAAATGCACAAATATACTACAATACATGTACGAAATGCACATATATACTACAATAGAAGTACAAAATGCACACTATACTACAATACAAGTACGAAATGCACAAATATACTACAATACATGTACGAAATGCACATATATACTACAATACAAGTACAAAATGCACATATATACTACAATACAAGTAGGAAATGCACAAGTATACTACAATACTAGTACAAAATGCACAGATATACTAAAAGTACAAAATACACATTTATAATGTTGAACGATTACAAAACCAAGATAACTTTCTCCATTTACTTCATATATATTTGTTTCGTGTGAAACTACAAAATACGATACTAAACATTGTTATAAGTCCCTTGTACACAATTTTATGTGATTGTAACACAATTTTTGTACTCAAAGAACTATATACTTAAGATTTGGGGACACCTTGTATAATGGTACTATTGGCTCAAAATAATTTGATATGATTTGATTGTTTCATGAAATGCATATTTATTATTTTGTATTGAATACAAGTACAATGTATCTTTAGTTGATTTCTTCACATATAAGAATAATTACGTCTAGTAGATAAATATTTCATTACCAGTCCCACAGTAACAGGAAATATAACGTGAAGCGTGTATATTTGAATTGCAATACAACCAATAGTAATCATACGTGTAAAGATCACGACAGGTTGTTCGGTACATAGCTTGGCCGGTGTACCCGTTGCTTGGGCCAGAACTTCGTGTATGAACCTTAATGGTAGTGTTTATTATTGGTTATTGAACTTTACTATGTTAAATAACAACTTTGGTCAAAATGGCACCTATAATTACAATAGCACGATTATATATTTTGTACTTTAGTAATGCAGCATGGATTTCACAAATAAACGGAATAAATATAATTTTTGTTCAAACCTAAATGTGCTTTTGTATATTAAAGTTATCTGTTTTGTACTTTAGTAATGCAGCATAGATTTCACAAATAAATGGATAGAAATAAGAATTTTTTTTCCAAACCTAAATGTGCTTTTGTTTATGAAACATATTACCTATATTTTAATAGTATTTTTTCTCACTATTTATATTTTAACAGATATAAAAATATTTATTCACCATTAACAGTAAATATATCGTTTTTATGGAATTTTTGTTTATGCAACTAAGTAGTAGATACTTTAAAAACAATTCACTTTTTTTAAAGTAATCACACCAAATAAAAGATTGTAATAAGAAATAGGATATTCAAAAGCAAATCAACAAAGTAACTTTAGAAATGAAAGGTTGAGTATTTGATGGGTAAGAGAATCTGTTTATTCAAGAGGCGAGGAGAGTATGAACAAATACTTCCAATGATTTCAATTGAAATGCTTTGAGATCGAATCACTCTTTTATTATAATTTTCAGAATAAAGTTCTTTTTCTCCTGGATAGATCAATAAACAACATTCATATAATTTAATTTATTTTTTAAATTCAACCTGTAAGCACTATGTGAAAATAATGTAATTAAATAATAGATTCGAAGAATAATCAATGCAGTTATTCACTTTTAAATTAACGTGTCGTATTTTTTTAAAGATAGAGCTTTATATCATTAAAATTTTGCTGTTTGAGAAATACATATTAAAAAAATTTTACAAAATATTCCAAGCTGTATTCAGTGATGCTTCTATAGTTATTTAGTTTATTATTTTTTTAATATTTAAACTAGATTTAACACATAATCATTTAATGAATAACTTAAAGAATGGACGGAAACACATGAAATCAAGTTGGGATTGTAGAAGGTTGTATAGTTAGTTATCTTAATAATGAAATGGTGTCCACTTAGTGGTTACTATCAACATAGATACTAACAGAGTAGTCTATGGTGTCCGTAAAGGTGTTTTCCTATGGTTCGGATATTACATTTGGAGAATAAGTTTAATATCATAGAAACTTATATCAATAAACTGTTTTATGTAATAATAGCTAAATATAGGCAAACTGAATAATTAGACTACCCAGGTCCTCCACACTCATTTAGTGAATCAAAGTTTCCTTAATATACGCACAGGATGTATCGGAGTCTCTCATATCACTTACAGTATTACTAAATATTATGAAATTCTGAGGACGCGCAACTCACGAGAAAGTGTAAATTACGATTAGTTTGCAAGCGAGGTAGCTCAGACTATGGAGAGCATGGTCCAACGTGCGAAACCACAACTGAACTAACAGTCAGTACTTCACCCGTTGAATAAAGTTCACGCACAGGCTTGCAGGTGCATATGAACTGGCTGGTGAAGTTTTGAACTAAAAACATAAATAAATTAATAATTAATAAAAACGCTAGTCTTATAAGTTGTAAAACATTATTTCGTTGAAAAAAACGTATAAAATATTCCTGGGAGTGTAATCTTATAACAAAGAAAATTACATTATTTATAATATAACCCGTATCAATAAAATGATAACACATCAACCAACCGATACATGTTTTTGTAATATAGCCTTTGACCCAAGTCACCCGACCAATAATGAGAGCACCAACGCGCTATATCACTAATTGGAATTGGCGCTACTCCCGGGAGCCAGTAATATAGTGTATGGCATTATCGAACCTTTAACCCTCTATCTGCGGAAAGCATGTGTGCGGGATTTAACATGACGCTAATGGAAATTCCAATGGACACTTGCCACACGGACGTATTAACGTGCACCAACATTTCCTATGGATTAACTTTAACAGTTAAACTTTATACACAATGTTTCAGAAAATATTAAAATTATATTTTTATTTAAAATGTAGGGCAATTAAACCATAATTACCTAGTAATATTCATGTAACTTTATCTGTTTTATCTGGTATATGCAGACACCTAGTCGACAATCTCTTGAACACACACCCAAATAACGTATGGCTAACCAGGATCAACAACTCACCAAATGTAACTCTTAACCAGACCATCACCTAGCCGACGGTTTCCTGGATATGAACACACACCCAAATAACGTATGGCTAACCAGGATCAACAACTCACCAAATGTAACTCTTAACCAGACCATCACCTAGCCGACGGTTTCCTGGATATGAACACACACACAAACAACGTATGGCTAACCAGGATCAACAACTCACCAAATGTAACTTTTAACCAGACTATCACCTAGATGACGGTTTCCTGGATATGAACACACACTCACCCAACGCATGGATAACCATGATCAACAACTCACCAAATGTAACTCTTGACCAGACCACCACCTAGCCGACGGTTACCTTGATATGAACACACACTCACCCAAAGCTGGACTAACCAGGATCAACAACTCACCAAATGCAACGCATGACCAGACGATCACCTAGCCAACGTATGTTTGGATGAGTCTAAGTACTCACATAACGTACGCATGGATGATATTACCCTCTCACAGATGTACATTGGGATGCGAGCACCGACTTATCTGATGTGCGTCTGGTTAAGTTTAACTATTTACCTGATAGTACGGGTGGTTGGGATCATCCCCTCTAATATATGTATACGATTTGGTTAACCACCCATTTCCTTAGATGCATCTGGATGAGTCTAACCACTTACCTGATGGACGTGTGGACAGTATCACCTACTCATCCGATCTCTGTCTAAATGACACCAATTATTTTTAAATTAAAATAATTGGGTTTCGTACGTACAATCATGCATATTATTTGTAATTAATTATACCATATATATATGCATGATGGGTGAGTTAGTGGTCCCATCCAAACGTGTATCTAATAATGAGGTGATCCCATCCATGCGTACGTCAGGTAAGTGGTTAGACTCATCCAGACTCATCTAAGGAAGTGGATGGTTCCATCCAAACGTGTATCTAATGATGAGGGGATCTCATCAACTCGTACGTAAGATGAGTAGATAGACTCATCCAGAAGTATCTCAGATAAGAGGGACGCAATTCAATTTAAACTCACATTGAGAGAAAGGGTATTCCTAACTGCGCGAACATTGGATGAGTTGTTGTACTCATTCAGACGCATCTCATGTAATTTCCCAAGAGAATCCACGCATACGTCATGTCAGTGGTTACACTAATCGAGATGATCTCATATAAATGGGTAGTCACATACAAACATACGTTGGCTAGGTAGTGAGTGGTCTGGTCAAGACTTATGTTTGGTGAGTTCTTGGTCCTTGTTAGCAATACTTTGGGCGAGTAGGTGATCTCTCCAGGCATACGTTAGCTAGGTGATGGTGTGGTCAAGACTTACCATTGTTGAGGGGTTGGTCCCGTCAGAATTTACGATAGAAATATCAGTTTATTGGGTGTTTTTGGATTACCATCATTATTATTATTTTTGTGAATAAGCCATTCTAGTGTGTTGTTGTTATAGGATCATTAGAATTGTATTAATAAAACTGCTATTTTTTTTATTTTATTTTTTTTTTTTAAGGAGAGGCCGATCTCCTCCTTTTAATATTGCATTGTAGCATATTAGAACAGTATTCCTAAAAATACAATAATCCAGCTCGAAATTTATAGCTAAAAGATTTTCATTTGTACTAACGTTTAGTTAATAAATAAGATACATGCAACAATAATTAATATCCAATGGCCTTAGCTAAATATGGAATTTCTCAAATTGGAATTACAGGAATGGGTTACTACTGGCTATTCTCATTTGATAATTGTACAGATGTTATTCATAAATAATTTGGACTTTTGCTTATTAAATAGTTATTTTATTAATGTGATTATAATTATTCTGAAACAACTACACATTGTAATCCCTTATTCACACAATGACCAATAAATAACTTAATTTCGAAATGTAACTATTGATAGAATTTTTCTGAGATTGATGTAATATTTTATAAAAGAGAAAAGCACAATATATATTCCTTAAAAAACGATTGAAGTTAATGCAAAATAGATACTGCTCTTTTATACACCTCATTTTGGTCCGAGAAAGAGGAGATAAGCTCAAGTTGGGAGAGGGCCAAGTCGTTGGTTAGAGTGTGACAATCTTCTGCCTATCGAATACCGTTTTATACGGAAACAATATACGTTCTATGGTAACACTGAACTTAAAAATATATTCGTTAAAGTTCTTCAGTATATCATATAATAATTCTTGTAGTAACCATTTATTAACCTTGATTGGTAGTTACCAATCAAGGTTAATAAATGGTACTCGTTACTATTACTATGATTTAATAGTAACGGGTTAATCTTTGTAGTCACTAATCAAGATTGCTTTGCACCAAACTTTTCCATTTATTAGAATCTTCAAAAAGGAAAGATTATTGCTTCAGGAGAAGCACCCAACGATTGTGGTGAGTCAATTAAATAGTAAATTACTTACAAATGTTATGCAAAAATAAGGGCTAAAAGCACTGTTTACACAAATTATAAAGGAAATATTTATTTTGATTATACATTTTAATGAGCCATTTGGAATAATAAGTGTTATTTAGTAATTTGTCTATCAACAACCCTATAGTAACTGTTAACTTAGCCAAGTACTCACTAGTTACTTAAGTTTTGTTTTTAGCCAAATCACTCTTTTATCAACATTCTTTTCGTATAAATATATTAAGATACTTCATTGTGTTTTTAACTTCCTTTCAAACAAATAACCAAATTATATTCATCGCTAACGTTGCACCTTTTAATAAGATATTGTTTACTGCTATAATTGTTTTCTCAATTTTATGTTGTCGAAATAAACAACGATAAACACAGTCTGACGTTGAAACTGTACACAGCAACCAATTTATTAATTTTGAAACTTGCCTGACGCACGAAACAAAGCATTTAGGTTATAAACCGTTGGGCATTTTCGTGATAAGAAATATTTCCGGAACAACAAAACAAAACCTTAAATAAAACAGTTCGAGTGTTGGCTGTAAAAAGGCTGTCTTTCCATGACTATTTAATGTCTATATTTATATTCTCAGACGTGGAAAGAACTCCATGAGTATTTTACGGCGAATATGGTTGATCATATAAGAGTAGGATGAGTGTGAGTGACCTGTGGGGTCTGATTTATTACTTAAAAGCTCGACTTATGGTATTAAAAGGCAATTATTTATGAATTAAAATACCAATAGACCTGGCAACTAAACGGCCTACAGCTTTACGTTGAAATCGAAACCCCCAGAATTGGTATGATTTTTAGCCAAATGACAAGTCTGATACTCACTTATCTCCCTTGAACAACATTCGGATACTGACTAACACCTAATTGAAAATTGCTGGTAGTTTGGAAAATAAAATAATTTTTAAATGAGTATACCTTTCGGTATATATAAATCACAATTTTTCTAAAAAATTATCTAAATTTCTAAAATAAATAATATAACAAAATTATTTGGACATGTTGATAGTAAGCCACTATTTTTTTAGCAGGAATTAAAGCTGATACTACCATATTGGACGGTCAATAGTTCAACTGACCAGGTTTCATATTATTTGAAATTGTTTGAAAATATATTCAGAAATATAATTAATAGCAAATATCACTTCATTGAACCAAATTTAACCTGTTCAATTTGAAGCCTTTTCTCCCAGCGATGTGAATCGCTGTTTTAAATATGAGAAATTAATAAATATAATTCGTTATTGCAATTTAGTTTTTTTAATTATCTCCTTTAACATCCAGATCTTAAGGCGAAATGTAAAAAAAGTCATAGGCCAATGAGAATCTACGTCCTTTCGTAGTGTAACATTCATGCATATCATTTATTTATTTACTAGCAAATGTATGCTACCTTTTAGGCTAATCTGTAATGGATGTACACGAGAACTGGACGTATTTACAGTTACGTGAACAAATGTAATCTGGTCTGGGATGAAGTCGTACCGTCTCATGCTGTAAAAAATAATGACTGTAAAAAAATATTGGTTTTAGTATTAAATAATAATAGAATCCTGAACTACCTTCAGATATTTTACTCCTGGTAAAAAAACACACAAAATAGTAAATACATTTTAAACTGACGCATTATAACTATTTTGACGTATTTTAAGTCCTACTTTTAAAACTACCGTTATATTGCACAAAAATTACCCTTAAGTCACAACATGTTTAAACTTATCTGGACATGACGGTACTTACCCTTATGCAGTTATATTGAGTATAAATAAAAGGAAACATCGTTGATTATACTAGTTTACGTTGTACAATTTGTATTAGTAAAACAGTTATATCAGATAAAAGATTTATTTTTAATTATGAAACAAAACATAAATCTTTAGGTTAGGTAGCAATGTTTACGTATTAAGTGTATTTTACTTATAATATGAATGAGAGTAATATTACCTTCAATAAATAGGTAATAACAAACCATTACAATCAATTTATACAAAATATTAGTAAACAATTTCTGATTATGTATAAATTTACTCAATATTGTACTGATTATATTATCAATGTATTGCTAGGATTGTTGAAACATGATGTTTCATTGAAACGGATAATTTAACTTTCCTTTGATAAGAGATAGATATAATTATTATTTTTCAGTATATAAAGTAAGTATATTAGTGCAAATTTAGTAGTAATAAATAAAAATGTATATTTAAAATATATACATATTTAAAAAACAACAATGCTATATACAAACATTTACGTATATTACTAGCCTTGTAAAAATTAATGTTTAGAGATTTTCTTACAACGAACAACTTATTTTAAAAAGGTTATGCACACTTAATTAATTGAATGTTGTAATCAAGCACTAACAACGTTGTAATCAGTACGAACAATTGAACGCTAAATGATTCGGCAGGGGAAACCATAGGGAAAGACATATCCACTAGATATACGTTAAAACAAGTTATGTTAGAGTTAGTATTAGTGATGTATGGGAGTAATACCGTAGCAATACGATTATAATTATAAACGATTAGTCTTGCGATACACGTAGCCAGGTCTACCAGTAATCTGGCAAAAACCGTATAGGTAGACATGTTATGATTCTTTTTTGATAGTAATAATATGGAACTGTTACTGAGATATAATTTATCTGTAATGGAGACCTAAATGAACAGTTTACCTCTTGGAAGCCAGGTCTGCTTGCAATGTAAAATTAAACTCATTCTTTACTATGTTGGTTCCTTTGTAATAGGTCTATGTAAAAATGGTAACATAATGTAATACATATTGTTAACAGAACACTAAACGAGTTGGCACGTGAAACCCTTGTGGGAACCAGGCCCATACGTTACCTGACATAAACTGTATACCTCAATATATTAGTTCTGATGTATTAATATTATGTGGATCTAATACCGTTTTGGCAAGAGAAACCCTTTTTAGAGCCATGCCAATACGTTATCTGACATAAACATACATTAATTTGTTAGTTCTTTTGTAGTAGTGCTATGTAAAACTGATACCGTGATGAAATACAAATAGTAAATGGAACACTAAACGTTTTGGCATGGACAACCCTTGTGAGAGCCATGCCCATACGTTACCTGACATAAACATACCTTAATTTGTTAGTTATTTTGTAGTAGTACTATGTGAAACTGATACCGTGATGAAATACAAATAAATAGTGAATGGAACACTAAACGATTTGGCACGGACAACCCTTGTGAGAGCCATGTCCATACGTTACCTGACATAAGCTTCATACTTCAATTTCTTAGTTCTTCTGTAGTCGTGATATGTGGAACTGATACCGTTATTTAACACACATGCAGTTATGCTCTTGCTAACGAATAGTGAAAGTAATATTAGTTACTTTTCACTAGTATCAGTTATGTTGTTCACTTTGGGTCATATGTACTCCCTTATATAATGTTATATTTGGTCAGTAAGATAATGTTAAATTTTTTCTATTATAAGTAACACTATAATAAAAAAATATATTTCAATTATAACACGTTTATGAAAAACGTTAAAGTAGCTTTAAAGAAGGAAATTTAAAGCTAACATATTTGCTAGTACGAATTAATTATGTACATTAAACAAGTGTTACAAGTACTGTATATTAAGTAGTGTATTTTTAAAATAAGGTAACAGTCTTTTTTCAGGTTTCTTTCTATTCTATAAATAATTATAAATTTACAATGTTAAATCATTTTTTACATATTATATGCTCTCACATGGATTTAAACCATAATTTAAACAATGAACTCTCCTTATGAATATTTATTAACGAGCTAAAAAAACATTTATCAAAATAAAACACTTCTAATGTAATTCTAAAGTAACATATTTAAATGTTGTATTTATATTTTAAATACTCCAAACATTTTTAAATAATTTTAATTAACAAGTCCAGTAGAAACAAAATACTTTAGCCAAAATTTTTGAAATTTGATATACCAATAATGGACAACACTTATTATTATTTTCATTTAATACTTAATTATCTTTTAGAAAATATGCTGCAATACTAACACAAAGTAAAAGAACTAACTGAAACCAATGCTCTTTTGGCTTATGTTTTCATTATTTCCATTATCAAAGGAGATCTCGATGTATCTTCTTTATCGGTTATGTATTTATAGGTAATATATTATTTGGAAGCAGCTCAAGATCAGTAATAAGCTATAGGGCCTACCTAATCATTTATGGTAAATTTACCAGTCTGTTGAGTCAGTGCCGCTATCGAAACCTGCTTTGTGAGATATCAAAGTGTCATGGGTGATTCAAGAGGAAAGATCCTCCATTGAACTAATCACAACAATTCGAAATTGAGGTGTTGACAATGTTTAAACGAATTCTTTAATGGCTAAATAAATATTTACTGAGTAAAAAAAAAAAAAAAAATTATTCTATACTATTTTCAATGAAGCCTAAAAATTTTTAATACTAGTTATTTTATTGATAAATATGTAACTGGCCAATAGATAATAAGTGAACGATAATAAAAAAATCAATATCTTGATATCAGTACTACAACTAACTATTTAATTTTTCCTGTCTTTGAGAACAGCTGATATAAATGTACATTATTAAGAAAACCAACTCTATCAAACAAATCTACGTATTATAATGGTTACTTCTGAAATATGAAATACAGTATTATTAACATAGCATAAGAGTATCTTGTTATTTTTTTAAATTGGTTAAGTGAAGCATGCACATTGAAGAATGATTTTACAATAAGAGTAGTCAGTACCGTAATATGGAGTGGTCTCTAACGAGCTGATATAGAACGACGATATGAATATGTTTTTCAAATGATAATATACCCAAGTTATACCTTACTACCTATCACAGTCATTGTACACTGTCATAATCAAGATCTACACCTCACATTGATAAACATGTGTAATGAATTCCTCTGGAAAAATGTAACATATTTAATAAAAAAATAGTATAAACATATTTAATAATAAAAATAATATAAATAGTATAGATTTGTGTACGTAAATAAGGAATCCCACGAAAAATGATATACTCTGCTGATGATGAATATATAGAGTAATAATGTAGGATCTATAATCAACAATTAAAAATAACTTACAATGTTATTTGGTAATTAAGTCGTAATGTAAATAACAACCAAACATAGTTCTTTAGCTAGCAGTAGCTAAGTTACTATCCCTGCCAATAAACCGATGGTTATTTCGATCCTGACCAATCTAAAGTGTAACATTATCTAAAGTATTCTCACCCTAGTGTACATACTGTCATCGCCTCCTGAGATGAA
Source organism: Stictocephala bisonia (assembly GCA_035578905.1). Classification (NCBI taxonomy): domain Eukaryota; kingdom Metazoa; phylum Arthropoda; class Insecta; order Hemiptera; family Membracidae; genus Stictocephala; species Stictocephala bisonia. The sequence goes on from JAQJVL010000182.1 coordinate 570,398, forward strand.
AAATGAGATATCACACCTATTAAGAGTCTCTTGACACTTCATCATATACATAGGATAAACTGATTTTAGTGTCCAGTTTAAATATACTAAGTTTGATTTTGTTGTAAAAAATTACCATGGAAAAATGAAGTAGTCAAAGTAAATATAACATTAATAATGTAGTAAGCCAAACATAGCGATGGAATGAATGTAATAAAGTGATATGTATTATTTAGCTGTGCAAGTGTACAGATGAATAGACGAAACAAATATTGGAAATCGCATAGTAACTAGAATACATTAGCATATTTCGATAAGACAATTAGCCAAAAAATAACTGCCGAAAAGCCATTGTTGATAGTTCATATGTACACACTTAATATTACTACCATACAAACAAGAAACATATGATTTATAAACGTCTAAATAATCATACAAATGAAAAATCTTTATATACTTGAAAAAAGGTAAGTTTAGGATATACTATAGGGTAATAACACCTTATTCATAAACCTTACTGTAACCCTATTTTAAATAAATAATAGTAAATAATAATAACAATTGGCAACAAATGTTCTGTTAACTTCATGATTTTTACATCTCCTTGCTTTGGACAAATCGCATTACTGCATTTTTGTATTGAAATCTAAAATAACACTTTATTCTTTTACATGTTATATAAACATTAAAATTACCAAAACACCTATAAAATACGATCGATAATTAGCTATTTAGTGCTTTAAATGAACATAACCTAAAGAATTGTGTTTTTTTAAACCTGTAAAACATTGAACGTAATTGAAAATATTACATTGTTTATTAAATTACACATTAACATTGTATAATTACCAATAATCCACCTCAAACAACAATAAGTGATTTGAATTACTACTAATTTGTATAATACTACAGGAAGCGTAGTGGTTTTAATAATTTATAATTTTGCTCGGTATTATTTAATTAATGTATATAATTGGACGGTAGTTGTTTTGCCGATTAGGTGACCTTTTAGTACGTAATGCGGTTTATAATACTTAACATAAGTTGTGTCATGTAACCGGGATATTTGTTGTGATTACATAACCAAAAAACTATTTCAACAATTTGAAAACAATTTAAATAAATATAGTAATTTAATCTTTACCAGGGTGTTTTTATGTTGAAATTTACGTCAGAGGTTGTTAACATCGACAAACATTTTTATCTACAACGTTTTCATTTCACTGTACTCTGTTTCGCCCTACCAAGCAAAAAGCAATAATACTTTTATTTGAATGTGTAAAAAATGTAAAAAAGTAAAAATATTAGCTAACTCAGTAAGAACAATTATAAAATATATTAAGTTTAATACATATGGTCAAACTAATGTAAAATCCATGAATTTACTTAAACTAATAACCATTTGACTGTATATATTTTACATATTTCAAACAAAGTGGTATTTCAAAAGCTTATTACAAGTTAAACAAAGTTATAATAATATTAATATAGAAAGTTTATTCTAATTTTATTACATATAAGTATTCTAAAAACATTAAACTATTAAAATGGAGCAATTGTACATAATAACTGTACATTTGATGAATATATCCTTCCAGTACCTATATAATTGAATTCATAATATAATATGGTATCATAACACTTTATGTAAATTGCGTATACATTTTCAAAGTATTTTTATGGATTATGGTTTTTACTGTTAGTTTTTTTCCAACACTTCGGGTATTTTAAGAAACACACAACAACGTTTTTAGGTATAACACTCCTGTCATCTTCAAGTAATACTTACTACCTTAATCTACATTTAACCCTATATTTTGTGTTTTTACATTTCAATTAACACCTGAAGAAGACGTGGGAGTTATTCCTGCCGAAACATTGCCTTTGTTTCTGAATTCACTTGAATCATTTTAAATCTCAAAAAAGTTGACCAATCACGAAAATCCAATATTAAAAATAACTTTTAAACAACAATTGGGTCTTTTATACATAGGAAATGTCCATCTTACAAACATATAAAAATAGAATGTTGTCAGTCTGTATTTGTGTGTGCTACTCAATTATTACGCAAAAACTACTGGACCCAGAAATGTTGTATGCCGGTCAACACGTAGGCCTATCGTTATTTTGTAATTCCATCAGGGCACCGCCCTAGAGGCTCTTATAAGTATCAATGCAAGCCCTATGCGAATACCAACTTAGAAACTTTTTATAATTGTTTGTTAGTTTTCTGTTAGAATAAACAAACATATTACACACCTGTCAAGTAAATACCGTACAAAACATAACTACAACACACTTTTACACTTACGTGTTTCAAGTGGAAGGAACCTGCCAATTTTTACAAAGAGAAACAAAACTGTAAATATTGTTTATAAGTCTGGTCTTCAAAACTTTATTTTTTTAATGTTGTTCACATTAAAACCCGTTAAAAAAAACTTAAAATTAATTTATTTTCTCAGTGTTTTTTTATTGCTGAATGCAATAAGTACAATATAAATCAACGTAAACCCCGTACGAAGGACGGGCATTTTCTTAGTACTTACATAAAACCCAGTTAAAACATATAAAATCACTTTATTAATATACTCTTGTTGGTTTAAGGGTAACATTCTATTGATATCTGGCTTTAAGATTGACAGGTGGTTTACCTGGTACCTCCTCTGGTTAGTATAAGAAACACAAATATTGTCTTGAGTAACAGAACGCCTTAACAATGCTTCAAACAACATTTACCCCGTCAATTTATGCAGACAGCTGTCAAAACCCTTACAAAGACGAAATTTTAGATTTAGGTGGTTATTATTTGTTAAATGATTTCCAATGAATTAGAGCGTATATATTAAATAATTGAGCTATTAAATCGTTGCCTTGTAAATTATTGAAACCCATAATATTTTAAAATAACATAATAGTACGTTACTTATAAATAAAAACAAAATTATTAAAGACACTAATTAAATTATACATTAAACACTAAAACTAACAGATAAGTTTAATGTAAATTTTCTTCAGCGTTTAAATACCGATGAACTACCAAGTTATGTATACTACACAATTGCAACTATAACAATTAATTTCTTATAATTGTCATGGTTGTTATAACTAACTACGTAAAAATAAATTTTATTTTGTTTTTATTAAATATACTTATTATTTTGTAATACATTAATTTAATACAAAATAAATTATTTTATGCGCTCGAACAAATATGGTTCAATTGACTTATATTAAACGATAACTTTACGGTTGTCACAATTTATATTATATAATGAAAAAACACAAAAAACATATAGAATTTTCTAAAAAATATAATGTATTTTAGATTCAAGTATATATGTTGATTTTATAAGATATTTTTACCTACTAGATATTCATTAGAAAACAGCAAAATAGTTCAAAACCTTGTTTTAAAATGTTTACAACTTATCCATTAATATTTTTGTAGAGTTTGTAGAGAGTTTTTGATCCGTCACGTGCTGTCAGAGCTGTCTGGGGTGTTCGTGACACCCCGCGCGGGTACTTGTGTCATCGTGTGAGAAGCGTTTATGTACATAAATAGTACCTACTAAAAAAATATATAAAAAAATAGGATTTTAGAACAAAATTTAACTTATATTATATGATATAAAACATAAAAAAAGGAAACAAAATATTAAAATGTTATAATTGTATAAAATATATTTGTTCAATTTTTAAAATTTTTTATAATTTTGCAATTAATTTGTTTATTTGTATACAGATGTTTATTAACAAAATTTAAATATTTTAATGGTACAAAAACAGTTAGATATTAATTATGAGAATTTAATTTCTAAAAAAAGTAAAGTAATTATAATTATATGCTACTTTTTTACATATTATAATTATAAGTTAATATAAGTAAAAAATATTTAAAAAATATACCTAAAAGTTATAAGTAAATATAATTATGGGGTGTTTCTAACACACCACGTGGCACTTAGGGGTTAAATCCATAAAATGTGCTCTAAGAACCAAATCAATAAGTTATATTATAACGTTTAAAAACGTTTATTCCGAATTACAAATTAATTTTAGTACGTAAATGGAAGAGAAAACTAATCATAACTAATCTTCATGTAGAAGGTATGTGAAATTTTAATAGTTTATTCCCATAACCTAATAATAAATAAACAGTATCGAAAATGTACAGGTCCATAGGTCAATCATTTTCTAGATTTTACTGATAATTTACTGATATATAATGAACTTAATTGTACCTTTTTTTAATAATGAATTAAACAGATTTAACGGGCAATATATTTACTAGGAATTCAGTCAATTGTGATAACTAGTTGGGCGATCGCCCAAGTCACTGCACTGGTCTCCCACAACGCAAACTAAGTACTCGACATTAGCAGGTTTCAACGGATATTTGACAAACTAATAAATAAAACGGGCTTATTTGTAACCATAAGAATGGCCTTTGTATCTAATGCGTTGATTATTTTTATTAGAACTATTAGAAATTATAAAGTTTATAGAAAAAATCTTTAAACAAATAGCAAGCTATCAAAACAGTATAGTAACAAACAAAATCAAATTCATTATGATGTCATTTTCAGATTCACATTGAATTTATTTTTGTATTTTTGTCCATTATAAAAAAAGGAATATATTTTTGAAATATCAATGCCATGTTTGCACTTATACAGATTATAACTGTTTAATACTCACCTTACATTTGTACATTAAGATTAATACATACATACAGAAATAAAGTTTCATTTGATGAAATATATTACAAATAACTAAGTAATAATTAGGTTTAATTATATAAAATAGATTATTCGAACCCACTAAACATTTAAATATAAATCACGAAGACATATAACCTAAAATTAATACTTAAAAGTATATTTCAAAGTAAAAGTATAAAAAATAACTGACTAAATATATTAAACATATTTGTAAAAAAATTCAAATAAATTGGTTATGATCTTTTTTGTTAACGTTTTTTTATTCATAGCTTTGGATAAATAAGTTTACACTAACAAGGATGGTAACATGATATACAGGCTCGCATAGTCATATTAGTGAGGTAATTATTTCAAACAATAATACAAGTATAATACTCCCGTATTATTAGCGTAAAGCTCCATATAAATGGATATTGTACCTAATGGTATGGTGAATTGAGTAAATTCACGTCCGTTTGCATAAAGAGGTGTAATTGGTAGCGTTATATCCAGAAATAATTGATTTCGATATTGTGTTCGCTCTATTGTTTGGAAATGAGCTGTGCATGACAACATAGTCACATTAATTAGTAATTACTCAATACATTGAACTTAATTTCGTTATTCTAATTTTTTTGAAATTTTTTTAAATTTAGTAACATGTTGTCTTAAACTATAACTGTGTTGATTCTAAATTATTCTTTTTATTCCATTCTATTATATTAATTTTTTTTTCAAAATAACCTGTTGACATATAAGTTTATTTTCACTCCACAGTCAGTATTTTTCCTAATATTATCAAATAAAATGTAAGCATTTTCAAAAAAAAAAAAAAAAAAAAATTAAAATACTCTTTCAAAATATATAGTTAATGTGAACCTAAAAAAATAATCATAATATAATAATAAAAAAAGTATTTTGATTTTTTTACATATTTTAAAGTATGTGTACATCTTTTTACTAAACAATTAAATATATTTACAATTTTATTCCTTACAATAAAATAAATTATATTATAAATACTATTTTTAAATCCTCGCACAAAACAGTTACTTTTCTAAACCGTTGAATCTTATTACAGTAATTCGGTCTTTACTGAATATTTTTATTAATATTTTTAACTACTTGATGCAATATTTTTTTTTTTTTTTTTTAATATTTAAAAAGCATTAACATCACGGAACAGTGAATTGTAGTCAAGAAAATTGTTATCATTTCTATAAATACTGGAATAAATATATTAATTCTACCCATGAGTTTAGTTCCACGCGTAACAGTTTTTCAATGTTATAACTAACTAATAGGTCAATAATCTTGTAATTTTTTAAATTATTTATAACAATTATTTTATGTTAACTAAATAAGCAGCATACCACTTTTATTAATAAAGAAATCACAACAAAACTATATAATAAATTATATAACTATTTTATTTTTTCTGTAATACAATTCCAGCATAGTAAGTCATGTAACTTTTATATAAATATATATAATTGATTAAAAGATATATTTACAAAAACATCTTATTTTGGACACATTTATTCGATTGTATGAATGCATTTTCAATCACAATAATAGTTATTTTATTTAGTATAGTATGTACTCAAATGAAATAAAAAGTTGCAATAGTTAAAAAAATTATCTTGGAATATTTTAATTTATAAGAGATTGTTACCTCGAATATACTACGTAACAATTAAAAGTAATAAAACCTAAACCACATGTTTGTATTGTTGAAGCTCGACACATAACAAAGGAGTATTTGTAAAAGGAGAAATCCACAAACCTCGACTCATAAAATGGATATTTTACAATAGCTTTAAATGCAAAATATATGTTACACTTTTATGTATCCCATTTTGGTTCAGAAAGAAAGATAAGGTAGAGTTGGCTGAACGCCAGTCCATTTATTAGAGAAGGTCAACCTTTGGCTATAGCAACCTGTTCAATGCGAAATCTTTGTCAGATTTCATGTATTGTCCAATAACATTGAAACAATTTAATATTCATAGGCTGTATAGTTGCACTTGATAAACAGATACTTTCAAAATATTTGTGAATGTACTGTGAAAGAACTAAATTTACTAAATTAATTTAAAAATAATTTTAAAACGCTCTTTTACTTTTACTTTTTTGAGTAGGATATGAAACAAAATGTACAGCGAATATTGTTTTCGTGATTATATGTTGGTAAATAAGACAAAGTCTACGTTGCATCTTTACAAAAAATGTTTAAAAAAATATTCTTTCAAATTATAAAATAAGGCGTGTGTGGGCTAGTCAATAATTGGCTCTTTAGATATATATTTCCTGTATTGGCCAATATTGAACAAAATATTGCAATAAGTCCCGAAAAACTCTTTACAAATACTACAGTTCAATACCTCGTTTTATATAAACTGCAATGCACTTGATATATATGATTATATAGACTGTCAATCTAAGTAAAATAATAATATTTGATATAAATATGTAAATAATTGAAGATGTATCAATATGTTATCAAATTTAAAATTGGCACATAACATTAAGTGCTGTAAAGTAAACAACTTGTATATAAGGATTTACTTTGCCTTAGGTATAATTTATTTTGAGGGAATATTAGGTATTATGAATCCAGCCTGGTAAGGTTATGATATGGATGATATGATAAGTATATGATCATGAATACTATTCATAAATGAAAGAGCAGGAGATTTTCATGTAAGTGCTATTGAAAGTCATATGACACCTGTGTGATTACCATTTTTCTTTTTTTCAAATTAAATTAAGAATTTAATTTTGGTGTTGTTTTCCTGAATCACTTTTAATAAATGTATTATAGGTTATTTACCTTCAATCTGTCAGTGATCTTGTAAATCCTGTTGGATTATGCGTTTTGGTTTTTTATGACATCATCTATTCTTAATAAACTTGATACATTTTTTTACTGTTATTCCTGATGGTCTTGTCATCATTTTTTTTAACAAAATCCTTTTTTTTAATGTCTCTAAAAAATTTTCGTTGAGAGCAAGAAAAATTGTATTAAGGTTTATTAAGGATCAGATAATGCCATAAAAAGCCGCAACGCGTATTTCAAAAGGATTAACAGAATCCTGGCAGATTGAAGGTAATTAATATATAATATATTCAAATAAGAATTCTGGTGCGCCAAACTTTTTAGTGGTCATTATTTTTATACTTTAAACATATATATTTAATAGAATAAATATTGATAATGGCTCTACATTAGTATTAAAACAGTGGTTAATTGGAGAGGTCGTTTGATAATACAGCTTCATCGATTTGGTTAACAAGTCATCGACAAATACTTAATGTCCAGAATCATACATAAAATAATACTAACATTTGAGGAAGGTTAGTCTGGGCTAAAACTTACAATCAGAGGATTACAAATATGTCAAAGTAATAAATTGCACATTCTTTCCACATTTCATAAAATACAGTGTACAGTGATATATTATATATTATTATGATATATTATATATTTGACATTGAAAACATATTCAGTTGGTTACATTAATTGAATATTGCTAGGACACAATTTCCAGAATATTAAAATGATAACACAATAAAACATTTATAAATATTGCCTCATACAAATTGATATTAGTTTGCATTCAAACTTTTAATTACATTATTAGTTATTTCTTAATAATAACAGATAGTTAGTGTTTATTAATCTAACTGCTGCTTAAAATGTGTTTTTAAGTTATTATTCTAGAAAAACTATCCTTTGGAATAAAAGGAATGGTTGAAAATAGTGTATACATACATTGTTAAGCAGATTACACATTTATTGATCCCAAAATATTTAACATAATGGGCGGGAAGTTTTATTTACCAAATATTTTTGGATTAGTAGTTTTATCTAATTCAACTCATTCCTGTTAATACGTAGTTCATCACGTGATCCCAAGCTATTAGTACCTCATTCAAACTGGCCCTGATATATTGAATGGGGCTTATGCATTAAGTGGTAGGCATTTTGTAAATACTAGGTTTTTAATGAAACAAAACTTTAATGAGTTCCTCATTAAATTTTACTGTATAAATTAAAGTCTGTGAAAGCAATATTTTTAGGATTGTAGGTAATTTTACTAAAACTATATGCAAATATTCACCGCTAATACAAATTTCTGTACTCGTAAACAGTTTATTAAGTCTATAATTACTTTACTATGTTTAAAAGCACTATCTGTAATTAACAGAAATGCATATTAAATTCATGTTAATCATGTAACTTTTTATTTATAATATTTTGCATTTTACCTGTTTTAACTGGCCACATTGAACCACCCACATAATTTTAAATAAAGATGTCAGTTATAACGTAACTGCTTTTTAAACCTCAGAATGTTACCAAACAGGTCGTTGGGTTTCAACTTATAAAGTGGACTGTAACAAAAACCCAGCAACGATTTTACTTTGTCAGTGCTTCTAGACGTCCTGACCTTATTTAAAACAACGATAAGTTTTAAAAATAATAGCCCATCAATTATACAGTCTATACGACTTTTCACTTCTTGAATAACAGCTAAGACATCCATTCTTAAGACTCTAGGAACACCAACTGATAGTAACAACCTTCACGACAAAATTTACTACTGATGTGGTTTGCCTTTTGCCTTGTGTAAAAATACCGATAAAGTGATTAAAAGTATTTAAAATAATTGAACAGATTTTCATGATCCATTGATAACAGTGTTTTTAACTATAACTACTGGAGAATCAGATGTGTTCAACTGACTTTTGTTTATATAATTCCAGAAACTAGCCTTCTTTGTTTCTTTTTTAACAATCCACAAATACACATTTTTCAATAAGTTGTTTCTATCAACGATCAAAATGTGATATTGAGGAATGAAGTAATAACACAGGTAAATGAATTAAATAACCTATACAGTAAAATAACAAATGATGGAAGAAGCTGTAGGGATATTGTAAGCACAATTGCTTAGGCTAAAAATATGCATAATGAAACGATGAGCCTATGAACTTCAAATAATATTATTCTTGAGGGAAGAAAACGCGTGCTGAAGACATATGTGTGGAACATTACAGCATATGGAAGTGAATCTAGGGAAGTGGGTGTGAGAGAACAGAGAAGATTATCTGCATTTGAAGCCTGTTGCTATAGAGGGATGTTGAAGATCAGTTGTATAGAAATGGTACCGAACGAAGAAGTTTTCAATAAAGTAGGAGAGGGAAGATGTTTAATGAAATGGATTAAATGGAGAAGAGCTCAGTTTACTTGCCACATAATTAGACATGAAAGTGTGTTAAAAAAGATAATAAAATGAACTACAGAAGGGAGAGGTTGTTGTGGAAGACCAAAGCTGGAGTACTTGAAGCAGGTACTACAGTATATGAGATGTGATTCCTACTGTAAGCTGAAGTGAAAGGTGACAACCGACAAGCATGGCAACCAGCGTTATGACTGCTAAATAAAGAGAGATCAACGATCACCTCCCACGTTAAGTCAGAAAATACAACGTTGTCAATCTTATGGATAGAATGTTATTACTTCTTGGAGCTGCTCGATTCTTGAAAGGAGTACAGTCTAGACTGTTATGAACCACTGATTCAGAGGTTATTATTAATCTCTGCATATGAATACTGCCCCCCTTCCCCTCAATTGCCCCGAACATTTTTGATGTAATATACCCAATTAGGCAAACTACGTAAGATACTGGAGGAACCTGAACAATATTGACTCAATATTGGCCAAAATAATGGACATTAATAAAAGGGGGTATTAATTTAAATACTGTATAAATATTTTGTCATCATTGAATTAATCAATTAAAATCTCAATTGCCGCTAATGATTTCTCAAAAACTATTAAATAATCCTTGCACCCTAATAGACAAAAAGAAAAATTAATTATTTAACAATAGGTCGCATCTTTGTATGCACAGCTGCCTTTGTCATTGGCAACATATGTTACTGTGTTGAAGCATACGTTTTATGGTATTCTCGGCAACGTGCCAACTATCCGCTAAATCGTTATCACCACAATTTTGTCCTGAAACTGATGGTAAATAGCATAAACGGTGTAAATATTAAATTACAAGATACAAAGTGGCCAGAATATAGTGTGTGCTCCTGGACCAGAATATAGCGTGTGTTTCTGGACTGAAATATAGTGTGTACTCCTGGATCGAAATATAATGTGTGCTTCTGAACCAAAATATTGTGTGTGCGTGCGTGCGTGTGTGCGTGTGTGTGTGTGTGTGTGTGTGTGTGTGTGTGTGTGTGTGTGTGTGTGTGTGTGTGTGTGTGTGTGTGTGTGTGTGTGTGTGTGTGTGTGTGTGTGTGTGTGAGTGTGTGTGTGTGTGTGTGTGTGTGTGTGTGTGTGTGTGTGTGTGTGTGTGTGTGTGTGTGTGTGTGTGTGTGTGTGTGTGTGTGTGTGTGTGTGTGTGTGTGTGTGTGTGTGTGTGTGTGTGTGTGTGTGTGTGTGTGTGTGTGTGTGTGTGTGTGCTCCTGAACCGGAATATAGTATATGATCCTGGATCGGAATATAGTGTGTATGCTCCTGGACCGGAATATAGTGTGTGCTCCTAGCCCAGAATATAGTGTATGATCCTGGACCAGAATATAGTTTGTGTGCTCCTGGACCGGAATATATCGTTCTTTTATTTTGACCTCGTAACCAGATATATGAATTCATAATGTAATCGAAGTCACTAAACACAATATAAATGCCTCTATTTGTAAAGGGATGTTTACGAGAAGGCAAAGTTAAGGGCTCATGGCGTTTAAAATAAAGTTTTGGTAAGTTTAACATAAATAGTCAATGGTATTTGTTATTTATTTTTTTAACTAAATAGCCGTACGCTTCCTAAATAAACAAAATATTTTCTAGTGTAGAACCTACTACTAATTATGTTGATATATTAATGAAGAACAATTATGGTACTTCTAAAACCCTATTCTCAGCATTACAATGTAGAGTAAGTATTTCATGTATATATTTGGTGAGTAGCTATGAGAGATTCCATGAACACTTGTCATAGGTTGTCATTCATTGCATCTACAAATTGTTTCATCTTCCTTTTTTATACATATACTTAGCAATATAACAGGTTTTTATAGTTTGAGTACGTTTAAAACTCTTACACTAAAATTATCATCTCTAATAATATATTTTGACACAGAAAACGTATTTATATACAGGGTAGGTACAAATATGGAAACGCGTTAGTAACAACATTCTTTTTTCAATAGATAATTGAAAAATTTTGACTTTTTTAATAATTGTGTTCCATGAAGTATAAATTTTCATCATAGCAATTTACTTAAATAGCAGATGAATAATATTGTTCAAATTAGTTACTTTGAGGGTTAAATGACTGCTACTCTGGAAAAGTTTAACCTTTCAAAAACGGCTTGTGGCAATTTATGTCTCTTGAATCGACCTTTAATTTGATAAAATCTTGAACTAGGTTTAAGTTGATCATTTTTGTTGAACTCCTCGTGAGTCAAATCCTTTAAAAGATTTTATTTCACTAATGGCATCGAAAAGTATGTTCTTTGTAAAAATGATCATGCACTAGATTTCACTTTTACAAGTGAAGTCATACGACATTTTTGAAAGCGTTTCTATGGTTTTCCACCCTGTATTTATCCGTAAAGGATACTATTAGTGTGTCTATAGTAGGCTTTTTTCTATATATTGTGAAATTATACGTATGTTTAAATCCATGGTGTTATTATTAATGTTCTTTATCGGTTAAAACTAATAAATTATTAATTATACATTTTACAATAAAACATCAAAATGAAGAAGACATAATTCTAAAAGTAGTGAGCTAATAAAACATTAAAATAAAATCGGTTACGCTTATTTACAAACTAGCCTTTATTTTTAGAAATAAACAGTCAAATCATAGTATACATACTAGCATTATTTTTCATTCATATATTTAGTACATATAGTACTTATTGTTGTTTTCATTTTAGTTCTTTTTCTAAAATAAACGCCTGTAACCTTACATTTACATAGTGGTATTAGGAGGATAAGTATACATATATAGAGCTAAATGGATAAGAGGGAAGTCATGTACAATGGTCAGTAATATAAAGTGTTATATACCACCATATAACTTAGTCTTAAAGTACAGGTATAAACAATCTGTATCAGTACGGACAGTATTCTATTCAAGTAATTGTATTATACTGTACAAAAAATACAAAATGCTAAACAATTTATATATTTAGTAACAAATTAAGCATGTTGATGTTTAATATAAAACCATGATCCCTTCCATTCAATGAAGTAACGTGCAAAGGTTTATGAGAACAACTTGCATGGAAAACATCCAGTTAGATATTTATAGAAAGGTGTACTCACCGTAACTTCATTAAAGGCCACTTACGTACCTGCAAAAAGACAAATTATGAAATGTTCACTACATTATGATAGTAAAAAATCGAAATATTCTACAAATTTATTTTTTTCTAAATAAATCTAAGTTTATACGTTTATTTAAAGAGTTTAACTTGTCATTATATGCAAAAAGCTTCTATTCTACGATGGGAGGTAAAATCATCCTTTTTTCTTATAGCTAGCTAAAAATGTTCACTCTAAAAATGTACAAGACAGTGTAATTGTATTTAAAATATTAGTTGCGACATTAGTTGACATTTAAAACAATTAAAACTCTACAGCAAAATCACGACAGGCAAATTGAAACAACAAAACGAAAATGAGCTTTTTGAGTGGTATTTACTATCATCTTCACTCTAAATAGAAAAACGGAACCTGCGCTTCTAGCTATGAACCTCACGTAAAAATCATCCATTAAACAGCTAGTCAAGCCAAAGCCCACTGATTATGAAATAATCGAGCATGGTGCGATAAATTATGAGTGAAGTGTCATCCTACAATTTGGTGCAGTTGAACTACCATGATCTATTCTTCCTTAATGAGCTGATAACGTTTAAAAAATCATCCGTTACCGTTACGAATTCCATAAGTTCAAATAGAGGAATATGATCTTGTAACTAAATGGGTATCTTGTCCCACAATTTAATAAAAAGATGGAATCCTAATCTTCACTGGTTAGGAACTAGAGTTTTTTAAGTTCGAGCAGACGTTTAGCACAATTTTAATTCAGTCCGTATTTTTAGTGGAGAAAAGAGTTTTGTAGTACTCTACAAGGTTGGTCCGTTATGTGTAGATTTCAAGCCTCCGGAAATATCAATTGCTTAACTTACAAAAATTTTAGGAAACCATACCAAATGCATTTATACGAAAATATATTACGAAAATACTTCTGCGATAATACTATACTAAATTATCTTCATCATGTAATTAATAATATTATGTTGTAAAACATAACTAATAAAAGTAATAAAAGAGATTTCTTAATATTGTTTGTAATATTCAGGTTTGTACTGTCCTTGTTGTGCTTAGAATAACACACAGTTTTCAGGTTCAAAATCCTCTTTTGTCTTAGGAGTTAATTAATGCTCAACTGTTTTTTTTAATCCATCTATCTCATATTATATAAAAATCTGTTTAATTCAGAAATCCTCAAAAACTACATAATCTTTTCAAACCTATAAGTGTCAAAATACGCAACACAATTACTGTACAATCCATCCGACACTTAAAATGTCTGACGAGTATGGGTGGGTGGGTGAGTCAATACCACTGTACGTGTATGGGTGGGTCAATACCACTGTACGTGTATGAGTGGGTGGGTGGCTATAAACAATTCCTAAGCCATTTTATGCAATATCTGACGATTAGCTTCATGAACACAATAACAAATTTATAAAGGTGTGAAAGTCGAGCTATTAGAATCGTTGATAGTGAAAATGCTATACTTATGGATGGTAACAGGCCCGAGATTAATTTCAAGATTCAACCAAAATAAAATTCAAATTATAGATTTTTACTTAACAAAATACTTTATAAACATGATGATCATGTGTGATTTTATAACAGATAATATTGAGATATTCTTCACTACATAAAATACCTTTATTTTGTTGTAATATAAGCTAGTAATATATTTTATTTTTAATAATTTTCTATTACTTTTTGTGTTGTCTATTTATTTAATTGAATTTTTGAACTCATTAAACAATTAAACACACTTTTCGGAATCAAAAAGTTGTATTAGAATTTTAAAAACACAATATGGACCAGCGAAATATCATAAAAGGGACATTGCAATAAATCATATGGAGTATTAAAACGGTGTCATATGTATGGGCAATAGAACGCTAAACGATTTGGCACGGGAAACCCTTGCGGCAGCCAGATCCGCCTGTTAGCCAGGCTCTGACATACACAATGGAGAATAATAAAGGTATTCTGTTGTAGTAATTAATTATAATATCAATGATCTAGGAGTATAAAGGTGACTTTATTTAATAATTTAAACTATTTTATAAATTTTCTTATGTTTTTTATAATTATTAATATAGGTGATTGAATTATGAGTGAGTATAATCCTGTATAAAACTAATTATTTTTACAATTCATAGAATGGAAGTTAGATTATTTATAAACTATCTTATTAATATTATTAATCTTACGAGGAATTATTAAGTAAAATATTCTATTAAAACTAATTACAGACTTTATATCAATAATATCTTTATTTTCAGAAGATCATCCGACCACCAAACACGAAAGGCGAATATGACCCATTCACTCACCCATGCACGTACATAAATGATGATAGCTCCATATGTATATACAGTAGAAATTAATCACCCTCCCACCCATACACGTGCAGTGGTGAGGAATCTTTCTCCCACTCATTCAGGTAAAGTGGCGATGAATCTCCCTCCTACCCATAAACGTACAGTAGTGATGAATATCCTTTCTACCCAAACATGTACGATGGTGATGAATCTACCTCCCACCCATACATGTAAAATGGTGATAAATATTAATCCCACCCAAACACGTACATTAGTAATCTCCATCCCAGCAACCACTGGACGTAGAGTAGAGTGTAATGACACTACCGCATACCTCTGCACTTACAGTGGTAATGAAAAGCCCCCTTACCTATACACATACGGTGGATAGATTCTCTAGCCAAATCATAAGGGTACTTAACTGACTCACCTACCATTAGTATAAATTATCATAGTGGTATCCCCCTCCTATACACGTCCTGTGGTTTTGACTCACTCGCCCATAATACAAGTACAATTGTGATAGAAATACATAATCATGTGTAATGTTACTACAGTTTTTTTTTATTATTATTATTATGAACAAGGTTCATAAATAAACTATTGTTGATTTCGTAATTAATTTGATTTCATAATTAAACTATGTTCTTATTTCGTATCATTTGGGTTAGATAAGTACATTTTTGTAATACGTTTTATTAGAGAAGCATCCTTAATAATAACGATGGATGAACTGGTTTGAAACATGTAAAAGTAGACAGTATATCATTATCTGTTAATGTATATTATTTACACAAATATTTCGTAGGTAATTCTTCTATAGCTTTTCATAAAATCAACATACCAACAATGATTGGTGATGACTCATAGATCCGTTATTATTATACGTATATTGCTATAATTATTGGTATGAAGTTATTACCACCGTATGTATATGGGAAGGTGGGTGGGTGAATACCACCTCACGTGTATGGGGTCTTTGGTATGTCAATACCATTGTACGTGTATTGGTGGGTGGATGGGTCAGTACCACATTATGTCTATGGGAGGGTGGGTGAGTGAATACCACCTCACATGTATGGGGTCTTGGGTATGTCAATAGCATTGTCCGTATTTTGGTGGGTGGATTGGTCAGTACCACAGTACGTCTATGGGATGGTGGGTGGGTGAATACCACCTCACGTGTATGGGGTCTTTGGTACGTCAATACCATTGTCCGTATTTTGGTGGGTGGATGGGTCAGTACCACAGTACGTCTATAGGATGGTGGGTGGGTGAATACCACCTCACGTGTATGGGGTCTTTGGTACGTCAATACCATTGTCCGTGTTTTGGTGGGTGGATGGGTCAGTACCACAGTACGCGTATTGGAGGGTGGGTGAGTGAATACCACCTCACGTGTATGGGGTCTTTGGTATGTAAATACGGGAGTGTGGGTGAGTGAATACAACTTGACGTGTATGGGGTCTTGGGTATGTTAATACCATTGTCCGTATTTTGGTGGGTGGATGGGTCATTACCACAGTACGTGTATGGATTGTATAATACCATTAAAAGTAGATCACAATTAGTATATTATAATACAAGCTTTACTCGTAAAAGGTAATTTAACATTGAAAAGGTTTTTATTATGTATTGATAGATTTCTACTAGATAGTGAAAATGTTATGGCCTGGGGCTACAGCATGAATTGAAAAGCAATCCTAAACTGTTTAGAGCTTGTGTGGCCTTTGATTCATTTCAGTGCCGTACCAAACATCCAGTTCGACAAATAATTAATGGACGCTCTTTATGGGTATCAGATATAGCATTCTTTTTTAAACAGCTGACATTATAAATATGGTTGTAGCTTTCCCTGATAAAATAGGTTCCTATATGCATTTAATTTATATAACTGCACAAAATACATATATCTAAAATTACTTATTTCGGAAAAATTGTATATTTTTCATTATACTAATACACACAAAATTTAAATTAATGAAAAACAAACAACAAATAGTCCATATATTTTTGTGTTTTTAAAGAAAATTAATCAAAGATTATTGGTTAAACATTGAACTGTAGCAATTCGTATGTTATGTATTTAAAATTTAAGCGTCTAATCTTATAAATAAGACTAAACTTTCTTGTCTCATAAAACACTGTTTTAATTGTGTCACACTTTGTTTTGCTATTGAAAACAATTACATTTTCCTTTCAAATATTTGCACTCATTTGAATGGCCTCAGTACGATGTATGTGTTTTGAGAGAATAATAAACGTTTTATAGCTTTAATACATACTATAAAGGGGTATGTAATAAAATAACTTTGATAGTCTTTTAACAACATTTTAAAACAATAACAGTTCAATTTACTTTAGAATTCACACAAGGGCTTTCAATTAGCCATTTAATTAAGTGTCTGTACTAATTGGAATGTGAAACAACCCTTTACTCGCAATCGATGTGAATAAAACTTATTTTACGAATGTTCTAACTAATAGTTTACACTTCAAGGCTGTGTAATTTTTTTACCGTGTAACAAGAAACAAATCCAACGTTAACTGTCACATGTTAAAATGATGTAAATATTTTAAATATAACCCAGCGGATACCTTACCGGTAATGATGTTTTGAAATATTATTGTTAAAGAGTTATATAAAATTACCCAACCTGTAATTTTCTGTATTTTTTATTTAAGGGCTTATGTTAAAGCTGAGTAAAGTATTTATTGTTTTTTTTTTTTTTTTTTTAATGACATTTCATTTCTTTAAAACTAGTAAATAGTATAAAGTGACTCTTAAAAGTAATACTCTAAATTTAATTACATTTAATATATCTCAACACAAACATTATTATAAAATAAAATCTCTACATCATACTTATATGGGATATAAATTTATGTTATGGACATATTATTAGCAAATAATGCATCAAAAATACCCTAAATAGGCATAGAAGCTGTGGTGAGAGTTTAAGAATGTAATTACAATTTTAAAGAGGATATAAGTGGAATAATTTAAAACGCCAAGTAAGAGGAGCTATGTTTTTATTAGTAAGGCTACATGTGTATATTTCAAATAAAATACGTTGATTATTTACCCATATTAGTGTTAAAATTATAGAGATGGTTCAATTTTATCATTAGTTTTTATCGAAAAATTCACCAATGCCACTGTACGTGTATGGGTGGGTAGGTGGGTCAATAATATTTGTTGTTCCCTACAACTAAAATACTACGATTCGTGTGTGGGAGAGTGGGTCGGTTAGTTACCACTGTACGTGTAAGGGTAGGCGGGTGGGTTACATAACCCACCACCAGAGAACTGGGAGATGGTCGTCTCCAAATGGCAGAATGGGATGATTAACTATAAAAATTTTTTATTATACAATTTTTTATCGAAAAATTGTATCATAAATTGACGTGCACATACTTATAATGTACAACATTAAATTTAAATCAAATGTATGTAAGCTATCTTAATACTATATGTATTATGTTTAAGTTAAATAGAACTGTTTAGTAATTATTGTAACCTAAATTGCAATATTAATATTATTTCGTAACACATCAGTTCGTAAGGGCATATGACACAAAAGGCGGACTGAATTTACCAATTATTTTAGCCTATTTAATAGAAGTAAGCTATAGCTGGGACTCTGCCAAGTAATTGATTGGAGAGGGTACAATCTGCTGCCTCAGCCCTGGCTGCTATCTAAAACCACTTTGTGTGATAACAGACTGTTGCACCAAGGGTTAAGAAGAAATTGACTAAATTGGATTGAATTCCAATACATTAGGGTAATATAAATAATAACACTTACTCAGTTCACTCAAAATAAACATAATTTTCATAAAACAATTTGTATTCTCAGAGGTAAAATATTGGTACACTAAAATTAGTCATATTGTAAATTATATCGTATAAATTGACTGTAAAACGTATACATTTCCCAAAATTGAGGATTAAAACAACAGTAATAGCAATTCTATTTGAAATAACACCAACTGATACTACAACAGGACATAGTGGGTGGGACTACCAAGACGTAAGTTAGGTAGCTGGGTGCGCTTATCAGTAAGCTGTCTTGGTAGTATTTGGATTCTTGGGAGAACTGACAATTTTAGAAGTTTCTCAAATCAAGGAACATCGTTTTTGTTCCTGAGTAGGATAACCATGAAAACATAATCCTTATAAAGTGCATTCTATTGTTGCACTTTGAAGTCCTAAAGGGAATATCACCTTATTGTCGTTCCTGAATCACAGATACCTGGACTGAACAGCATTGTATCAGTATTATGAAAATAAATTAGACTAATATTTCCTGTGGTTTTCAAAATATCCCTTAAAATCCGGGCCATAGGCTCGGAAAACATAATTTTCCAGACATGCTGTACTAGGTATTTTTATCACTACGAATGAATAAACTCTCAGCACAGATAAATGGCCTATGGGGAATGACGGAGTAAGGACTGATAAGCCACCATCACCACGTAATAGACTTAATACACGTACAATGGTACTAAGCCACCCACCCAACCATACCCGTACAATGGTACTAACCCACCTGCCCACCCTTACCCGTACAATGGTACTAACCCACCTGCCCACCCTTACTCGTACAGTGGTACTATATGACTATAGAATAAAGTTAAACTAGTGTCTAATTATATCCTGTATTTCTTCATTTAAAAACTATAAAATAATATATGATCGATTTTATATAGAGGGATTTTTATTCAAAAGATACATACATTAAATAGCATATTTTATTAGCAAATAACAATTTTAATTTTAAGTGATTTTGGTGACGAGCATTGACTACTAATATATACTTACATGTTATGAAATATTTTTGAAGTGGAATATCTCTAGGCCTGACATTTTCGTAGGATGTTTCAGATCACCCGTGCTGTACCTATTGCAGTTAAAAAAAAAAAGAAAAATACCATCATAATTTGTTTCAATAGAAACACCCATTTCGTACTTCAAAGTTAATCCTACCACTAGGGGCCCTTATGTAACCAATTTTGATTTTTTAAGGTTATTTACTGTAAATGCTCTATATATATCACACGGATATTACAGTTTTATCCAATACTACCAATGACATGCCCATTCATTTAACTATATATTTGGGCACTCATCTCAGGATCTTTAAAGTATAAAATATCGTTATGTTAAACAGTTTCTATCTAAAAAGTTTTTTAATAATACCTTATGTCAAGCAGAATATCAAATTTAAATTCTAACAAAATAAAACATTTTTGTGTTAAGAGTTATGCAATTATTTATTACGGTTTTAGATGTCAGATAACAATGTAATGAAACATGCATAATATTATCTTTCATGCAGTTCATTTAGCTGCATTATATTATACACGAATTGACTGAAAAAAACTGATATTAAAGATCTTCATGAAATATTCCTTGGAATTTGTTAAGCTATGATATGTTCATTTAAATCTCCCACCAAGTAATTAATTTACGAGTATTATACAATACAATAATTAGTAAACACATATTTTGTTAAAACATATTTTCTCTAAAAACAATGAGTGCACAATAAATTTCATCCCCGAACTTGAACATCAGTAATTTTAGACTTCAAGATAAAAAAGTAATAGATTCTAAGAGATTTCGAGCTAACTCCCAGTTGTACAGATAAATGTGGCAATAAAGAACTTCCACCTCATTGAAAAACCCCAAAGCTATTGAATGGAAGGCTCCTTTATGTTTAACGAAATAGGATTTAGTAACACAACGTAATACACATATACTATCATATCAGTTATGAATTAGTTTTAAGGAATATGTCTAAGTAATTTAGTAAATATAAATATAAATGTCTGAAAAATATCTAGTATACAAGGATATTATATCAGCGTATAAATGTTGAACAGTTAAAATTCAATAGTCATTATTTTCTATATTTTTTTATGTTTTATATAAAATATATTTTTATGTTTAATAGTGTATACATGATATTACTACAATTATACAATTATCTATATAAAACTTAGATTCATGTTGCAGATTTTAGTTACATGTGAACAGCATTTTCAAAAAAAACACTTCATAATTAATTTGAAAAATTTTATATACTTTGTTACAGTTAAATATTGAATTTTCGTGGTTATTATGACTAATTAAAAACGAAGTTAATGTAGATCCTAAAAGATCCGTTATTTATTTCCTCTCAGCATATGTATTTCTCCTCAAAACTTATTACATACCTAATAATAAAAGGTCAATAATTTAATATTATATTTTATTTTCCTATTGGCTATTTATGGTCTATGCATAAAACGTAACCTTTATAAGATTACATATAATAATCCACCTTCACTTTATCGTACATAATCTTAAAATATAACTACCCATAACGATGAAGCTACAATGAAAAGAGTATCATGACACGAGACACACAATGGTTGGAGTGCGTAATATATCTTTTACGATTTATACATTTATGTGCCATTACAATGCCTGGAAGACCTTTTAAAATAACGTGTAACGTAAATCTAAAAAAAAAACTACCTTTTTAGCCGTGATGACGATACATAAAGAGTGGAAACAAGACTTAACCGTTCCTAAAAATTATTTTGAATATTCATTGCAAATTATCGATAGTTTCTTTTTGAATTTGAGATAGAACATAAATGATATACAGTTCTACAATAATTGGTTATGTAAAAAAATATATTATCGTAAGGGTTAGACGGGATCTAATTACATGTAATAAAGATCAAAAAATGCAGAACCTCACATAGTACAAAAATAACTAATTTAATTTTAATATTAATTTAAATTTAAAAAAATATTGGAAAAACTTATATTTATTTTAAAATGTACTATTTAAAATTATTTCAAATCAAGAATTTATAATATAAAGTTACACTATTATTAGTAATAAATATAATAAAATTATTAGAAATAAATTTGTGATTTATTTCATTTTATTAATTTATCTTTATACTTTATAGGGATTCATGTGTAATGCATTGAATTGTAAATTGCATGTTTTTAATCCATTCAAACAATATAAGTTGTTTTGGAAGAGAAGTAAGATCTTATTAATAAAAAGTGTAACAATGCTACTGTGCAATTACACATTATTGTGCAAATTCTATTAAATGTTTAACTTGTAGAAGAGACAAAAGAATATACGAAATACGAAAATTTATTTTGAAAGCATGCATTTAAATTATTTATAATTGCATCACTTAATATATTATCATTGCTTGTGTACCATATAAATTGTTTAGTTTAATAAATAATTTGGAAATATTAAATAAGAAGTGAGTTTTTTTTACATGTATATTTTTTTAATGTAAGTTTTACAACAGTTTGAAAGTATAAGCAAACAATGGCTGGTAAACATTGCAGTGGGGCCATTTCACAGGTTACGTTACCTTTATGGGTGGTATAACCGTCTTTTCCTCGTTTAACTTTCTACTATAATGTGGCCTCAGTCAATCGTGAATTTTTATGTTGCAACATTATGCCAAGCTAGCAAAATAATGAGATTTGTTAATGTTACGTACTTTTATCTAGTATTTTTCCTTGTTACACATAACAATAATAATTAGTATATCGAAATGTTACGTGTCTAAAATAGTATTATAAAATAAGGTCTGTTTTATCTAAAATCACTACCATATATGTTTATATTGTGATAAGATTATTGCATATTCCATAATTTAAGGTTAAAAGCACGTTATCCACATAACGTTAATAAGAAAGTTTATCCGTTAAGGCACTTATTAAAAATGTTGTATTTAATTTGTATCAAAGAAATAGTTCTTTAAAATCAAACAAATTCTATAAGCATGTTCACTAGATACGCATTTAAAGTAGTAACGACCAACATAAAAACTTGCGTAAATAAACTTTTTTCATTGTGTGCATATCTTTTATGTGTTTGATCTGTGAAATATAAATTGATAATATTATTTTTTAACAATAATATCATCGTTGGTCTCTACATTGGTTGAAAATCACTCGGAGGACAATATTATATTTTTTAGTAATCAAATATATATTTTACGATCCCTACATTATACTTATTTGCTATTTGTTTCATAATGTATGTGTCAATTAAAGTTGTTTGCACCATAATGTGTTTTATTTAAAATCAGAAGCAACACATTTTCTTCGAACTAAGCAATGCGGTTTTTGAGTTCAGTTTATTAATATTAACAGCTATGGATGT
Organism: Stictocephala bisonia; assembly: GCA_035578905.1. Taxonomy (NCBI): domain Eukaryota; kingdom Metazoa; phylum Arthropoda; class Insecta; order Hemiptera; family Membracidae; genus Stictocephala; species Stictocephala bisonia. The sequence goes on from JAQJVL010000182.1 coordinate 593,943, forward strand.
TGATATTATTTATTTAAATTAATATAATATATAAATACAGCATTTAATAAAGCATTAAAAAATCTTTCTAAACCAATAAACAATCTAGCCGTCCTTTAATCAATTAACGATAGTCCGATATGTTAATTTAAACAAAGGGGGACAAAATAAATAATAAAATATCTTAATACACAATAACTATTAACCAGTTATTCAAATAATATTCCTGTGTTGCACATTTAAAAGCGATGTTGATATGAATATTACGTAAATGTGTAATATTTTTAGATCTACTGTAAAATATGCACAATTTTATAGAAAATAAAACTTTATGTGCAGGCTTTCAATGAGCTACGTGAATATATGAAATATTTTTCGATCAAAAACATAATAGACACCAGTCGCATGGTTGAAAGTACGAGAATTGCAATATAATTAATACAAAGCGTAGATACGGAAGTAACACATCATACAATTTAACATTTGTTATAATAGACAAAGTCTATTTAACTATTTTAAATTACAATCCGATGTCATTGTCAAAAAACTTAGTACCATCTTCTTTATAAAATTAAAACATTGTTTTTATTGATTAAAATTCAAATAAAGCATCTGTTTAAAATAATTGAATAAAGGAACATAAAATGATCTTACCACGCTATACATTATTGTATTATTATGTAGTGATGCCTAAAAGGATATATTTTTTGTATATATCAAATTATGATTAACGTTTAGCTAGGTTGTGTGCATGATTGCAGGTCAAGTACAAAAAAAAAGCCTTAAACATTTTGGTGACGTTAATGTGTTACCTATATAGTTTAATTTGACTACAATAGTGATTATTTTTTTTTAATTTTCTACCTATTTTCTTATATCAATGGCACATTATTAGATTCAAGATAAGTTTACTTTGATAAAATATGCAAATTTAAGAACTATAATGATTAAATGACCCTTTTACTACACTTTTCATATTTTTCAGATTTAGAAGCTTTTTCATGTTCTGTTGTATACACTTGATGGAATAACGTTGGTTTTAAAGAAGAACACATTTTTAAAATTATTCCACAATCTTTTATTTAAATAGCGCTTTCGCCGGTTAAGGCATCATCAGTTTTTGTAAACAGAAAAAACATATGTTTGAAACAATATAAATTTAAATATGATAAAATATAGATGTTTTAAAATGAATTTAAAAATTAAATGGATTAGTAGAAATTAATTTAAATAAAATATTACACTGGAAAATATGATTTACAATTAATTATTATATGTTTGATTTCTTCTTTAACTAAAGGTAAGTATATATTACTAAAATTTATAGATGGTTGTGATATACATTGTTCTTTTATAACAGACATACTGGCACTTTCAATTTGATTCCTTTTGGTCCATGACGATTCTTTAAATATAATACTGGATGAGTCAAATTTGATGTCATGATTTTCGTTTATGGCGTGTTCTACTAATTTTGATTTTTCTTTATTTTGTGTTTTGTAATTATATATATGTTCTTTGACTCTTGTATTTATAGGTCTAGAGGTTAGGCCAATGTAAGTTTTATTACATTCACAATCAATTTTGTAAATTATATTTTTATATTCTTAAATTTTGTTCTTGGGTTTTAATTTTGTTAAATGACTACGAAGGTTATTATTTGAACTAAAAGAAGTACGGATATTGAAATTTGAGTTGATTTTTCATATGTTTTTTCTGTTTACAAAAACTTATAGTGCCTTAACCGGCGAAAGTGCTATTTAAATAAAAAATTTGGAATAATTTAAAAATGTTTTCTTCTTTAAAATTTGGAAGCTTTCCAAGTAATTTATTAAAGTTGGGGCAGTATGCCACCTGAGCGCCACTATCGAAAAATGGTTTTCTTTGTAATTATAACTTATTTCATATAAGACGAAAAAAGTTTATGAATTGTGTATTTACTTAATACCTACATGTAAGTGATAATTAAACAATTAAAAGTATATGTACGTATAGAAAATGTTTGTAATACTGTAATGACAATTTAGTATCTAAAGAAAAAATCTATGGTCACATGTACAAAATCATATGTTAATCTAAGTTACTCTAATAGTATTAGCTTTAAAACAAGAATGTTTAGTGTTAGTAATTTTTAGAGACATATTTCTTGTTACGTAATTAGTTGGTTTGTTGGGTGACCTACATTAATGAGTAGCTGAACCGTTAATCATTGTTTATTAGGTGAGTAGGGTTTAAGATCACCATCAACATTCCTTTGTAAAAGATTCATAAGAAATTACATTTTAATTTTTATAAGGATATCTGCAATACATGTTATGAGTGATATCTAATTGACTACTCAACACTGTAATTATCATATTATGGAGAAACAAATACAAATTTTACTGTAGAAAATCATGTTGTTTATCCTTTTTTATAAAATAATACAACAACAATTATACTGACTGAGGATTTGTATGGATCTCAAATCACTTAATGGTATTTAAAAATTCATCTGAAGGAGATTCATGCATTTAAAAATAGTTTAGATCGTAGATAATATAGAAAATAATGTTTACTTGATATAATATAGTTTTGAAATAAGTGAAAATTAAACAAATATGCAAAAAACATGAAATTTAAACGTACAGACGATATAACATTTTACTAAACTGCATTGTAGTAGTTCTACTTTTGTGTATCAGTAGAAAAAGAGCAGTATTGAAGTATATTTGAGTAATAACAGAATATATTTAGTATCATGCATAGTGAAATATATTGTTTGACATACATTTTAACTAAACTTAATACACATGAAATAAATCACGTAAAAATGCAATTTAACATACATGCTATAAATATTGTACTTACTATTGTCGGCACTGGTGGCGCAGTGCTGTAACCCAGCTACATGGGGACAAAGTGTTTGGGAGATTGTAGGCGATAGGTTGGATGCTCGGTCCTCTTAATACCGGCATGGCATCCGCTTGGTGGTTGCTATCGGCGTGGACACTACTAGAGAAGTCTGGGGTGTCCATGTTGGGTGGTAATCATTGTGCGGATGTTGTGTGGGGGAGATAACTGAGCATCAGGCTTGTCAATTAGCTGAAAATCAGACCAGCACTACGTGGTTCGGATTCCACGTAAAGCTGTAGGTCCCTTAGTTGCCCTGGCTGTTGGGCTATTAATAAATTGCCCTTTCTGAGGAACAGTTGAACTCAGTTAGTAACCAGACTACACTCATCCTACACTCATATAACCATTCATATTCGCCTTAAAATACGCACAACGTTGTGTCGGCGTCTCATATGTAAGAATGTAATGAACTGTTTATGTTCTACAACTAAATATTTAATATTAATGAACGGTGTTAGTGTACTACAAATATACTGTGACAAGTAATATATCGTATGATTAAACTAATTAAAAGAAAATAAGGTGTAAAGGTCAAAATCGTTTTTGAAATATCAAATAACATGACATATTTACTTTGGAACAATGCTGCTTCGAGGATAGAATATTACATCCCCTAGATAATTAAGGATCTGTTATTGTAGTGCTCATTAAACAATTTATTTTCATTACAGCAAAGAAATGTTTGATAAATAAAAAAGACGAAAAAATTATCATAAACAAAAAAGTTAATTACAACTAATATCTACCATGTTATACTACACTTGAACTGAACTGAAGGTCAAAGGTGCTTTTACAATCAACACATGCCTCAAGCACAGTTAATTTCTCTCAGCAAAGCCAATACATGTGTACGTGCTTTGAGTTCAGTGAAATGGCTGTGCGACTAATTTCGAACTCTTTGAATTAACAATACAGCATTTCTATGATCATTTGTTGTAAGTAAATGTATTAAATATAGTGTTTTCTATATGGCATCCCATAGCTCATTCTTTTTGCAAACTTTTAACTTAAAACACCTGTATGTTTAGTGGTATAATATAAATCGATAAAAATTATGCAGATTATACGATCGTAAATTCAGTACAATTAAACGTCACTCAACACAAATATATTACAATATAAGGACAAAATGCATAAATATATTAAGAATACAAGTACAAAATACACAAATAGTATGGTACAGTAATATTTGTGCATTTAGCCCTTATATTGTAATATATTTGTGTTTTATGACGTTTACTTGTACTGTATATGTCCCAACACGTATTATGCTAATTAAAAAACTACTTGATAAAAAATTTTAATGTAACAATCAGGTGTAATGAATTATAGGTTTTGTCTTTTTTACTTCATATTTACTTTTGACACTATGGCAACGCCTTTTCACTTAACAGTATAGAAAAAATACTAAATATTAATAATGTAACTTTTTATTTAACCAAAAATTCAAAGACACAAATTTATTGGATAAAATTCAGTATTTCTTTTGTAACTTTGTAATTAATTAAAAATTATACATTCTTGTTTGAATTTTTACAACTATATAATAGAGCAACAATGTTTATTTTGTTGATTAAAAAATGTAATAGCTAGTTAAATAAAATTTAGTTTCTAAAATAAATTAATAATACAATATAATTATATAAAACAATATTAGGAACAATTTTTAACAATATACATATACAATTAAATACATTGTCAATTTTATATAGTGATACATTTTTTATTCAACCAAGCTCACAAAATACATATAATATATGCCTAATGTCGTAACCATTCATAACTCTACAAATATTCAAAGGTTTAAACTGCCACCATTTAGTAATGGATGTATATTTTAAGTGCAGTTCTCATCTTTCTTTTTAGCTTAAATTGATGTGCCATTTAATCTAATACGTATATCAATGTATGCCTACAATAACAGTTTTATACTGACTCCTCATGAACCATTCTCAGATAAAAATAGGAGGACACTATTTTTTTATTTACAGTAACTTTCTACGAATTGTTTCAGTTATATTTTAAATATTTAAAAAAATATTTAACCAGTGCGGATTTTTTTGGACACATAGTATATTCGTTATTTATGATAATTTCAAGTAAATACCAACTATAAATTCCACATATGAAATGTTAGTGTAAATAATAATGTATTATTATATTTTTATTATTGTAAAACGTGTTACAATAATAAATGATCGAGACAAGAATTTTCAATGACTACTACAAAATGGGTTTACCCTTATAGCGAAGAGCAAATATTTGTTGACGGGATGTAACAACAAAATTGATGTTATGCTTCGTGCATCACTGTTATTTATGATGATGGTATTATTAGGGTTTCGGCAAACTTCCGCTGTGCAAGCTTAACAATACGCTGTCATTACTACTACGCAATTAGCTGACCACAGCTGATTTGTTGCTCTTCCAGTTTGCCTAATGAAGCCACTTAAAATGATTAATTATTTATCAAATAGAGAATAGTATAAAATAAATTAGTGTGATTTAAATAAAATATTTTAAATATTTGTAGCAGTATTGTTTTATTACTTCACATATTTCATACGTGTGGCTTAAGACATGTTTTAATTTATGTTATCAGGCCAGTTTGCCTGACAAGTTTTACTGTCTACCAAAAGAAAAACTATGAATATTAGTAATTTATTATGTTATTTATGTGTATACTAGTTATACAGGGTGTTCCCAAACTAAGTTCCGGAACTTCAGGTTATGATTCGTTGGGTAAATATAAGTAAAAATGTTCTTATATTGTACAATAATAATAATAGGTCTGAAGCTTAATAGGTTTGAATATGCTTGGTTTTTAAAATGGCAGCCATTTCCGTAATTTCACTAAATTATTAGTAATTTCATAACCACTTACAATACGGTGCTCAAATTTGGAACGAAGGTACCTGTTCTGCTTTATTTAAGGTTGTGATAATATTTTTTATTATATTTAATATTTTCAAAATGGTGGCACTTAAAATCTTTTAATTGTAAATTGTGCAAAACACATAATCTTAGAAAAAATGCACAAGACATAAAAAAATTCCAAATGTCTTATAAAATCTAACAGGTTCCAATTGAATAAAATCGGTTTATAAAAGAAGTAACAACAATTTAGGCAACGATGTATGTTCTGATTCATTTTATTAGACGTTGAATTGCTGGTGTTGAATGCATTTCATATCAGCTGATGAAATAAATACTAAACAGCTGATATATTATCATTTTCAAAACAGATTACTCATTGTTGACAAATTATATTATGATATATGAATAGTTTTTGTGAGTTCTAGTACAATATTTACTGTTCCATTATTGGTTATTAAGCACAAAGAAACTAATCAAACTATTTGAAAGTAAAATATAATCTAATTCATCAACAATGATTAATCTGTAATGAAAATGTTAAAATATCAGCAGTTTAATATTTACTTCATCAACTGATATGAAATTCATTCAACAACAGCAACTCAATGTCTAAGAAAATGAAACAAAGCATACATCGTATATTGCCTAGATTGGTGTTACTCCTTTATTTATGAACTGATTCTATTCAATTGGAACTTGTTAGATTTGTTAATAAATTTGGCAACTTTATACCTTGAAAATGTTTTCTAAAATTTGTGTTTTTGCGCAATTTACAATTAAATGTTTATAAGTGCCATCATTTTGAAAATACTCAATACAATAAAATAATATTATTACAACCTCAAATAAAGCAGAATAGTTACCTGCGTTCCAAGTTTGAGCACTGTATTGGAAGGGGTTGTGAAATTACTAATAATTTAGTGAAAATACGAAAATGGCTGCCATATTGAAAACGAAGCATATTCGGACCTTTATGTATAGGAACATTTTTACCTATTTTTAACCAACAAATCGTAACCTGAAGTTTCGGAACTTAGTTTGGGAACATCCTGTATATCTAATTAAAATTAACAAGCTTTTTACAGTAAGAGGAATATTATGCAGCCTTTGATCAGAACAGTTGGTGTTTCGATTGAACTTGGATTAGAACACTGTGAACTAGGCTATGTTGTATCTTCAGTAAACAAAATATTAAAAAAGGTCATAATCTAATACAGTTAGAGTTGGGCTGTAGTTTCCATGCACTCTGTAGTTTCCAAGCACTCTGTAGTTTCCAAGCACTCTGTAGTTTCCAAGCACTCTGTAGTTTCTAAGCACTCTGTAGTTTCCAAGCACTATGTAGTTCTCAAGCACTCTATAGTTTTGAAAACTAAAGCGTTGTTTTACTTCTTTAGAAAATAAATATTTGACTTTAGTGGAGTTTGTGGATTAATTAGATTTTATAAGCAGGATTATTAACTGAATTGAAAACTTTATTGTTAGTTAAAAACAGAACAAAATATATCTACTCCTGTTTACAACTTTGTTAACATTTATGGTCAATGTATAGTTTTTTTTTTTTAATTTAACTAGGACTATTAAACCATCAATAAATTTTTTTTAATTACGATTTTGTTGATTTTTTTTAAATATTTAAAACTGATGCATGTGTGCTGAGTTAGTATTAACAAAAGACATTAACTTAAATAATCATAATATACAAATAATTGCATCAGTGATCGTTATCTTAAATGTATAATTACTTTAACTCACACTGAAATTATTGCGATTTATTTTTATTTTACATCATTTAATTAACATAATAGAAAATATTTATGTGTTATATGCCATAATATTAGCCATATAATACGGTTTTTTAGAAGTTTTATATAGTAAATAATTTAAATAATTTGAATGTTTCTTGACAGAGTTAGAAAACTGCATAATATATGTATACAACCTAATAACGTACATTTAGTTATACCATAAATAAAGTAAAAATGGCCTGATATTAAATAAAAGTTACTAGTAATGACTATTAGCATTGAATATTTAGTGGATAGTTAGTACAGTAACTATTACAACTTATATCCACATAGTTAATAATAAAATAAAATATATAAAGGGATAAACCTTTGTATATTATATTAGTATTAGTAGGAATTATACATTACACAATACAATTTTACAAATTGTTATAAATGTTATATTAATTATATTAGACTGTAACGTAATTAAACCCAAAACTTTGTATTTTAGGTGGTGAAAATAAAATGGTTCGTAACCCTACGAAAATAAATTCTAATTAATTGATAATACATTTATTTAATATACAAACTATAAGTTGTAGAGACAATTAAATGGATAACCGCTGTTATCTAAGCATCATATGAAATAACCCTACTATGGTATTGACAGCATAATGACGTTGGTATCAAAGCAACCTCCCCCCTCCCGTAAACCCTCTCTACCAGGTCATGTCAAGTGTTTCCACTACTGCCGCTAGAGTGCAATGCACTTCAGTACATGCCACTTTCCACCCTGCGTGCACCAAGACGTTGCTGTGTGGCTCATTTTATGTTACTGCTACCATTACTCCTTATTGCTTTTAGCCTTTTTACTCTTTCACAGATAGTCAACCACATTGTTCCTGGTTCCTTTGTTCCCTTAACGCTTACTGTGTCTTCTTTTCTTAAAAAAACGTTGGATTAAACTTACAAATCAGCCTCTGATTAAATATAAATTCTACTTAAGTTTTACAGCTTAGGTACTCCAAGATTAAATGAAATAAAGTTACTAAGCACTTTATATAAAATTACTATTTCTATTAACATATATTTGACACAGTCCATTATTTAATAAAAGTTTACTTGATAAAATTTTGCTATCAATTTGTTAGTTTAGTTTTTTGAAAAGGCATTTTAACAATCACATTTAGTGTACTGCTCAAATTATCATTTGCAGAATATGTAACTCACCACTAATTATCGGCAGATTTCTAATCATCCTAAAATCTCACTTATATAAGTAAATTTTTCCAACATGATTGACTCTTAAATGTTACTGACTTTGCTTACGTAAGACTTAACAAAACTAACAAATCTTAATAAGGATTGATATATTCTAACAATACAATTTATTATTATAATAAGTTGCAACAAGTTCCATCGCCTATTAAGGACTCCATACTCAAATAAATGCAAGTACGTGTCGTCAGCAAATCCTGCATTCGTCTGGATTTTGTTTACAAACATGCTTAAAACAACATCTGTATTTCACACATTTACCTGTTTAAAACATACCCAATATATTAGTTTTTTTTTAATCTGCATGGATCTGCAATTGTTATATGTTAAACTTAGTTTTTATTGACGTAAAGTATGATATTTGGATTTTACTTGTTATGACTGTCACCGAATTCATAGAATTAACACATGTAAATATAGAACTTACTTTTTGGTCAAACATATGTTAAGTTTTAGGTAAGGTAGAGGCTTTGCAGCCCTATTTGTAGAAAATAATTCATTTTTCATTTCATATAATAAAATGTTCAGGGGTTGATAAGGAATAAAATGTAACTATTATGCTAAATAGAAATACATCAAGCTGGAAATTAAATAATACAATTATATATCTTCAGAGCATAAGAGCAATTTATGATCTAACGAAGCCAATATGCTTTACAAATATTTTTGAAATCTTAATTTTTTTTAAATATCATAAATAGTTTAAAACTATTTTCTAACAATGGTCCAAATTATGTTTAACTTTAATTAGAGGATACGTTTTTAATCAAAAATGTTATTTAAATGTAGAAGACTATGCAATCTGTATACACACAGGAAAATATATACACAACAAGAAAATATTAAAACTAAATTAATTGATTAGTTCGTTAAATTATTGTGTATACAAAAACAGAAAATGTGGGTAGACTATCCTTGCTTCACTCTATTTGCTTTTAACTAGTCATGTTAATAAATTAAAACACATTAGGGGCAAACCCATGACAATCCCTATTGAGAGTGGAAGCACTATTTTACGGACCAAAGCAGACAATTACTCTTGTCATTTCGTTATTAAATTTACATTTGTAAATTATTCAGAATAAGATAATAATAGTTAAAATATATAAAATACTATATTTACGATGTTTATCATAATTAGTCCCAAATACAATGAATACAATAGTTTATACATTTTATGAAATAATATACAGATCAATAACTTTTATGCACTGGTGGCACAGTGCTGGTGGATTTAGTGTTTGGGAAATTGTAGGTGATAGGTTCCATGCTCAGTCCTTTTAATATCTAAACGACGTCAGCTCAATGGTTGCCATCAACGTGGACACTACTAAACAAGTATTGGGTGTCCATGTTGGATTGTAGTCAAGATTCAGATATTGTGTAGTGAAGATAATTCAGTGTCAAACTGGTCAGTTAGCTGAAAACTAAACCAACACTATGTGGTTCAGATTCCACGTAAAGCTGTAGGTCCCAGAGTTCCCTGACTATTGGGATATTAACAAATAAATTTTCCTGAGCTAAGTTGAATTCAGATAGTAACAATGACTACACTCGTTCATCTTTCTTTCAATGACTACCAAAATTCTGGTTTTTTCGGAATTCTTTAAGTGTTTGTTTTCATAAATTATATTGAACTAGTGTATACTGCAATAATATGAATATATTTTGTCTTTATGATTCTTAGGTCTTCTAATATACTATTAATATTTGAATCGTCATTTTAACTAATCAGCGATTATTAACTGATAAATAATTTAAATAACTCATACTTTAAGAAGGATTCTATGAAGTTTTGAAATTATTTGATAGCATATTCTGCAATATGAGTAAACTATAATTAATTAAGGAGCGACACAGAATATAGTATGATATTGAGTTTATTTTTGTTTAGAGCGCGATAATCTGCAGTTAGGGGACTTATAAGCTCTTGATTGGAGTTAGGTAATCTGCTGAATCAGCTCTGATTTTAAATACCACTTTTATTCATCCAATAATTACATTAGTATTGAAAAAAATTACTCATTTCCAAATTGGATAAGCCTGAAAATAACTACACTAATGATGGGTATTATAATTACAGTTATAGGTAAATAATGTTGCATGCACCTTTAAAAAATATATATTTGTAATTTTTAAACTTTCAAACTAATTTTTAACCTGATTTCATTATTAATTTATTTAGTTAGGAAGAAGACCGACACAGGAAAATTTCAATGTTACTAATCAAAAATTTCAGTCATAGCCAGGATTCAAAACTGTGCTATCTCCAAAGGTATTATTCAGTATATAAAATATCTTTATGGTTGTCTGCTAATTAAAAAGAAATCATAAGTTCGAAACCATTTTACATTGTTAATTTAGACATATTAATTTATATATAAGTATGGAGCTATAAAGCAGCAACAACAAATATATGTGTTTAATATGTCAACGATAATATATATTTACAATATATCAATATTGACATATACATCAATGTACACATTCCGTATATGGCACTATCAAAGTATATTGAATGAAAGTATGATTCGTCGTCTCTCTTCAAATTATGCTAGTCCAAAATATGTAAGCTTTTTTACACATGCTATTGAATATTTACTGCTGGTTTTGTGTTAAATTCAACATTTGCCTGCAGTAACATTAAACTTACAGTAAAATGAGAATAATGCTAAGATGGCTATACAACAGGAGTGAGCGTTAACATCAGTTTTCTGATTTCTAATGTTTTCGTACAGTTTATTTCTACTGTTTTGTAACAATTATAAGTTGTGAAATAACAATTGAATCAGTAATAAAAAGAAATTTATATATTCTGCCCTACTTTATAAAATCCGTTTTAACCTCTCATTCAATTTATAACAAATGTTTGCATGCAAATCCACCCTTTGATAGAAATGAATAAGAGTTGATCACACACCTAAAAGGCATAGAGTGTCGATAAGTGCTGGATATGCCTCATTACTCATATTTCTGAAGGGATGGATCCAAATTCAATGTAATATAATGAATTCTGTATATGTTTTTATAAAACTTCTATAGATTGCTGGTATCCGAACACTCTTTACGTATCTTAGTTGAGTTAGGATGTTTCTTTAATTTAACAACAAATATACATTGTTATAAATAAAGAAATATGAGTTATAGTTTATCCCAAGACAATTTATTCACTTTAAATCTCACTTTTAGCATCATTTTGGAATACAAATAGATTTATTTATAGAATGATACCTAAATTTCTATATTACATTAAATAGTATAGTTTTTTTTTTTTTTAAGAATATGACATTAATATAAAGAAATACAGGTAGAATTGTATGGGTTTTTTTACTCTAATACTAATTGTGCTATGTAGTACTACATATGTATCGTCTAGACAATTCTTTTAAAAATAGGTATTTTCTCTTTGACTATGAACTTTAAATTATACTAATATTTCAAGGTTAAAAAGGTAATTTCATTTTGTTATGCCTTGTGTAATTAATATTTATTTGTTCATTGGAATATTAAAAAAATTAATAGTAACATATCATTAAAGAAATCTGTTAACTAAACTATAAAGTATATCGAACATCTAATCCTGATATTTACAACACCACTGAGGTAGTGTTCAAGAACCCCCCCTCACCTCCCTAACAGGTCAAGTGTTTCCACTACCGCCGCTAGAGTGCAGTGCACTTCAGTACATCCCGCAATCCACCCATGCGTGCACCAAGTCGTTGCTGTGTGGCTCAGTTTATGTTACTTCTACCTATACTCGTTAACCCTTTTAGCTTTCTACCCCTTTACAGCCATTCAACCCTTTTCTCACAATTTCTTTGTACTTTTAACGCTCATCGTCAATTACTTTCTTACACTGATCAGTGAATTTGGATGTTAATATGTGCTATCGGATTTATAATATAAATTGTGTTTGACTAATTTGTATGCGGATATTGCATATGTATGAAGTAAAAATACTAGTTCATAATATAGGCCTTGTAAAAATATATATTTCCTGAAAAATAACACAGTATTGTAGCAACAAGTTTGGTGCAATATTTCTTTTAAGACCTGTAAAACGAAATCACTGTTTTATACAAACCTTTGAAACATTTATTTGTACCTTCTCGAACTTGTACGTGGTGGGTGATTTAAAGAACTGACTATAAAGAAATAAAACATAATTGTCACAATGTTATCAACCTATCTATACTTGTATTAGGACGTACAGTGCCTATGGAATCACCATATTAAACTATGTACTTAAATTAGTATCAAATTGCCGGATAATGCATTTATGGATCTAAATAAATTTTTCTCCTACCACACAGACTTTGATTTTTTCATGAAAATAGTCTAGGATAATATTTAAACCACGCTAGTTACAGATATCTGAATAGCTCACCTGGAACTAACACTCTATTTATAATATTTCCTAATAAAAATAAATACAATATTTTTAACATTTTACATCATTATTTCACTGAAATTATAATATTGAACAACGTTAAGAACTCTATGATTTTCTTATTTAAAATACAAATGTTTGCCATACGACTATGTAATTGTTTGTTTCCCTCCATTACACGCTACCAAACTCATTGGCTGACAATTGTGTCAAGTGTTGGCTCTTATTTATCATATCAAGTTAATTTCACGTTTATGAAATACCTACAATCATCTAAACAATCTTGTCGTTCTCATCATAGTAATATGTCATACATTTTACGATATTTAAAATTCTATAATTGACAAATGGCCTTTAGGAGTTTCCTTAAACATATATAAAACATAGGCCTATAGCGTATTATGTGAGCTATATTTCTTTTATTAACATGGATTAAAACATGGATTATCCAAATGGATAGGCTTCCACAGTCATCACTTTCACTAACAAATTGTAGGTATTCAGGGCTCGACCACGTCACCGGGCTATGTACAAACATTGCCAACGTTTCGGCCACATTACAGTAAACCATCCTCATGGCGAGACGATCACTGTATCACAGAACTCGACTCTTACTTTCTTCATAATTTCCTCCCCCTAAAGTCGTCTTATCTTCATGGATAGGCTTCCACGGTCGTCACTCTCACTAACAAATTCTAGGTCTTCGGGGTTCGAGCACGTCAACGCGAGTCGAGTTTTGTGATACAGGGATCGTATCGCTATGAGGATGGTTTACTGTAATGTGGCCGAAACGTCGGCAATGTTTCTACATAGCCCAGTGACATGGTCGAACCCCCAGGACCTGGAACTTGTTAATATCAGATTAATTGCTGAATTCCTTCATCAGTATGTATGAAGTCTGTAAAAGTTTTGTAACAAACAATTTACTAAATGAGGCATTTCTTTTAAGCCGTTTGAAACTAAATGCACTGTTTCATACAAGCTATAGTAACTTTGTACAAGTTACTGTAACGGTGAGTTTGTTTAATATTTCAAATATTACGAATAAGAACACCTGGCATCAACGCGTGGTTAACATATGAGATATGTTGA